>OU015742.1:191687081-191709547 GCA_907169655.1 Acomys percivali
GAGAGAGAGAGAGAGAGAGAGAGAGAGAGAGAGAGAGAGAGAGAGAGCGCGAGCACGAGAGAGAGCCCATGCCCTATTAAAACTAAAAACACCCTACCTACACACATCCTATAGCAGTTCACCTTCCAAGGAATTCTTGTTGCTTAATGACAGACAGGAGGCAGTGTACTGCTGGGCAGACCAGCCGTGGAGAGAATCTTTTTTTTTTTTTATTTTATATAAACAAATTTATTTATAACATATAAATATATTTTTTCTTTTTTTTATTTAATTAATTTATTCTTGTTACATCTCAATGGTTATCCCATCCCTTGTATCCTCCCATTCTTCCTTCCCTCCCATTTTTCCCTTATTCCCCTCCCCTATGACTGTTCCTGAGAGGGATTACCTCCCTCTGTATATGCTCATAGGGTATCAAGTCTCTTCTCGGTGACCTGTTGTCCTTCCTCTAAGTGCCACCAGGTCTCCCCCTCCAGGGGACATGGTCAAATGTGAGGCACCAGAGTTCGTGTGAAAGTCATACCCCACTCTCCACTCAAGTGTGGAGACTGTTCTGACCATTGGCTAGAATCTTTATGAGATGCGATTAAATTGCCAGTTAGCTCAGGCTCTCCCTACCCTGGAAGCCTATGGTGGCCTAAGCTGTCCTGCTGGAGCCAAGGACAGACCAGCATGGCTGTCTCCAGGTTGAGCAGCACTAATAGCGCTTTCTAGAGGTACAGTATTCAGACACACTTGCAGTTAAGTGTGAGTATTTGTGAAGAACTGAAAGCAAGTACCTGTGGCCATATTACACCACAAAGAAGAGTGGATCTGGAGTTTCACAATTAAAATTGATAAGGATTTTTGTTTCCGTAATCAAGTTTTGAGAGTATGAGGGATGAAGCTGACCCAAGGCCAATTTAAACAAAACAGATGGTTCTTTTTAGTACATAAATAGTTATATCTATAGTGCTTTGGAAGTCTCTAATTTTCAGGGCAAAAAGTCCACACCTTCAGAGAAGAGGGCACCTACTTGGAATGGATATTACAATCTGGTTGGGGAGAGTTATGCCTGGTGTCAGAGCAGGAGGGCAGGTGCATATCAAACAGAGCAGGTTCAAAACCAAACTTCTGATTTCTCTTTTTCCTAATCTGATTCTCTCCTTCTCCCCACCTTGATGCCTCTTTTTCTGCCTTCTATGTTTAGGCGACACTCAGCTGAGCTAAATACTTTGCAAAGGTCAACAAGATTATGTGAGAACATTGGACCATTCTGAAGCCCGCGCTTAATAGAGATGAATGGTCTGTTTGTTTCCTGTAACAACAGAACTCCCAAAGCTCTTGCGTAACTTGTAAGCACCTCAAGGGAGCCCTAAATCTACTTCATCCATGCTGCTTTCCTTGAGTAGGGCCTCCCATGCAGACTGCTGCACCTTAGCCGATGGTGCAGTCTAACAGGTCTTTTCACCTCAACCCTCCCTGCTTAAGACCAACTCAGAAGTGGGGGGGTCACCCAGATCACCAGACATGGCTAACAAACAAAAGCAAAGTTACCCAAAATACCCTTTGCTGCTCTGGGTTTACAACAGATGGTTGAATACCCTGAAGCAAAACGTAGTGAAAGACTGCGACCCCACCCCACTGCCCGCCAAGCCAAGTTCTCAATGATTCTAGCTCTGTGTAGTGACTCAAGCAGGGGAGAAATAGTTCTCTCCTCCTAGGAAGGCTGACAGGATGAGACCATTCTCTGTCACTGGCTGTGGTGTCTAGTGAAGACTCTGCTCTCCCACAGAGTAGCCCTAGCTGCTTCCCCAGAAACACCAATAGTGTTGTCAGTGAGAAGTGACCTGCCCAGAACAGCTATTGCAGATGAATGGCCAGCTCCAAGCCCGGACCTATAGAGCTCAGCAACTAAAAGATGGCCGCTTCTCTATGAGTCATCACTTCAACAGACTTAGCCTAAATCTCCTCACACTTTTAGCTGCTAAGTCGGCTGAAATAGACAGGTGGGCGGGCAGGCAAGTAATGTTTTGATGGGGTTAAACCCAATTGAACCCTGGGACATGAAGGCTGGAAGTGATAGAGGCCTGGAAGGTGACCCGGGGAAGGAAGGGGAAGAAAAACACCACCAAAAGGACCAGGAAGGAGGAAAGAGGCTCACAGGGTGACAGTGGAGGTAAGTGGAACAGCGGTGTGAGGACCAGTGAACAAAGTCAAGGCAGTTGGGCAGCATTAGACATCATAGGGCCAGGAACAGATCCAGGCCTCAGGATCTCCAGAAGACACTCAAGGCCACTAGTTTGGTAGTCACTCCTGGAAAGATGGGGAGTTACAAAAGCAAGATTCATTCCTGTAACTCAGCAAGTATGTAAGAATAACCCAAATGCTAAGTAAGGATGTGAGTATGTTTCTAAGATGTTTTATCCCTTCTTACCTCTTATTACCAAACTCATCTATATTGCATTTTCTTACCACTGAAAATTACTCTGTTTATCCATACAGAAAAAAGAAATAGAGAGCTGATAAAAAGCAGTACACCAAAAGACAGACTGCAGGAAGCCCTGCAGCGTAAGCTAGCAGCTCCTCCATGCTGTGCTATGTCCAGTGACAGCTGATCCCCCCTTAGTGTCCCCAGTCCCTAAGAAACCCACCAATCTGAGTCAGGCACCCTAAGGCACTTGGAATGTCTGAAAACCTTTTGAGGCCTCAACATGGACTCCCACCTCCACAAACTTAGTAGCTCCCACAAGTGTGGCCAAGCCCAGACTCGGAACCCTGCAGATGGGAGGAGCATAAGGAAAGAGGAAAAGAAGAAAGGCTTCAAAGGTAAGCAGGCCCAGGGCACTGTCAAAGTGCCAAAGTGTCAAAGGGCACTTTCTCAAACTCTGGTAAAGGCATCAGAAGTGAGTCAGAAAGCAATCCACAGTATGTACCCCATGCAAACCTCTCCTAATTACATTCTAGTTAAACCCAGTGGGCGGCCAGCGTTTCTGAGGATGACATCTGAGCCCAACAGTTCTGCTTCCAACCCACCTCCCGCAAAACAGGCTTCAACAATCAAAATGATCTGTCCAGCCCACACTGGTCACTCTCACAGAGGTGTTTCCTGTAGGAGGTACTGACTGGGCCCCTGGGATCCCCAAGGGAAGCGATTTCTCCCTCTAGATTTCCGTATCAGCACCCCCACCCCCGCAGGCTATACAGAGAAGGCAAGGGCTCGGGCTTCTCTGTGATGGGCACCATGTACTGTGAAGAGGGAAATAAAGAGATGGCTAGAAAAACACCCCTGTCTCCTTCCGCTCCCTCCATTTATAGAAGCAGAGACACTAGTCAGGGTAGCGACATGCGTCATCGCTCAGATCTCAGTCAGCGCAGATGAGATCAGATGGATAGCCTCTTCATGCCAAAGCCCCCAGCTACCCAAAGCTTGAGATGTTGTTGTGGTCTGTGGTGGGCCATGCTGAGCTGAACCAGTGAACGTTGGAGTAAAGTGGGCCTTTCTTCTCAAAGAGTTTAATAAGATTTGGAATCAAGAATTCATTGTATCAACAAACACAAAATGGGTGTGTGTAGCAGTGAGCTACCCTTCTGAGAGCTACACTTCAAGGTTTAAAGCTCTTGAGGATGAAGAGACAGCAGCTCCAATGTTCACTGTGTCAGAGGTGGGGACTTGTGACCCTTCTATCATTGAAAGCACTACTGGACTACTGCCCCTAGGGGAAGGGGACAGGCTCTAGGGGATCCCACGCAAAGCCTAGGAGGGCTACAGAGAAACCAGATACCTACTGTTGGTCTGCATGCACATCTATCCTGCAGCACAATGTCAAAACAAGGACAACTGAAATGACGTGGAACAGAATCAGCACACTTCTCCCAAGAACAAGACAGGAAAACAGACGGCAGTGCCTTAGAGAGCCGCCCCAGCCGTCTGTGCTCTGCAACCCTTCCCCTAACCCTCAAAGGCAGGCCGAGGAGAAAGGGCCCTGATAGTCATGCCCATGTGCATAAACTCTTGGGCTTGGAAAATTCCGTTTTCTGAACTGTTCAGTTATTGAAAGGGATTCTGGGTGCTGGGGTTCCCTTGACAAAGTAGAGAAGCTGTGTCAGTCATATGGAAAAAGGGCGTCCCAGACATGGCTCTACCAGTGCCATTACCCTGTCTTGGGGCTCCCTATTTGGAGTTCACCCACATGTTCTCCTCCCTCCTCTCCCACTTCAAACTTCACAGGAAGTCAAAAGAGGACACAAAAAGAACTAATGTTCATTCTTTTTATAAAACATTCCAATTATAGAAAATAATGTTGTGTGTGCGCGTGCGCACGCGCACACGCTCAAGTATATGTGTAGCTGGACCAGCTGGCCAGCTAGCCCCTGGCATACACTTGTCTCACTCCCCAGCACTCGGGGTGCAATCAAGTCTGTCAGCCTGGTTTGTATGTAGATTTGGGTTCTCCTGCTTGTGGGGCAAGCACTTTACCGGCTGAGCCATCTCCCTAGTTCTGTAACTCATATTTAAAATCGCCTTGTTCTAACAGCTGAGCCAGAGACGGCATATTAAAGGACTATTTTCCTTCTTAGGAAGTGAATTTAAGCAACAACAACAAAGAAAGCTTACCCATTTTTGAAATAGAGGACATGGGCTCTCTGAAGTCCTGTTTCTAGGAAAAAACCTAGTTCTTGATCGTGGGGAGCAGGGCCAGGCTTAGGGCTTCTGTTCTGAATATTAGTTAGGATTACCTAGAAGGGGAGAGAATTGGAAAACTCATCAATACAGATCAGTGCCTACTTCCTTCAAACCCTAGCTCCAAACACAGGGTAAGACTTGAACAAACAACTTCCTGAGAGCAAGCATTAGCAGCAGAGGATGACTTCTGCCATGGGGCATCTGGGCAACCTGTAGCATGCTGACTCTGAGAGCTCAGGGCGTGATGCCAACAGAATCATCAAACATGGAGTCTCTGCTAAATGCCAAGACGCTGCCAGGGAGGCTGAGTGAAGCAGAATCAGGTCCCAGCAAAGAGCATAAAGTCACTGTCTACCAATGGCTCTGGTCAGGCTGGTAGACTTAGTCTTCCACCAAGGCTCAACAAGACACACAACACAACTGGCACTAACTCTGGAATTTACCAGAAGACAAACTCACCAGGCTGCAGGGCCCAAGCCAGGAGCCTGAGTGGAACTTATCTATCCTCAAAGAATTGAGGAAATAATTCTCTCTCCTTAAGTGTGGCCTGTGCCATGGATAACCAGGTTAAAAAGATTTAAATCTTTCGTTCTGAAATGAACAGAACAGAAAAAACTGCCAACTCCTCAGGTGAAAGACTTGCAAGCTGAGTTTGGAGCGAAATGTAAACACATATCAGCAACTCTTTAAACTCAGTAGTCAAACAAAGCATTTCTCAGAGAGAAGCAGGCCCGTGCATGGCACATTTTAAAACCACACATGCAAACACAGTGCTCACATTTTCTGCAAGTAAGCAGCTTCTTAAAAGACCCAAAGCCAAATATCCTAAAGGTTTTGAAATTACTCTCCAAGGATAAGTGAAGCAATTGCTGGCTCTCAAACATACAAACTTTTCTTTGGGCACAAAGGAAAGACCACATCACATGGGGTGCCCACCGCTGGGAGAATGAAACACGGGTGGTCGCATCTACACTGCATCCCAGCACCTCATCACACTTTTCTGGCTCTGTAGTTTCCTTCCCAGAGGGACAGGAATCTCCACTCCACTGCAAGCTCTTCCTCCTCCTCCTCCTCTTCCTCTCCTCCCCCCTCCCTTCTCCTCAAGTGTGTCAGGTGTCAGAGATGCAAAGTCACATCTTAGGTTCTTTCCCATTCTCTCCTATGTCTATCTTGAGATGACAGCATCCATTTCTATGAGCTTCAAAACTTACTGGCATGTGACCAACTCCCCAATTTAATTTCTAATCCAGGTCTTTTTCTGGTTTCCAGAATCATTTAGCAACTGTGCAATTTAGAGGTCCAACACTGAAACTTTCCAAATCACTCTTCAAGTTCTTTTGACAATGGCCTTTACTTTTGAAATAGTTTATTATTCAAAAGTAAAAATAATTCAGTACAGTCCAAAGGGAATTAAAAACCACCTCACAATTCTGCCACAAAGTAATCACCCACATAACATCTGCTGAATAACAATCTAGACTTCTCTGTGCACATATGTATTAAGCAAAGACAAAATCATTTTACAAAAATGAGACCATCTTACAAATTCTAGCTTTGAATTTAAGCCATTACATGTCATTTAGTTAAACTTGACAAAAGTAATTAAAGTGTAATCGAAATAATCATGCAATCAGAAAATCTTTCCTGGTAGTAGGGATCGAGTTCAGTTCTTATATATGCCAGGCAAGCCTCAACCACCAAACTATATTTCCAGGGCCAGAAAAATAATTTTGTTCACATAATTCATTAAAAGTCTCCCTAAAGTTAAATACTAAGTTTATGGTATTTATAGGTACATTAGCATGTGTGTATAAATACTATATACATGCAAAGGTAAAGTGGAGATCATTTTTATCTACATATTTCAGCTTTATATGATAAGTAATGACACATGATACAGATGGTGAGATTAATACATCCATGCTTTCTAGTTTGACTTTTCCTTCATCTGTTTTTATTACATTATTAATTTTTAAATTTAAGATTCCCACTCATGTTACCATTCTTATATTGCTATGTAAATATATCTGATTGAGATAGATAAATAGGCAGACAGACAGAGAGATGATAGACCGATAGACAGATAGTTGGATATCCTTTGTTGGTTTGGTTTGGTTTTGGTGCTAAAGATTGAAATCAGGCGTTCATCTACACTGGGCAACAGCTTTACCACCAAGCTGGCCCAGTGCTATGCAGAGTGCTGATAACTGTAGCTTTGTAATAAGTTCTGAGGTCAGGAAGTATGAGTCTTTCAACTGGATTCATTTATTTCAAGACTTGTTTTGGCTATTCTGGCTCCCCTGAAATGTCACACAATTTCTGAACCAGTTCTTCAAAGTTGGAGACCATATTTTGATAGTTACTGAGTCAACTATGTGAATCAGTTTCCAGAACACTAGCATTTTAATAGATATGCACTTCAACCCGCAAGCATGGGATATCTTTTGCTTACTAAGGAGTGTCTATTAACTAAGGAGTGTCTATTTAACACTTTCCTTTATTCAACTTCTTGCTTTTGTTTTCTTTTGGAGACACATTTCTTTGTGTAGTCTTGGCAGTCCTGGACTTGCTTTGTAGACCAGGCTGGCCTTGAACTCACAGTGATCCACTTGCCTCTGCCTCTCTGAATACTGGGATTATAGGCGTGCACCACATGCCTGGCTCTTTTTTTAACTTCTACTTCACATGCTTTTGTTACATGTATTCCTATGGATTTTAAGCTTTTGATATTAATGGACATGCTCTAATTTTAATTTTAGTACCATTCATTGTTAGCAGAAACACAAGACTTTATGTACTAATCTTGATTAGTAACTAACCCTGCTGAATCTATTAGTTCCAACAGATTTGTATGTATATACAATTCCATCATCTGACAAAAAAATTCCAACCTAGATGTCCTTCATTGCTTTTGCTGGCCAAGACACACACTGGGAAAAATTCCTAATAACATATCAAGCAGAAGTAATTAAAAAATAAATTTTCGAGGCTGGAGAGATGGCTCAGAGGTTAAGAACACCGTCTGCTCTTACAGAGGTCCTGAGTTCAATTCCTAGCAACCACATGGTGTCTCACAACCATCTATAATGTGATCTGATGTCCTCTTTTGCCTGCAGGTGCACATGCAGATAGAGCACTTTATACATGATAAACAACAAACAAACAAATATTAAAGAAGAAAGAAATCTCCTTTGCCATGACATTAATTCAAAACTCTTCACTTTAGCATCAGGCAGAAGTTTTTGGACAAGGGCAGAAAGCAGCCATGCTCTTCACCAAAGCGTCCCAGCATGGCCTGTAGGCCACTCACTAATAATACTCTTCTCCTCTGAAACCTCCTGAGCTAGGCCATCAGAATCCACTCTGCTCTCAGCAGCTCTGTCTCCCGTGCAACTAATAGTAAGACCCACAAAGCACCACTTAAGGTGTGCAATTGCTATCCTGGTTCAAAATCTCAAGGTCTACATTCTGCCAAGGAACAGCATGATCAGGCCTGCCACAGCAATACTCTCCTCCCTGGTACCAACTTCTTAGTCAGTGTTTATTGGTGTGAAGAGACACCATGACCACAGTAACTCTTATAAAGAAAAGCATTAAATGAGGCTAGCTTACAGTTTCCGAGGTTTAGTCCACTGCCATTATGGCAGGGAGATGCCATATGGAGAGACGCAGGCAGACATGGCGCTGGAAAGGTGCTGAGGGTTCTATATCTGAATCCACAGGCAGCAGGAAGAGCAAGCCACCTGGTTGGAATGGGGTTTTTGAAACCTCAAAGCCTACCTCCAGTGACACACTCCCTCCAACAAGGCCACCTCCTAATCCTTTCAAATAGCGCCTCTCCCTGGTGACCAGGTATTTAAATCCATGAGTTTGTGGAGGCATTCTCATTCAATCCACCACAGAGAGGTACTGAAAACTGCAACAAAAATTGTAATCATATCTTCTATATCAAACTGAACTCTAATCTTGATTTGGGAGTTAATTCTTTTTAAATATGGAAGAGTGGAAAACATTTGAAATCCTAGATGGGGGTTATTCCAACATTCAAGTTTAATAATAACAAAACTCAGTGGCTAAGAGTGAGTACTGCTCTCACAGAGGACCCAGGTTTGCCTCCCAGCACTCATGTCTGGTGGCTCACAACTATCTGTAACTTCAGCTCCAGATCTTACGCTCTCTTCTGGCCTTCACAGGAACCCACACACAGACACATAACTGAAAACAAACAACAACAACAAAAATCACTGAAACAAAATACAGTAAACACAATAAACGATTATATAACAGTAAAAAGTACCAGTGCATGCTACACCAAACAGATCTTGAAAACATTTGCTAAGTCAAAGAAGCCAGTCACCATAGATCATGGATTATGTGACTTTATATGAAATGTTCAGAACATGCACATTTAAGAAGCAGACAGGTTAGCAAGAGTCCAGTGCTGTCACAAAGGCTAGAATGGGGAGTGACTACAGGCAGGAACAAGGCTTCCTTTAAGGCTGATGAAAATATCCTGCAATTAACTTCTGGAGATGCTCATACAGCTCTAAATATAATCAAAAGTGTTGATGGGTAGACACACTAGTGTGTGCCTGGTGATATCCTATCTCATCTACGTAAATAAGCAGGTAAATAGAAAAGCTATACAGAATTATACAATTTAAATGGGTGAATTATGCGCTGTGTAAATCACACCTCAGCAACACTATCCTTTAAAATTATTACATTTATTCACTTATTGTGTGTAGGGAGCTTGCAACTTCTGCGAGCAAATGTGTAAGTTAAGAGGATGATTTGCAGGAGGTGACTCTTTCCTAGCGTGTGAGTCCTAGTGATTGAACTCAGGTCTTTCGCTTGGCAGCAAGTGTCTTTTCCCGCTGAGCTGTCTTACTGTCCTACCTTGTTGACATTATTCTTTAAAATAATAAATATTAAGCAAGTATAGGGGGAAATGTCAATCTCATTAATAATTGAAAAATGTAAATTAGGCATGCAAGATACTATGTTCGCCTAGAAAATTATTTTGAAACACTTTGCCAAGATGTGAAGCAATACCTAGTGTCCTGAACTGCCGAAGTTGATAGGTGTGAGTACTGACTAGTGGCCCCAGTACATGGGGACAAAGAGTGGTGAAACTATCCCCACTTCTGGACAATTTGTCCCTAGGAAGTAATGTACATAAAGGAAGGGAAAAGTTGCTTGAAGGAGGTTGCCAAGTTAGACCCAATAACAAGGTATTGCTGAAATAATACATAACCATGAAAATAACATAAAATATAATGTATCGTGAGTACAAGGCAGGTAGAAAATGCTTTTCTGTTGTAAGGACAAAGGCATTCCAGCAATGCACAAAACGAACACAAGTGACTGCTGCTCTCTGGTCACCACATTTTTCTAGAGTTCCAAAAAATAGAATTCAGGTACAGGCAGGCAGAAGTCAGGCTCAAAATCAGAGGTGCCGGAGCAGAGGCTAGCCAGCCATCTCTAGTCATTCCTATGAGGACGTGTTCATAACTAGCCTGTGCTCTGGAGTAAAGTGGCAGAAACTGAGAGCAAGACACTGTCTCTTGACTGTCTCACATTTGAAAGCCACAAGTGCAGTGGTTTGGCCCTCAACTCCAGCCCTGCCTCTCTCAGCAGCAGCACCTAGCTTGGATTCAAGACACACTGTGACCTTAATCTGACAGTCACTCAGTTGTGCCACTCAGCTTCCCTTGCATGGCAGACACCATAAGCTCAGGCCATGACCTGTGGTCCCTGAGCGGCTCACTGAGAAGAAGGAATCTGGGTTGGGCTCTGGAATACTCGGGGACCTGCTGTTTTTTTTCTTGGCGCGTTAGCACTAAAGTGGCCCATAAGTAGTTACAGATGCCCTGCAGTTCAGCTTTAGCTTCTTTTCCAAAATTGGGTGTGAAGAACTAAGCTGTCAGCAGAGGGTAGAGCTCCGCCCTGGCGCTGCTCCTGCTCTCTAACGCCACACCAGCTGCCCAGGCGGTCTGTGCAGAGCTAGAAGACGGAATGACTTCATGTGCCAAACACAGGGCTCAGGCTATGACAGCAAGGATGAGGTCATCTTTATCCATATCACTGCACTACCATAACTACCTTACAGGGCAGAAAACTTTATTTACTGTTGGCATGCTACCACCATCTGAACATAAACTAATCAAAGCCACTGTGCATCACTGTTAATGCTATCTGCCCAGATTTGATTTGTCTGATCAAATTATTTTCCCCATACAGTATTTGCCATGCTTTAGTCTCTTTCAGAAAACAAACTATCAGAGAACATCATTAGTCCACGTCTCTATGTCCCTAATTTGACAAGGACAACTTTAATCAAACATTTAACACATGGCTTTCACTGACTCATCTCTTTAGACCCTATCTTCACATTTGAAACAAGGGGGAGCAGTGAGCCAGCACCCAGCTTGCTACCTGGCATGCAAGCAGCTCTGTAACGCTACTCTCCCAATTCCCACTAGTTCTGCTTTGACAACAGAAAGCTGAAGTACAAGAAATAAATGAGCAGGCCAAAGTCCGTCTGGCTGTAAGGGACAATCCAGAACCTAAAAACAGAAGAGCAGGTTTCAGTACAGCTAGGGCAATCACGTGACCCTGAAAGGCTACTTAGTACACTTGTCTCTACATTCCTAATAAGACAATGTGCTTGTAATACCGCAGATTTTCATCTGAACACCTGGAACTTTACCGGTTGTAATGAACACTAAGCTAACATTTGCTGTGTTCTAACAACGCACTGGGAAATATACAAGCTGGCTGCTCATCACGTTAACTATACAGCAGTTATTATGGCTATTTATAGGTGAGGCTCCTGGACACAGGGAACTAAGTGGCATGCCATAAAGTTTCAGCTAAGCAATGTCTTGAATAGGATTCCAGCCCCAACTCACTTCCCTATCTTCAGTGCTCTGCTGCCTCTCATGGGTTAAGCAGACTCAAGGGCAAGCATGAAATCTCCCCCTTTCTGAATGGCCATCCACTGCCCTTCTGCACAGCACTTCCATGGGTGAACAAAAAGATTAAAGGCAGATTCAGAGAATGTCGGGGCCTCAGATTTGGAAAAACGTTAGTCACACACTACAATTAAGAACCTCAAGAGTTCTCCCATAACTATTTTTTTGCTAATGAATGAACTTATGAGCCAACAGTGATAAATAAAAGTGCCAACAAATCCTGGCAAATACGGCTTCCTCACCTGAGCATAGCAGGAGGGCAAGAGAAGCCACTGTACACTGCCTCTGTCCGTGACAGCGACAGCAAGGGAAAAACAGATTCTATTTGCCCCAGGCTTGCCAGGGCTTTTACTCCTTTCAGAGCCAATTTCTGTTTTCACTTCAGCATAATTCTTTAAAAGTTCAAAATCAAGTCAACTGAGATCAAAAATTAAAAACGAATAAGGTCTATGACTCCTGTACTTCCACTCAGCCTATCTTCCCAGTTGGACCAACATAAACTGCTGCGGCATGTCTGATCCCACTGAGCACCAATCACGGCCAAAACAGATGTTGGGCTCATTCAACCTCTCCTCGGTGCAGTCTGTGCAGGTCCAAAGCTTCCGTGAAGGAAACACATGCTGAAAAGTCAGCCAGAAAGAGACATGTAGAAAGGAGGAGATTTAGCTGTAGGCCAGAGAAGGTTCTCATAGTCTAGGACTTGTGGAGCACTTTGCACAGGAAGGGTGTGTGGATGGTGGGAGGGTGACAGTTCACTGTGACCATGCAGTGGCCTGGAGGCTGAATGGGTGAGCACTGGCCTAGGGATCAGGAAAGAGTTGATTTCTAATAGTGTTGACCAAACTTACTGGGTGCTCTGGCCCTAATTTTCTTTTCAAAATATAACTCCTACGGTCACTATATCCCCAAAACTATAAAAGGAGGAAAACAGGGAGGAAGGGAGGAAGGGAGGTCACTCGAATGATCACAAACAGGCCATAGATTCCATCTGCCACGTCCTAGATCCCTGCACACCTGTGACAGACGAACCCCTTTGCCCTTGTCAGGGAAGGACAGCTCCAAAGTGGACAACTGAATGGTAAGCTGAGAAAGAAAGACCACTGACGTGTGGTCAGAAGCAAAGCTCAGCCAGGACGAGCCGAATGCAAGCAGGCATGCGCCAGCCACGGCAGGCAGGCAGGGGAGGCAGGTTTCAAAATGAGCCTGCACGATCATTTCCCTGACTATAGATCACTATAGCAACTCTGAACAGTGACAACAACAAAATTCACTCATCATAGAACCCTCTGATGGAATAGCATACTGGCCAGAGGGCCAGATATCAACCAAAACCCCAAACACTCTGTCCTATAGCCATGGCTAGTTAAGGCTAGCTCAAATGATTCCCCACAGTTCCCATCCACTCTTCAGCTTGCAATTCTCAATCAGCTTTCCCTGTCAAAGACAATTCTGAATCTCCCTACAAGCCACCAACACACTCTGAAATGGTTTATGTAAGAACCACTTCCCAGCTACACGTTAGAAAGAAAGAAATGGGGCGGGGGCAGGGGAGGCCAAGGAAAGAAAGAAACACAACAACAACAACAACAACAACAACAAACGCACAGCAGCTAGCAAGGCTCAGGCAGCCCCTCTTTGTCTTGCAGTCATTATGGAAAGCCAAGGCCTAGACACTCCAGGGAACACACACCTTCTCGCCGTGTTCACGTCTTAGAGACTGGTTATCCCCTCCAACAATCCCACAGGAGCTTAGCTGGACCTCAGCCCTGGTTGCTAGCCCCTGGGGAACTGCTGCGGAAGAACTTAGGAGTTACTACCATTACAGATCAGTGACAGCAAGAACCTAAATGTTCCTAGTTCTAGACTAAGTGTCATTAGCCACATGACCTGATAGAATTCTTTCAAGAACTTCATGAGGTAGGACTGTTCTTATAAGCTTTTTACAGATGGAAAACCTGAGGGAAGGAACTTTATAAAGAGTAGGCTGGAAAGACGGACAGCCTTCTGAACCGGTAAGATGCCCACCCATCCCTGGCCCCAATTCTGACCCCATCCAGCCTTCAGCGGACTCTGTTCACTCAGGCTCTGCTTCCATGATACTCTTGTCAGTTGCCACTTTCAAGCACTTGACTGCTCGGGCCTCCGCACACAGTCTCAGTAGACACACAACCTGCTCCCAACACTAGTGACGCCCCCAGCAGGCCTCTGCCATACTACCAAAGTACAGCTGCCCAAGCCCCAGGTGAAGACCTGCTGGGTATGAAGATCATGCAAAGATGCACGAATCTCAACCCAGGAGAACAAGAGTGACTGCCCACACTGTCACATCCACACATAGACACCGACCCACTTCTCATAAATATCACACTTAAGATCATTTTTTCCATAACACTCAGGAAGGCAAGCAGAGTTTGCACCCAGAGGCAGAAAGTCAAAGGGTCTGCAGTGGTAGGCTACAACTGCCCACCATCCGATGTGAGTGCATGGGAAGTGGGGCGATAGAGGTTGGAACAAACACGTGGCTCTTACCTACCCTTTCTATCTCCTGGAGGTACAAGAGTGCAATGTCCCCAGCTTTCTCATAGCACGTGATGACATCCTGCTCCCGGTCCACATGGAGATTACTGGTAGAGGACGAAATAGGCAGCTTCTCTAGACAAAGTCCTAAGAGCAAAGCAAATACACAGAAACTGGATAAGTTGGTTTTCATGGGACTTACTTTTCAGTATCACTCAAGAGGGCCACAAAGTGTCTGCTCTGTAAGACACTATCAGAGAGGCGGGTCTTCCATTCTGCCCTTCTTTTATTGAGACAGGGTCTCACTTTGTAATACTGGCTGGTCTGGAACTCTCTAAGTAGACTAAGCTGGCTTTGAACTCACAAAGATCCACTTGCCTCTCTCTGCTTCTCAATTAAAGGTATGCAACATGACACCCTGACGGTCTTCTCTTTTAAAGACAAAATGGAACACAAAATGAAGGTCCAGAAGGAACATCTAAAGTTGCAGAGGAACAGGACCACTCACAATACATGCAGTCCATTTTACCTTGATATTCAGCTTGAACTTGAGTGGGCCCTTCACCATGAGCTCTTTCAGTCCTGAAGAGTATGGTGGCCATGTCTATACACCAGCATGACCAGGCAATGAGGTGCTATGACATTTGGGCAAACACTCTGAGTGTCTCTGTAGGGGGAAGCTGCATGAGATTTACACTTGGGCTGGTAAGCAAGTTGCCTTCCTAAGTGGGAAGACCTCATCCAGTCATCTGAATGGACGAGAACACTAGCTGGGAGAGAGAAAAGCATGGTCTTCTCCTGTCTGAACTGAAGCACTGGCTGCTCTTGGCCTGGGGCCTGCTGGCTGTCAGACTGAAACCTACGCCACCAGGTCTTAGGGTTCCCAGGACTTCAGACTCGACTGGAAGTACACCAGCAATCCCCTTGGGATTCACACAGTCAACAAAGGTCTTATCTCCTACTGACCCTGACCCAGGATGATCCTGATTAATGCAAAGACCCTCACTCAACTATGCCCAAAGCTCTTCAACAATTTTTAAAAATAAGCAAATCTGGCAACTCTAGTTTAGAGCCTACTGTCCCCAAAAGCCTTCACCTTTTTGCATCTGTCCAGCAACATATTTGGGTGCTATCTGCACAGAACTGGCTTTTTAGTGTCTGACTTTTAAACAGCATCCTTGCAGAGGGCAGGGAAGGGCATCTCATTGTGCTTAGTAATACTTCCATCAGCACCGGTGTCACCGTCCATCTGTTCCTGTGCGCATTTGTTATCTACACATCTTCTTTAGTCAAGTGTCTGTTATTTTTTTTTATCCACTTACAGGGTTGCTAATTTTCTTTATTCTAGACACAAGTGTTCAGATTTGTGATTTATAAATATTTCCAGTCTATGACTTCTTCATCTCTCTGTCTATGTCTCTTTTTTCACATTTTTTAAATAGCAGAAACAAACTTTTGATGAAACCCACTGTACCCTTGAACAGGCTTTGTCATCTGTACTCCTCTAGAATTTGAACACAAGACCGGAACCCACACTGTCATGTGCTGCAGACTGAACTCCTTGTGAACAGGCCTCCAGCTTTCCAGTTCCACATAACCGAAGACTGTCCTTCCCTGATGAAATATACTTTCCTGGAAAACCAAATGGGCAACCGTGGGTGCATCTTGGGACTGTCTTCTGTTACAGCAAGCTGTCTATACTCATACCGATGCCTCGTGAGCACCACGGAAGGCTGCTCACGGGACGTTCCAGCCTGTTCTTTCCTGATCTCCTCCCTCTATGCCTTCAGCCTTTGTTGATACTAGTCCGTATCTTTTTGTGTAACAAACAGGAAGCATGAATAGCTCTTCTGAGGCGTGGGCATTTCTTCCAGCAATCAGTGGCCTGGAGATAGTCTTGGGGAACACTGACATAGATTAGAGAACATAGTTGGATTCTTCTTTGTCACAACTTGTTTCTAAGCTAGAATACAGTCGCTTGCTACTGCTGTCTTTTGCTAGAAGAGAACGTATATTCTGCTGTTAGGTGGGTTACCACACAAGTCAGCACACTGTTCCTGGGCTGCTTTCTGTGATGTACTGATCTGTCTTCCTGCTCTAGCATGTGCTGATATGGAGGTACTGAGTCCCGGCATAACTGGACATCTGCCCACTTTCTCATGAAGTCTTAGAACATTTGCTTCATGCATTTTAAAGCTCTGCTACTGAGTGTATAAACTTTAGAACTGTTATAACACTTAATTGATTGACCTCTTAGCGTCAACACCGCCTTTGCCGACTTTCATCTAGCCCTCCAGTTCTCACTTGGTTAGTGTGACCACAACATATTCCCCGTCCTTTTTCCGCTTGATCTATTGTATCATTATATTTTAAATACTTCTATTATATTTAAATCATATACAGACCTTCTTTACTCTCCATTCTGATACTCATTTAGTTTTAGTATTTGGAACACTTACAATTAGCCAGACATGGTGACAGATGCCCATGATCCCAGGCTGAGGATCATGCATTTGAGGCCAGCCTAGGCTACCCAGGGAAATTCTGTCTCAACAAACAAGCAAATCCCCACAGTGACATTTACTGAAATTTGCATTTCTCCCATATACCCCTTGTTCTGTTTTTGTTTGCTTTTCTTTTTAGGTTTTCCAAGACAGGGTCTCTCTGTGTAGCCCTGGCTGTCTTGGACTCACTTTGTAGACCAGGCTGGCCTCGAACTCACAGCGATCCACCTGCCTCTGCCTCCCGAGTGCTGGGATTAAAGGTGTGTGCCACCACACCTGGCCCCTTTGTTCTGTTTTCTTTTCCCTCTTTTTCTGCCTTCTGTTTGGCTAGTGTTTAATTCTCTCACCTGTTAACTTACTAGCAAAAATGCTGTTCGTTGTTTTTGGTTTAACCTGTTATGAACTGCTTCAAACGACTTCACATGCCGTAAACAGTGTTTATAATTGCATGCTTTCCCCTGTCCTTCTACAGCTAGTATTTGTTTCCTGTGTGTATTTTACTTTCCTACAGGGTATAAGCCCTATCTTAGATAGTTATTATTTTTATAAAGTAGTTGCTTACACTTAAAGAAACTTACTCTTCTGGTTTCAGCACTATAGATGGGCTCTTCTGTGTGGAATGTTCACTTGTGTTGATTTACACTTCCTCTAAGTGTCTTTTTCTTCTGCCCAAAATAATTCCTTAATATATTTGGTGGTATGGTCCAACGACTACTGGTTTCTTAGCTGCATTATGTCTGGGAGAGGCTGCATTGGATCTTCACTTTTGGAGCTGTTTCACTAGGAAGGGAATACAAGGTTGGCCATTTGCTATTTCCTCCCAATTTTTGTTTATGCTACTGTGCCACTCATGTCTCACTTGCATGTTTCCTGACAGAACCCTGCTCTCACTCTTATGTGTGCTCACGTAGACGGGTCTCTTTCACTGGCTGTCTTAGACTTTATTACTGGCTATGAGCAGTTTGTTCTACAAAGTACTTGAGCTTTACTGAGCTTCCTAGGACCGAGTGTTTACAGTTTTGTAAAAACTAAAAAGTGTTTAGCCATTATTTCTTCAAAAATGTTTATGTTGGCTGCAGAGACGGTTCATGGGTAAAGTCCTTGCCATGATCCTGAGTTCAGAGCCCCAGAACAGAACAGAACAAACATGGTAGCACCTGCCTGTCATCCCAGCACTCCTATGGAGAAGCAAGATGCACAGACAGGAGAGTCCCCAAAAGCTTATGAGGCAGCTCACTAGTATATTCAGTGGAAAAACAAAAGACCCAGCCTCAAACAACCTAGCTTTCTTATACAGCTCAGGACAGCCTGCCAGGGAGATGGAGCCTCCCACAGTGGGCTGGGCCCATCTCTATCACAGGCCAATCTGACCAGAGTTATCTCTCAACTGTCCCTTCTTAGTGACACAGGCTGTGTCACGTAGACAGTTAAAGCTAACTAGAACAAAAACTATACTCTGTACCCTTTTCATTTAAAAAAAAAAGTCCTTCTCTTTAATTTTAGATAATTTCTATTGCTTTGTCTTCAAATTCACTAATATTTTCTATTGCGATGTCTACTCTACATAAATCATATCTCAAACTTTATCATTTTCATCTCTAAAAATTTTGAGTCTATTTTTACTTTTCATGTCTCTATTGAGCTTTTTAAACATAAATACAGTTCTAAAAATTAATTTAATATTTCTCAATTTCTAGATTTTAGTATTTATTCACAGTTCAAATCATCAAGTAGCCTCTTCCAGTATGAGCTCTGCTATGACCTCTTAACATTTTTTTAAGACAATGTGTGATAAAAAGAAAAGACTCTTCATTTGCCATAACAGCTCCAGAGCCTCTCAAAAGCAAGTGCTAGGTTGCAGCTTCTAAACATTCACTTTAAAAACCACCAGGAGAAAAAAGGGAAATTTTTTCATAATTTGTGCTCTTCTTGGATAAGAAGCAACCAAACATTAAAGCTTAAACCAGGAGTTTAATACAAGGAAAACTAACCTCCCCACCCCAGAGTATGTCAAAAGGTTCAAAAAAAAAAAAAAATGGCTCCACTGGCCATGACCAAGGTGTTCACAGATATGCCAAGGCCCCCAAATCAAGGAAATATCAAATCTATTCAACACAACTTGACTATACTTCTATTTTACTGGGTTCTAAGAGACAAAACCAGTGCTCTGGGTCTGCAGTCCATAGCCACACATGGCTAGTAAGGATGTTTAAACTGGCTACAGACCTACCCTCCACTACAGACTAGGCACAGCGCCTTGGATGTGCTCAAGATCTAAACAGCTGGTTTGTAACGTCTAAGGTCTGGGCAGCCAGACAGTGCCCAGGCAGCAAAGGGCAGCAAAGAGTCTGCCCTCGGGCTGAAGGCCCCTCACAGTGCTGGACTAACGGCTGTTGCTCTCTTTCCCCAAAACCCTGTCTTTCATTTTACACTCCACTCGGCAAGCATGAGAACAAGGGCAGAACCCTGACTTAGCGTACCAAATCCACCTCTGCACAACTCATTCCAGAATATTCATTTCTCTGTCAAAAGCTGGCCTCTGGACTGGTACATAAATTCTCAAGTGCCTGGGATCATCACATCGACACTGTCTGAGAGGCAAAGTCCTGAGGTCAGGGCCCAAATTGGCTCCCATTAAAATCTGAGACGGTGTCTTGTCAGTTTAGAAGTCTGTCTCAGTAGTAGTTTTAGTGACTTTCTCTCCCCTCCCCAGAGAAATACATGATAAAAAAAAAGTGAAAAACAGACTTACTATATAGCTTCTATAGTGCCAGTGCCTCAGAAAGATCACAGTATTAGCTGCCTCTGTTACAAAAGGGTAGCAGCTTAGTGTATATTCATCTGTTCTCATCTGCTACAATGAAATGTCAGAGATGAGGGACTGTACAGAAAAGTCATCTATTTACTGAGAAGCTCAGTAACTTCTTAGCTCTGATGAGGGCCTTCTAACTACATCACAACAAGGTGGGCAGAATCATGGTGGGAGCATGCGCAAGAAGAAATACGTCATGGTGGGACAAGAAGCATGAACCAAGTACACTCTACTTTAACCACCCACTATCATAGAAACCATAGTTCCTTAAGATCTACATCAACACCTTCCATGGGTGGTGCCCCAACAATCTAATCACTTTCCTCTAGCTCCCAAGTCAACACTGCCACCCTGGGACCAGCACACAAAACATTTTAGGGGCACACTCAAAGCCACAGCCAAGCCATAACAAAATGCTATGTGACAACCCAGGCAGGTTTAAAGTAATACATATGGCTGACCACATTGCTGTTTCAAAAATGCCGAATACCTACCCACTTAGCCTATGGTCTATCTCCCCTTACTATCAAAGCTCTTCCACATACAATGGCTACTTAGTAACACTCACTAGGTACTATCTGCATTCTAAACATATGGGGAGAGAATCTCTGAGAAGTTAGGTGACTTGCCCACATGGTATGCAAGAGTCAAAAGTGGACACTGCAAGACAGCCCAGGTGCCAGGGCAAAACCTTGCTCTAGGGGTCACGCCCTTCCCAGGCTGTCCAAGGTGGAGGGGTGAAAGCTAAAGTACTGAGCCGGGCGTGGTAGCACACGCCTTTAATCCCAGCACTCAGGAGTCAGAGGCAGGTGGATCACTGTGAGTTCGAGGCCAGCCTGGTCTACAGTCCAGGACAGTCAAGGGTAACACAGAGAGATCCTGTCTCAAAAAAATCAAGAAAGAAAGAAAGAAAGAGAGAGAGAGAGAGAGAGAGAGAGAGAGAGAGAGAGAGAGAGAGAAAGAGAGAGAGAGAAAAAGCTAAAGTACCACTAGGGGCCAGGAGATCAAGGGGAGGCCACTCTGGGACAGGGCAGCTGACTAGCCAGCTGGGAGCCCTCCATAACATGTCCAGCTTCTGTGTTGCTCTGTTTAGGTGGGAATACAGAATTCTTCCATGTCTGGCTCTATCTGAGAGCCTCTGTCTTCTCTAGGTATAAGATGGAACCATACCAATCAAGGTTCGTTTAGCACTATGCCTGGGGCTTGATGTGCAGTTTCTGATCCCTGTAGCCAACCTTCAAGGAAGGTGTTCACAGATCTTATAGACATGACTAGATTTAGGACTCCACAGCTAGCAAATGATAAAACTACCATGCTTTGGCCCTTGCTCCCTCCAGCAATATCTCTTACTGAGCTGCTAATAGCAGTAAATTCAGTGACCAACCTCAGCAAGGCAATAAAAATAAGTTTCAAATGGAATCTTATGAATCAAAGTCCAGGGCTGATTTTCTCTCCTGCCAAGCGCTGCCCTACCTCAGGCAACCCCAGGACCTCCAGGCCTCCTAGTGCTTGTGTAGTCTATGGACTGCTAAGACACTAACTTGGTTACAGAGCTGAACAGCCAAATGGATATTTTGATTCTTAAAAACCACAAGGAAATGAACATGATAACAATTTCTTCAGTTACACGATGCAGTAAAAGCTGTAAGTGTAACGAGATGGCCGTGAACTACAGCCCAGCCACTGTTCTCGCACTTCTCCCACCCACAGCTGCGGAAGCCGACACAGGAAAAGCACCTCCTGAGGCCTTGCTGTGATGGGCTACAGGCGAGTCTGTAACTGGACGTACCAAACTTCAGTATAATTTCACATCTCTGATAACCCAGCACCATGGTGTAGGCTTCAAAGGCAATCAGACTGTATTTGGGGCTCTCAAGTTCCAAAGCTAAAAGGGAACTCAGGAAGAGCCTAAGACTCACAATGCAAAGCGATAGTGCAGGCAGCCTGGGATGGCTGAAACTGTGTTCTATCTCTAGAGTCTCAGAGCTCCCACAGATATCAGGTGTGCTACGATCTAGTGGAGGGGAAGTGTGCAGGGCTTGGAGAGGGAGACACCAATGGAAACACCACACGCTGGGGATGAAGGAGGGGAAGCTGTCCGGGTCTCCTGTGAGGTCTCTGTCAAGCCACAACTTCTGTGGCTTCTTAAAGCCACAACTTCTGTGGCTTCTGGATGAAAGTCATGGCTGGCCCCTTTTGGGGACCACCATGAATTCTTTTCCTTCTAAGCTCAGCATATACTTTTTTTAAAAAAGCATGCTTTTATTTTTAAGATTATTATTTATATAGTATTCTGCCTGCATGTGTGCCTGCACGCCAGAAGAGGGCACCAGATCTCATTGTAGATGGTTGTGAGCCACCACGTGGTTGCTGGGAATTGAACTCAGGACCTTTGTAAAAACAGCCAGTGCTCTTAACCTCTGAGCCATCTCTCCAGCCCCAGCATGTCCTTCTTAGGAGTTAAATATATGTGTGTATGTGTACACACACAGAGACACACACTCAGAAGTGAAGGCAATCCTGAATTTACATTTACCTGCTAGAGTAAACACTCTTTCAGTGAATGTCTCTTCTCACTCTGAAATTCTGCAAGTAAATGAGATTCTCACTCAACCTGAAATACTCATGAAATGAGAACCTGTGGTTTGTCACCATTTAATAGCCACAGAACTGTAAAAACATGTATTTAACATACAGCAGTAATAGCAGGTGTGGAGTGTTACTCACCCGTTATCTGAGAGCTCCATGCCTGGGACTGGGCTGTGAAGTAACTCACCTAAGACGATACAAACGGGGCAGAGCTGGGAGCCAGCCCGTCTGATTCTGCAGCTGTAGTGTTCTGGCCCTACATTACACACTGTCATGGCTCTAACGCATGAGTCTCTATGCATTAGCCTATAGCTATAATGGCCAAGAATGTGGGCTGTGAAGCCAGGCTCCTTTGTTCAGTGTGTGTGTGTGTGTGTGTGTGTGTGTGTGTGTGTGTGTGT
>OU015742.1:191709557-191725750 GCA_907169655.1 Acomys percivali
GTGTGTGTGTGTGTGTGTGTGTGTGTGTGTGTGTGTGTGTGTATGAATGTTAAATAAGAGGCAGGCAGATCTCTGTCAGTTCAAGTCCAGCCTGGTTTACAGAGCAAGTTCCAGGACAGTCAGGGCTAAACAGAGAAATCCTGACTTGGAAAACAAAACAAACCAAAACTAAAACAAAACAAAACACCAAAAACCTAAAAACCCTACATGAAGACAACAGTGCCTGGCACATGGTAAGTCCTCAAAAGTACATAAGTAAATGAACAACTGTGATGCTTATCACCTGTATCACTATTGCCTTTAGGTAACAGTGCTGGAGATACTCCAATGGGAGAATTAGATCCACGGCTCTGTTTATCAATTTGTAAACAACAGCTTTACTGAAATACTGTCCAAATACTATAAAATGTATTACAGTATATAATTCAGTGGAACATGACCTGCTAATCCCAGACCATAGTCATCACTCCAAAAAGAAGTCCTCATCAGCAGTTCGGTCCCATCCCCTTCTCTCAGACCCTGGAGGCCACTTTCTGCCTCTATGGATTTGCCTTTTCTAGGCAGCTCTTAAAATGTAATCATATAGGATGTGATCTTTTATGCCTGGCTAGACTTAGGAAAATGTTTTCAAGGTTCACAGTTATTTAGCAATTATTAGAGCTATATTACTTTTTAAATGGACTTGAAGTACACAAACATAAGATTAACCATTGATAAGTTGCATTTGGTATGATACATTATTAATTTTCAAAACCTCATTTTGATTCCCAAATAATATCCCACAGTGTAGAAATGGTTCACTTTCTTTATCCATTCATAGACTGCTAAATTCTGGATTGTTTCCACTTCTTGTATTGGAGAATGCTGTCACAGCCTTCACGCACTGCTTCTCAGGAGAGCCTATGCTTGAGTTTTCTGGGCTATCTAGCAAGGTTTGGAACCAGCGGATCATGTTGGGCAACTCTTTTCTGTTGTGCTATTTTAAAGCTTTGTTTGGAAAAAAAAAACAAGAAACAAAACACATCTACAGAACTATATATTTTCTGGGAGAAAAACTGAAGTTTAAAAAAAAAAAGGGGGGGGGGGGGGGGGGGGGCCTGTGAGCAGACAGCTGGCTTTGAACCCTTCCTTCTCAGTTCGATTGTCCTGTGAGTCAGGGGCATGCTGACTAACATCCTGGAGTCTCTTTCTCCTTGTCATGCGTACAGAATGACACGTGTGCCAGTGACAATGCCAGTGCCTGGAATTCAGAAAACACTGAGCAAATAGTCACCACCTTCATTAGCAGGCATCTTCCTGGTGCCAGTGACAATTCTCTTCTTTTTTTTTAAGATGGGGTATCTAAAAATACAGGAAAGCCTCAAGCAGAAAACAACCATCGCCCACATTTCAGCCCCTCAGAGTTAATCCCAATTAGCACAACTGCCACAGACCCTGAGCCCACGTGTGATGCCTAGTCGCTCTGGTCTTGGCTCATTTGCTCCCAGAGAAGAGAAGATGCATCACACTACAAAATGGAACCCCTGCCATCCATCCAACTACAGCAAGGGTGGCAGTGACTAGAGGACACAAGCAGTCCTTGCCTCACTGCACGAAACCCCAGTGAGCAGTACCTAGATGAGATGCCCTAGCTAGGATGGACTTCTCAGAAGATATTCTTCGAACAATGTAAAAATAAATAAGTAAATAAATGGCAGCAGCAGATGTGACTGACAGTATCCCTGAAGAGCTCAGAACAGGGTAGGTAAGATGGCCGAGCACTGAAGGCACCTAAGACTGAGTCTGGTCCCTGGAATCCACATGGTGGAAGAAGAGAACTGACTCCTGCCAGTTCCCCTCTGACCCCTACACACAAAGACACTAAATAAATAAATGAGGAAACATACACAGTTTAAAGTTTTAAATACAATTCAGAACTGACACCTCAGCAGACCTCCACTTAAAGCTCTGTCCTCCACCTTTCTGTGGACCCCCTGAAGTCCTGCTGCCTCCAAAAGGAAAATCAGTGAGAGGTCTACCAACACAAGCAACATTAAATATGAATGTAGGTCAGTGGCCGTAAAAGGGCTTGTGCTCTTCTTACAGCATCTAAATATAAACAGGGAGCTCTGACCAGCAATCTGAGATGTGTGGCCATTCCATACAGCCCACACCATCCCAGCACAGTGGAACCATGACCTCTAGAACAGGGAAGGGGGGGTGTCACAGGGGATGACCAGCTTGCTAACAGCTCTCCTCCCATCAAGGCCAGACATCACAGCCCCCTCCACTCCCCACAAGCCCTATTCCCTATAGCCTGGTCTTTCCACTATAGAAAATCGGCACACAGGAGCTCTGCAGTGACCCACTTCTGCCATCCATAGTCACCGCACAAATTTTTCTATAAATTACTTCCCCCACCACCAGCACCTAAAGTGTTCTCAAAGCTTCAGATACAGAAGAACAGCTTCTCAAAGAAAAACAGTGGGGTTTCTATGCTCTCCCTGTCTGTCCTCTCTCTGGAAACAGGGAAACATAACCTTAGGAGGTTTAGGCTGTGCTGGCTCTCATAGGGTATTAGCAGGGCCCACCCTGATTGCTGACTCAAAGAGCTTCCTACTTCAGTAGCTGCTTGGGACACAGGCCAAAAAAGACCAAAGAACTGTCTGTTCTGCAGCTCCAGGGCCTTACCTAGAAGGTCATGGTCATTTGTAAACGTGCAATTCCTAAAGCTTAAGACATGATTCTGTCACTTCAAAGAACCTGTTAAGAAACGCTTGAGCTTCCACTTGGGCATCCTTAGGGCCATGAACTTTTCACCAAGGAAGACACAGGGCACAGCTCCCTCCCACCAGCGCTCCACTACCCAGGCACATGCTTCCTTTCCCTTTTCAGAGGTCCCCGTGTAAACCCAGTCTCTGCTGAAGCTGTCCCAAGCACTCTTGACAGACTGGTCCTCGCCTGAGATGGGTAGGTAAACCTGGGTGTGACCTGGCTGCATTTTACCCAGGCTGTGTGTGCAGCTTCCTCCTAGAGAGTCATGTGTCCCTGGACCCTCAGGTTAAGAGAAGCCAGGCAAGCTCAGCTTTCTCCTTGCTTCTCTGAACCCTCGTTTAATAGCACAGCGATCCGGATCGCCAAGACTACAAGTGCTAACTCGCCTGTAGGACAGTACACCAACCTGCCTTGTGGCGGGGCAGGGACCAAGAGGTGCTAAGACACAGCTAACAAGCAGATAATTGGAGTAGGGTGTGGAGTGCACCTGGAAGGGAGCGACTGCGCAAGATTGGTTTCTGTCTGGGTCTTGACGGGGCTCCTGCGACCCCTGGTGGCAGCTGCCCACACAGCTACAGAACGACCTCTGACCGTCACAAAAAAACATTGATCCTGACAGATGTGGCCCAAGTCAGAACTTTTGGGTTATCATTTTGCTATAGAATTCTGGGTTCTAGGTATTGAACGTGTCCAGAGCTCCAAAGTACCCAGATATCCTTAAATTAAAAGTCTGAGGGTTGTCTGCACTGTTTAGGAAAGTCTGTCTTTCCATAACCTCCTGCAGGATCTACACTGGTTCTAAGAGCCACTGCTCAACACCTTGACACAACCAGGCAGGGCAAGCCTCTGTCTCTAATCTCAAGGTGGCACAACAGTGAGGAGGTAGAGTGATGGCTCTTCCCCCACCAGCCTTCTTAAATGGAAACCCTACCTCTGCCAGTCTCTAGGGTACCAAGGATCAGGGGAATAAAGGGCAAGTGCTTAGGCTGTGTTTAGAAAGAGACTTATATGTTGTAATCACCACCAATAACTCAGTACTACATTCCAGAACCTGGTATCCAGTAGCCCCTCCATAACTCGAGGTCTTAGGAGGCTGCAGTATGCTCTGCACAGAAGTTACCACCTCTGCTGGTCACTGGGCAGGGGCAGCAAGCCAAAGTGGGACTCAGCTTCCTGCTCTGCACCCTCCCCAGCTCACTATGGACAGCTACACTCTATGTCACACTGCAACACCCTCATTTTCCACAGAACAATCTGTGCTCTGCTCCCACCCCCAAGAGAGCTCAGAGCTTTCCAAATATGGGGGTGTGTGTATTTTCTTCTTCCTCATTTCCACAGCATCAGGAATATCTGGGGGAAGAAAAAGAGCACTGGACATGGTTTGGCAGCCGCAAGAGACTAGAAGGGATTGTGACCAAGCAAGGCCCGCACTAGGGATCCAATCAGTCAAAACACAAGAGACAGGCCAGGTGACAGCCCACATCAAGCCAGCTTTGTACAAGTCTGGCCCCTAAGAATCCTAGAACAAAGACATAAGTGACTAGCACACAGTGCAGGAGCCAACTCCATTACAGAGGCCCTTGAGCCAAACAGGGTGAAAGGCAGTCCATAAACCCTAATGGTGAGAGTCGGCAGGAGAGGAGCTACAGACAAGATTATATGTCTCAAGGCCACAGCTGTGCTCATCTGGAACAGACAGAAGTCCAAGCACACTGAGAACCCCTCACTTCTGATTTAACAACTAGTGTTCATCACCAGCTGTGCAGCCCTGCATGCCAGGGCAAAGCTTTAACAGTCTCATGCAAGCAGCCTGTGAGGCAGCTCAATCCCTGTTGCCAGTGCATGGACATAGGGCAAGCAGCTCAGACATGGTACAGCTTCAATGCCCAGCCTAGAGCACGTGACCACATATTTGCTGATTGCATGAATTAATTAATTATTCACTCTAGTTGGAGAGAGGCAAGTGACAGAGGTGAAATAATTAAACAAAAGCCAAACTAGATTGTACTAATTCTAAATAGAGGTGGGGTCTGCATGCAGCCGCAGTGTCACTGAGGGTGGACCCAGCTCAGGGAAAAGAGAATAAAGCCAAGCTGGAAGAAGACAGACCCAGTTAGGGAGTGGGCCCGGAGGGCAGGCAGCCCGGAGAGAAGGGTGGGTGGGACACAGTAGGATATGTGGCCAGCCTGGCCATCTGGGAGCTGGCCACACATCTGGAAAAACAGAAAAACTGTGTGCCTACATTTAGCAGAAAACCCACTGAAAACCCAAGCTTTGAACATAGGGAAACTCTTACTTTACTGTAGACTTTTCCATGGTCCAATTTAGATTTCAGCTTGACTTGTCCTGACACTCGGGTCACTGCCTATTTGCTACCTTCATCATATGTGGACACCACCTCCCACAACAGGAACTACACAGAGGGAAAGTTCCGTGTCGCTCAGACACCTCTTTCCCTAGACCAGAGCCCTAGCGAGCACTTTACCCACAGAGGGCCCTGCTCCCAGCGGGGAGCACCAAGATCAGGCCTTGTTCTCCTCTTCCCCATGATCCTCTGCATGAGTGTCTGCCACCCCACCTTAAATGCAGAGAATCCTTTGATCCTCATCAATAAACTAGTAGCCCAGAAACCCTTTCAGGCTGAACAGGTTCCCAGGACAGCACTCCCAGGTGATCAGAATTCATCATCTTGACTCCAGCCCTGTAAGCTTCTTGTGTGTAGGGAGACAGTCCTCCTGTGCGGTCAGCTGCTTCAGTTGTCCCCACCCAGCGGGCTGAGGAGCCTCCCTCACTCTTCTTCCCACACTCACTTGCCTCACTAGCCCTTCCACACATTTCCACTTGTCCCCAGCACCTGCCACTTCTCTTTCAGATACCTCCAGTTCTGACACATCCATCCTGGCCTTAGTGCAGATATTGTACTTAGAGTCTAGGCTTTGGCCGTGTGTATGGCTATACCTGTTAGGACCAATAAGGACAGAGGAAGCATGTTACTCTTTGAAATGAAAGGAATTTAATGTTTGGAAGTGTCTGTATGAGAGATAAAAGATGAAGAAGAAAAGGCAACATGGCTACCCACCCAGCCCAGAATCCAGCATCAGCAGGAAGCTGCTGCCATCACAAAAGCTGAAAAGGCCAGAGGGAGGAGGTGGAGTTGAAAGAGCTCAGAAGCTGGGGACATTGTGTGGGAGCTAAACAGAGAGGGACATTTCATTTGTCAGGAGTTGGACATACTGTGACTTTTCTCTCGCCCTACCCCATGCCTTCCAGCAATGCCTCCTGGTGGACAGAGCCAGGCACAAATAACTGATTGGCCTGGGAAACAGCCAGCAGAGGCAAGAGCTTCTGAAACACAACACAGAGGAAGGACCAGGCCACAAGCCTCCCTCCCTACAGTCTTGGAGTCCTTCCTGTCTACTCTTTGCCCTGGGCAGAAAGGCCATTCTTATACATTCAATCAAGCCATTCTTCCTGGCTTAAAACTTGCCAATAGTTGGCAGCTTCCTAGTAAGAGAAGCAACAGAATTTTTTCATTAGACTGACGCTGTCAATCAACTGCATGTACAGAAAACACTGTCTGCTTTGACTATGATGTATACTGAGTCTGCTTTATAACACGGGCAAGCTACTATCAAATTATCACTGAAGGATGAAATGCAGAGTAGTCACAAAGCTGTCAGCCCTGACACTGGAAACAAGCACAGCTGTTTGCCATTATTGAGTGGCTCAGAGCTCCACTGAAAAGATGCTATAAAGCTAGCTACATGGTGCCATTTAGCTGGGTGGTGCATAGCTTTAATTCCACATACTCAGGCAACTGAGGCAGGAAGACTGAAAGCTCAGGCAAGCTTGGGCAACAGAGAGAAACTGTCTCCAAAATAAAGTCAAAACAAACCAAACCTACCATCACAAACCCCAATGCCAATAAATGCCATATACAGAACAATGTGGAGAGTTGGTAAGGGCTATTAAAGTCTAAGACAATAGAGCAACTAGAAATTGAATTAGCAAGCAAAAACCTTCTACAAAGAAACCCCAGGTGCATTTGCATGTCTAAGAAAAGCATCGCCAAGAAGCCAAAGTGGAAAAAATGTTTCACAAATCCACCTTCTGACATCAGTGTCTTCATAACTGAAGCCCCCACCATGGAGACCACGGGTGTCCTGTATGAATGCAGATGTAGAAATTCTCAACAAGATTAACACACCAAACCCAGCTGCACAACCAAATCGGACAGATGCCAGAAATACAAGACTGATCTAACATATGGAAATCACCATACTAAAAGAATGAAGTTCACAAATTACATGACCTTCATAATGTGGGGGGGGGGGGGGGGGGGAGCGAGGGATTCTCTAGCACACACAGGTAATTTTTATCTATTAATTAATTTATTTTTTACTTATACAATGTTCCGCCTGCATGAATGCCTGCATACCAGAAGAGGAGTCACCATGTAGTTGTTGGAAACTGAACTCAAGACTTTTAAAAGAATGCTCTTAACCTCTGAGCCATCTCTCCAGCCCACATAAGTGATATTTAAAAATCCAGAAAACTAGAAATAAAAGAGAACTTCTTGGAGTTGATAAAGGTCATAAATGAAAACTCAATAGGCAGCCTAAACTTAATCACAAGAGACTGAAGGCTTCTCTCTACCACAAGGATGTCTGCTCTGGTCACTTGCATTTCACACCATTAATGAGAAGGTACTGGAAGTACTAACTGAGGCAACTGTGCAACAAAAATAAACAAAGGAAGAAATAAAGCTGTATTTTCAGATGTCATTATGTTATATATAAACACTAAAAAATCCTTAAAAAACTATTAGAGCTAATAGAGTTCAGCAGGGTTATGAAATATGAAATAAACACAAGAAAACCAGCTGTGAAATTTCAGTGACACTGAGCAATCTCATAATGAAATCAGGGAAGCAATCTTATTTATAGAAACATAAAATATTTACAATAAGATGTTGAAAGGGAATATAAGACATGCATACCCAAAACCCTGGACAAAGTGTTTTAAATGGAAGAAGGCATTCCATGTTCATGGATTTGAGGATCACAATACTGTTCAAATTTACTTACAGACTCAACAGAGCCCCAATCAAAAGTTTCCTGCCCTAATCTACAATCTGTCCTAAAATTTACATGGAAATGCAAGGAATCAAAAGAGTTTAAACAATCTTGAGAAGGAAAAACAGATCAGAAGACTTCACAAGTTCAAAGCTTACAAGGCTACAGGGATAATGAGCACACACTAGAAAGGATAGACACAGTGGCCAATGGGGTCCAAAGATGAGCAATCACATTTGTGTTCAACAGTAAGGATGGTGAGACAATTCAGTGCAAAAAGAATGGTCTTGTTAGCAAATGGTTCTAGAACAACAAGAATTCCATGCACAAAAGAATGAATTTGGACCCTACTCTCATAAATATAAATAAAAATTAACTTACAATGGAGTTATGAGACCTAAGCTTATCAGTTAACACTACAAAAAACAAAAACAAAAAACAAAAAACAAAAACTAAAGGAATAAATCTTCACTACCTTGATTAGGCTATGGTTTCCAGATTAGAGACCAAAAGCATAAAAACACTGTACTTAATAAAAACCCAGCTTTTGTATTTCAAAGGACACTGCTGGGGAAAAAACTCTACTATTACTTTGACATAGGAGCACAGTAACAAAATTACTCCTAATAACACGTTGCTATACCCACAGACCAGAGAATCACTCAACCTTCATTAGAGAAGCTTCTTGTAATATGGGGTAGTGAGCATGAGACCCAACAGGGCAATGTGCAGAGTGAGAGACTTTGGAGCATTCAGCCCTACAGGGGAAGGCTTTACCACACCCCTGCCCTCAAGGCTCAAGGGGATGGAAAGGTTCTAAGAGCCAGGAGACGGCAGATAACTCCAAGGGCAGTGTCTTCCAAACACAGCAGGTCTGAACCATAGGAATTCACAGAAAGTGACAGCACAAAGACCTGCACAAGTTCAAACCAGACAAAACTGCACCTTGGAGGAAGGAGGAAAACACAAAATCTGTCCTAACACAGAGGCTGTTTGCAACTGATAGCTGCTGGGTAAGGGAAAATCAGCGAACTCGAGGGACATCAACCATACTTAGGGGCAGGTCTCATGCCAACACAAAACGGACTCCATGGTTTGTTTGGTTTATTTGTCTGTTTGTTTGTTTAAAGAAGAACATGAAGTTGTGTGGGCAGGGTAAGGATCTGAGAAAAGCTGGGAGAGGTGAAAGAATATAATCAAAATATGTGATTTTTTACAAAGGAAAAGAAGAAAGTTAAAGACAACACAGATTGAGATGAAATTTTTGCAGACTGTTCCTCAGCAAAATGATCTAAAGCTAAAATGTAAACAAAAACTACTGCAGCTCAATTTAAAAAAAAAAAAAAAAGGAAAAGGAAATGATCTGAGTGTATCGCTCTTCAAAGACACAAATAAATGACAAAAAGTGTGGCAATGCTCGGTGTCATCAGTCACTGTGAGACACAAGCAAAACTCACAGTGAGATAAGTTTCACATAAAGGTGATATCAGAAGGGCAGACATAGGGATTAGAGAGATGGCTCAGTGGTTAGGCGCACACGGTGCCCTTTCAGGGACTAAAGTTTGATTCCTAGCACCCCCATCAGGCTCACAACCTCATATAACTCTATTCCAGAAGAACTAATGCCCCCTTCTGGCTTCTATGGGTACTACACTCACTCACACGTGCAAACTCACACTCAGGCACATACATATAATTTAAAATCTAAATAATTTTTTAAATGACAGATATTAATAAATGTTTATGAGGATACGGAGAAAACAACCTCACAGAGGTGAAGCTACTCTGGGAAATGGTTTTCAGTCCCTCAAAAGAGTAAACTTAAGAGTTGCCCCATGACCCTGTAATGCTATAGCATACACTTCTAGGTAGGTACACAAGGCAACTGAAAAAACATGCTCACCCCAAATCTATACACAGCTACTTACAGCAGCAGCATTCTTTTTAAAGATTTGTTACTACATTTATGTATTTATTTGTGTGTGTGTGCACATGCATACCACAGCACACATGTAGAGTTGAGGACATATGCAGAAGTCAGTGCTCTTACCATGTGGGTTCTGGGGATTGAACTCAGGTTGTTGGGTGTAGTGGCAAGTGCCCTTACCGGCTCGGCCATCTTGCAGGCCCAATAGTATTATTTTTAATAGCCAAAAACCCAGTGCTCACCAACTAAAGAGACTAAGAAAAATATGTGACTTTTTGTGATAGTCTACAGTCTCACTATAGAATATTATAAGCCATAAAAAAGAATGATATACAAGAACCTTGAAAGCATGCTAAATGAAAGAAGTCAGACACAAAAAAATCTTGTTATAAATTTATGTTATATAAAATGTCTGGATTAGGTAAATTTATAGAGGCAGAGTGCATGGAAGTTAAACTATGCATGCTGAATGGGCTGGGCACTTAAAAGGTAATTGCTATCTAATGAGTATAAGTTTCTTCTGAGAGGTGATAAATTTTTCTAAAATCAGTTGGTAATAGTTACACAACTACAAATATACTAAAAACTGCTGCATTATATACTTTAAAGGTTGAATTTTATGGCAAAATATGTGAATTACATATCAATAAATTTGTTACAAACAAACAAAAGACAAAAATCCTAGGGCCAACAAGATATCACGGTGAGTGAAGGTGCTTGCACACAGTCCTGACAGCCTGAATTCAACCCCAGGTCCCCTAAGATGTCAGGAGAGGATCAACTCCAATCTGCACATGCACACACATAAACACACTCACAAACACACACAAAATAGTTTTAAAGCTATACACAGAATATCTGAAAAGATGTCTTCCAGTGTAGGCAACGTGGCACAGGCATGTGACACAGTGCTGGCAACACGGAGGAGGCTGCCCCTCACAGGCACACAGGTTGTGCTAGTCAGCTTTCTGTTAATGTGATAAACACCTGAGGAAACCAACTTAAAGGAGAGATGGTTTCATGTAGCTACAGACAGAGGTTTCAGCTCAGGCTCACCTGGCCCCACCATGTGGCCTGTGATGAGCGGTGGCATCATGGTGGAAAGAGCACAGTGGGCTAAGCTGCTTACTGCACGATGCAAGGGGCAGGGACAAGGTGTATCTTCACAGGGCACTCCCCTAGCCACCTCCTTTTTCTATCTAGGCCCCATTTCCTATTTTGCATTATCTCCCAACATAGCTCCACCTGCTGGGGCCCAAGACTTCCACACACAACCAGGAAGGATATTCCATATTGAAATCTGAACACAGATCTGTCATTCTACAGAGCAATCTAGAAACTTTCTTGTGACACAGAATCTATATTTATGGGATGGAGGCCACGAGGAACAAATACAAAGACCAGGATAGAAGTGTGCACCTGGCTGTCTTGGGGATTGGTGAAACCCTAAAAGCAAGAGTCACATGCAAAGTAGAGGCCTAAGTGACATCTTTCTCACACAATAAAAGAAAACCTGAGTACCTCCTAACAACTACAGAAATTATGTGTTGTTGGGAAAGGTGTTCTAGAACTCTAGCAAGGCAGAAATACACAGGTCATGGAGCAATGTACAAAAACCCAAGTATAGGGCAAGTATGGGGAGGTTCTGGGGGACACAGTAGATTGCCAATAGCTTTGTCTCTGGGGAGATGGTGTGTCCATGTCCTTTTGATATGTCTACAAGCTGGAAATACAATACATATACATCTTGTGTACATTGGGGGAAGGGTCAAGAAATCAACCGCAGGGACAGGGGAAGCACCATCCGGCTCCTAGTCAGACCTTTGACCCAAGCAGAGAAGTGTGTAAGAGGGCAAAGCCTTCACTGACGTGCAGAAGTGAGGTGTGGGAGTGACGAGGCAGCTATCGAAGGCACCGGCTACTCCTAACCCCTGGTGAACTGAGGTGACACTCAGAAAAGCCCTTCGCCTCCCTGCATTTCTATGTTTCAAAGCATCTTCCCGCTCATCCCCTTTGGTGGTCTCCCACTCTAGCTATAGTATAGTTAGGCCCATTTTGTAGGAGAAAAAAGGAGAGTTAGATTAAACTTCTTACAAGTCACAGAATAGAATCAGAAGGGAACAACAGCTCAGGGCCTGACATCAGGATCTTGTGCACAGAACAAACCCACAGACTCTGGAGTCCATGAGCCTTGTCTAGAATCCCAGCTCTGCACTGACCAGATCTCTCAGCTTCCTTGCAGGGACTGAGCGTTCCTAGGACAAGTGCACTCCTACAGGTCTGACGCTCCCCACACCTGCTCTAGAGCTCTTTATAAAGGCGAGTCCACGGGAGCTGTGATTGTTGCACAAGTTTCTGTACACAGACTGACACTGGAGTGCTCGTCATTTTCTACCTAACTGCCCAAACCCTGAGGCCAGGCAGATGTGGCATGTCCCTCATTCCTCCACACTGCTGTTCCCCAGGACCTCCATTTCTACTGGGTAGGTCTGCTCCCAGGGCCACAGTGACCCTGTTGCAAGGCCCTCCCTGTTTTGTCTGTCGTGACTGCCTCAGTGGAGGAAGGGATTAAAGGCTCAGGGCCTATGAGGACTCTTACTCAGAAGAGTCACTACTGTGGACATCCATCAAGGGCATTTGCCCTCTGCCCCTGAAAGCGGGCTACCCTCATCTTCACAGGCTTCACGCTGGCTCATTCTGGTTGCAATATACATCATAGGATGCAGTAACTCCACAAGGATGGGAGTGCAATCTTCCCAGGCCTAGCAAGACTCACTGAGAATCTGGCTGAGTCCTGAGCACCAAGCCTAAGAGAAATGGGGCCTAGAGCTGCTCCACTCACCTCCAACCCAAATGGGAACTGCCAGGAGGGCAGACAACTAGAGAATTAGAGAGAAAAAGGATCCAAGTCCTTGAGTTCTGAATCCAGACGCCACTGAGGTTGGGGGGGTCAGGTTTTCTTCATCTAAAGAAGTCTTGGTAGAACTGCAAAGGTGTCTTCAGCCTGACCCAAGGTCCCCTGCCGTACACTGCCCCCTTGTGTCTGCCCGAGGCAGAAGCTATGGTCGATGTCCACAGATCCTGCAAGATGCAGCGTTAGTTGCTGCCTTTAGATTGCACCAACTCTTTCACTTCCTTTGTGCATGGAGCACACCTGTGTATTTCACCTGCACAGCAGGCAGCCACGGCCCTGTTCTAACCAAATCCAAGGCTGTCCTCAGATTCTCTACTGTCCTCGCCACCCCTGTGGAACCTCTTCTTGCAAACAGGGGCGGGCTGAAAACGTGAGCTGTGATAGTCTTTCCTGGGCCTGGAGCTGCAAGCTAAGCAGGCAGCCAGCTGGCCCATAAGCCCAGCCTACAGCCCAGAGAGAACACTGACTACACGGACTATCCCAGCTACCTGGATGCTTCAAGCACAGACTTGGCAGCCTGGACACAAACCCCACCACACCTAAATCCTTTCAGCAGCCAAGAAGAGAGCTTAAACCGTGACCTAGGAGCATCAAGAAGCCTGTCTCCATTCCTAGGAAAATCAGGACAACTGCCTGGCAACACTATTCCAGAACGGAAAAATAAGCTTTGCAAGGAAGTTCTTTGTCTAAGCCCGCTGTTGGTGTCTCATCCCTTCCTGACATACAGAGTTGTTAGAATATGCTAGAAGGAAAAACAGCAAATGCACTTTGACTGTTTCATTTTGTTTTGAATTGAGAGAGAAAAATCCTAATCACAGATACATACTTCCTTGGTGATCTCAATGTGTTGTCTTTAGAGCATGGCAATGTTCAAGTCACAGCTGCTCCTACATGAATTCCCAATTCAATTTGTCTTGAGCATTTTTTGAAAGCACCCATGTGCCCACAACTAAGGAAACTGTGGTGAGAAATGAACAATGTCTGATGGGTGAATGCCAGCCATCAGTGGACCATCTCCATGATGGATGCTGTCATGGGTAGACCATCTCTATGGTGAATGCCAGTTATCAGTGGACCATCTCCATGGTGAATGCCAGTCATCAGTGGACCATCTCCATGGTGAATGCCAGCTATCAGTGGACCATCTCCATGGTGAATGCCAGCCATCAGTGGACCATCTCCATAGTGAATGCCAGTCATCAGTGGACCATCTCCATGGTGAATGCCAGTCATCAGTGGACCATCTCCATGGTAAATGCCAACCATCAATGGACCATCTCCATGGTGAATGCTGTCATCAGTGGATCATCTCTGGGGTGAATACTAGTCATTTGTAGATCATCTCCGAGATGTTGACTTGGCTGGCTCTGTCCTGGGGGAAGGCTCCTCAAACAGAGCAATTCCAGGAGCTTCTCTTTGTTGATAGACGATTTGGGTCTGGCCTACAGGCTGATCACACTGAGTTGAAGTGTGAAGATACTGTGCTTTCGAGTCAAGACTGTCTAATTCACAAACCTATTGAACATGTCTTCTGTTTAAGACTGTGGCTCCCAAGCTTTGGGGAAACTGGCAGATTTGTGAAAAGCCTGGCCTACAGCTCTCCTGACCTCTGTGCAGCCCATAGTGGAAAGCAGTAGTACCTTCTCTCATTCTCCACATTACAGACAGGTTCCTCATGCACACAGTGGGTAGTCAGGGAAAGGGAATAGGGGCAGGGATCGTTCTCAGCAGTGAGGCAGGTGAAAAGTGCTGAGACATTCTGAGAAAGGGAGCACGTTCATACTTAGCTGTCACCTCCTCACTTCTACTCCTCTTCAGACACTGGCAAGGAGCAGAGAGGTCTGTGAAATTTGCAGTCTGTGGAGAAGACTAGATAGCGCCACAAGATGGGACCCTGGTTGGGAGGGGAAATCAGAGCAGAGGAGCCCAGCCTAAGGATATTTCTCCTCCTCTGAGAGACCTCCTCACCAGCAAGTTTCTAGCCTACCCCTGAGGAAGAGTTGTGTGTGGCTATGGGAATGTCTGCCTCTTGAAGAAACATTTCTTGAATTGACTGCACATCCCACCATGAAAGGCCTTCTGTGATGAAATCATTAATGCAGACTCTTCCAAGTCAGTCCTGGGCAAGACTAATGAGGTTGAAGCACACATGCAGGCCCCACTGGCAGGCAACCCTGAGCACTGGGCATGCCCCTTCCCAAAGCAGCTCTTCAGGACTCATCATCAAAGAAATGTCCCTAGAGGTTTCCCTCCAACATAGCCAGAAAGTAGGACCAAGAGCAGCAGTGTGTTCACGCAAGAAAGCCAGCACCTCTCTCTGGCCCCTAACTGGATGTTCCTTAGGTTACCAGAAGAGGCGCGTCCACTTGTGGTCAAGCCCAAGGGGCACCTTTGAACACAAACAAGCAACACTGGCTCCTCTGCCAGGCGCTGTGCTGGGTGCTTTGCTCTCATCCTCCACAGTAGGAAAAGCAAGAGTGGTGAGATGACAATCTCAGAATAAGATCCTTCAAGGCCTTAGCAATCAGAGCAGGGAGAGGAGCTGATGGAGGGAGGGGCTCTGCAGTATGCTCTCTCTACCTAGGGCATGCCACAGACTGAGGGAGCAAAGTTTCTCATCAAAGGATTCTTCTTGGGGCAGAACGATCTTAAGAGCTGGAGGATCATGGAGTTTGCTGTGACACTGTCTCTTAGTGATGTCAGAAGCTACATCCATAAAGTCTCATCAGCATGACTGCCTGAACACGAGCTCAACAAGGATGACTCCAAGAGACATGCCACAGCGGATGGGCAAAAGATAAGGACTCAAGCCAACACAAGGAACTACGGATAACTAAGGAATGGTGAGAGTGGAAGAAATCGTCTTCCCCAGGGAAAAGCATGTCAACTGGTTATCCAATACCAAAAGATCAGCTCTGAAACACATAGACACACACCAACACTATATAGATTGAACAGGTCATATTTAGGAATATTTATATCTGTCTGTCTGTCTATCTGTCTATGAGTGAATACTATGTGTGTGTGTGTGTGTGCGTGTGTTTTTTTACATAACAACAATCAATGAAAAAAAGGCCATGAATCTGAATGAGAGCGAGGGGTAAATGAGAGGGTTTAGAGGGAGGAAGAAGGGAGAAATGATGGAATTATAATCTTGAAAATAAAAGAAAAATGTCAAAAAAAAATGGAAGGAAGGAAGGAAAGAAAGAAGGGAGGGAGGGAGGAAGGAAATCCCCCTAGGGCTGAAGAGATGGCTCAGTTGAATTCTAACCAACTTCGGTTCCCCACACCATTCAAGGAAGGTATAGCTATCCACTCATCTGAGGTCAGATCTTGGCTCAAGTTCTTCCTAGCTGAGGACCCTGGACAACTTATCTACCCTCCTACATGCAGTGGAAAGAGCAGTGGTCAGCCTCACAGGGTACTATGAACTCCAAGTAAAATGCCCAAATGAAGAACAAAGAAGAGTCAGCATCCCACGGACCATGGGGTAGCACTCCTATAACCCTCACCCAGCATCCCA
>OU015742.1:191725760-191752157 GCA_907169655.1 Acomys percivali
GAACTGGCTTGTCTTTGGACATCTCCATGGTAAGTGGGCAATGCATCTGTGATTGTCAGCTCCAGTCCCCTCCCAGTTCTCCACTAATATGTTTTAAATTTTTTCATTGTATTCTTCTATGTGTATGAATTTTTTGCCTGCATATATGTATGTATGTATATATGCACCATGTATGTGCCTACTGATGTGTGCAAGCTACCATGTGGGTACTGGGACTAAAACTGAGGCCCTCTGAAAAAACAGCAAGTGCTTTTAACTCTCCAACCCCCACTAACATTTCTGTCATACTGTGTCAGGTAACATCTTAAGATAGATAGATAGATACATAGATAGACAGACAGACAGACAGACAAAAGATAGACGGATGGGTGGGTGGATAGACAGACAGACAGACAGACAGACAGACAGATTATATAATCCTTATAACCCACAGAGACTTTGACAAATGGGAAAACCGAAGTACAAGAGCTGTAAAACTTCCACACAAACACTGCCAGTGTGTGACAGTGACTATGCAGGTCCAAGCAGTGGGTAAGGCTGCTGCTCACACCGTCATTCTGCATGATCTCTGCAGGCTCTCAACATCTGGGTCCTTCAAGGCTACTGCCATTTCTTCAAGGCAAAGTGACCACCCACTCTCCCAATATATGTGTGACTCTGCATGTGCCTGCAGATGTCAGAGACTAACCAGAGCCACATGTCTTACTAGGTAGTCAAGGTCTCAAGAGCCAATGCCAGTCTTGTATCTAAGTGCCCACTGCTAACTACATTATTACTCAGGGACTACAGGACTGAGCTGGCAGTGCCCTGAAGACAGACAGCCTTCTGTCTTCCACCTTAAGACAGAGGAAAAAAACCTAAACTCTGATGCCAAGAAGGCCCAGAGTCATCCATTAGGCCTAATGAACGAACCAACTCCCACCAGGCCCCAGGTTGGTCAGTTAACTGGAAATTACCTAATGAAGATTTGCTCTCAGTATACAGCTGTGCCAGGCCTGGAGGAGCATCCTCTGTGTGTGTGCACACACAGCCAGCTCTAGCAGCCTAAGACCCGTGAGGGGGTGCACTGCACCACAGAGAGAAGAGGGTGCCTATATGGCTTAGTGCCTAGGTCTCCTGCTTATTGGACATAGGCAAACAAAGACAGATGTTCTAGAGACCCAGGAGACAGCCCCGTCAAGAGCAGTGGCATCTTTCTCCAACACACAGGGACGGTTGGATAACCAGATGAGCCCAGCAGTCCTGGAGGCTCCAGGGAACTGGTGAGGACATGAAGCCCACTCTAAACCTCTTAAGTAAACCTCAGGCAGTGCTGTACAGGAGGGATGAGTCAGACAGGCTGGACCACCTGCAGCCCGCATCTCAGCAGCATGCAGGTCGCCTGCCCCCTACCCCCATGCCAGCCACAGTCAGGTGCAAGCAAGGTGTACCTGGGATACACCAACGAGAGGCTGGAAGCAGAAGTGAGGCTTCACGCTGCCCAATTACAAATGTCATAGGCTTGGGAAGCCCATTTCTGAGTGTCCTTCTGTCTGGAAGCATTCCTGGACCTGACTCCCCAGAGCACATGCTGCTGCCTCTGAAAAAGTGCTACTTTCTTGGCCTTCTTGTCTCGGGCTGGCATTAGAGCAGCATTTATTGAGCACTGAGTAGGCCCAAGGTGCCACAGCAAGTGCTATCTGTACATTATTTGGCCTCCGCTTCATAACCATATGACACAGATATGAAAGGGAGGGCTCAGCAGCTTGGCAATAGCACCAGCCAGACAGCAGAAACACCACCTTCCATCCTTCTTCTCCTCGTGGGGCTGCATCCACTCACACGGGACTGCAAGCTGCTTCATGGCGGGAGAGAGCAGCTACACATTCTTCGTCCCTTGGATGCAGACCCTTCACAGGGCTGATGCAAAGATGACTATCGATTAATCAGTTGGCCTTAATAAGCACAAATGTAACACTAACAAATAAAAATATGGTTGGCCCTGTGGCCAGGTTACCTGATGAAGTGAATTCCTGTATACACTGTGCAAAAACTTAATTACCAAAAAAAAATCACTGCATAGATGGTATAGTATCAAGAAACTTCACCAAAACTTGAAAACTATAGAACTGAGGTCCTAAGAAATCAAGATGTTATAGGCTTAATGCTACTCAGAATGTGCAGCAGGACTGACCCTGGGGCCTTGCTGAGAACAGCCACGTGACTCGCCAGCCAGGAGCACAAGGGACAAACAAGGGGCTGGGGGCAGTGGGAAGCAGAGTCCTCACCTTTGGTAGCATAGGCTTCAGCAATCATCCGCAGCCTGTAGGGAGGCACGGCTGTCAGCGGCAAGTCATCAAGGCCCACCCGGGCATAGATGTTCAGGGCTTCTTTATAGTCTCCTTCCACATAATTAAGCTTGGCCATGATCAGATTGGATTCTTGTAGGAATTCTGACTGGAAGAAAAAAGACAAAACAAAACTCCTACAGTATTACATGCAATGTTCCCAAGGGCCCTGCTATCACTGCAGGAAACCCCAGAGCCTCGCAGGGAAACTTTCAAATGAATGCTCATAGCACTATTAGTCACAACAGCCTTAAAGGGCAAGCAACCTGTGTCAATCAAAACATGTGCTAGCCATAAAGTTAGTACCGTCATAATAAAAAAATGAATTACTGATACATGCTACTACATGGACAAACACACAAAAACATACCAAGTGAACAAGAAAGTCAGAAAAGGCCACATTGGTACGCCAGTGTCCAGAAGGGTCAAATTTATAGAGTCCTAACTAAGAGAGTGTGCCTGAGGCTGGCATCAGGGAGTTAGGAGGAGGACTACTAAGGATTATGGGGTATTTTTCCTTGAGGTAATGAAAGAAAATGTCTGAGAACTGAGAGAGGTGATGGTTGTACAACATCATGAATACACTAAAATAATGTCTTTCACTCTGAATGGTAGTCAGCTCAGTATGTGGCTTATACCTTAATAAAGTTATGATAAAGCAAAATTAAATAAAACCCTGCAGCTCCTCACAGGCCTGGGCTGGACCAAGGAGGAAGAAAGCTTCCATGGTAAAGTAAAGAATGCAAACATTTTCTTAAAAGAGGGAGATTCCTGGCATCCAGGTGGGTCCACCTCACGGCTGTGGAGCTGTACGCACGGCGAACCCAAACCATACCAGGCCAAGATTTCCAAAGGCTGCAAAAGTAGAGCAGACCTTTCCTGTGAAGCCGGTCATGGCTGGGAAGCTGAGGTCAGTACCAGGGTCCTTTTTTTGAGACTGATGGCTGCGGCAGCAGGGGGCCACCATCCCCCTAGCTACTTGCCAGCCTCCTCTTCTGACTGCCTCCCCTACACCCTATCAGCTGAAGAGAGAGGAAGCACACAGCCACCCAGATAAAGAAACATCCATTGCGCTCTCCAAGGACAATGTCCTTGTCCAGCGCCGTGTCTTTGAACTCAGCTATCCAAGGCTAAGTTGATGTGCACCCAGAAACCTGTAGCATTAGTGGGTGGATGACAGGCACTCATGAGCACATGGAGCAGAGCGGAGCAGAGCAGCTATGCCAGCTAGGTGGCTTCCAGGCAATTCTCAGAAGGCAGCAAAGGCACCGGGGTGCCCTGCAAAGATGAATAATGGAAGGGAAAGCCCTGAGGGCCAGTGGCAGCAGCAGGAGTCAGGAGTGACCCAAGGAAGACACTTCTGTGACAGAATTCAGAAGTGTATTTGAAGACACAGACTAAAGCAGACTGAGGAAGGGAGAAAAGTGTCCCCCACTACAGGGGCTCTCACTATCAGAAAGGTTTCCTACCAAATCCTCTGGAGCCTTCCCCAAACCTCTGGAACTTGTGTTTAATGGGGATGGAAGTTGTATTTGGGAAGATGAAAGGTATGGTTGTACCACTTTCTGTCACTGAGCTACATACCTACAAATGGTTAAATGAGAAACAATTTTATGCTGCATGTATTTGCCATAAGAAAAACGCAGTTAAAAAAAAGAAAAGAAATTCAGCTGGGCAGTGGTGGTACAAGCTGGGCAAAGGTAGGTGGATCTGTGAGTTTGAGGCCAGCCTGGTCTACAGAGCAAATCCCAGGACAGCCAAGGCTATACAGAGAAACCCTGTCTCAGAAGAGGGGGCGAGGACGGAGGGAGGGAGAGAGGGAGGGGAGAGGAAGGGAGGGAGGGAGGTGAAGGGAGGAGACAGGGTTGAAGGGACCTCGCTAGCTGAGTCCACCCCCAGCACTTCACTCCCCTGCTGCAGGGAGAAGAGGCAGAACAGAGCCTGGGATGCCATGCTGTCCCTAAGCACAGTTCTCCTGTCCTGACATCTGGCCCAGATCCCTCTCAGCTGCATTGCCTGCTGGCTCTGCTCTTTTCATGTCTGGAGCCATTGGAGACACACTAGACTTATGGTCAAGGCAAAGAAGCTTCACTTTAGCCAGTGTGAACATCCAACCAAAATCTGTGCAACTCTAGAACATTCTTTAAGTCAAGGGAAGGTAACAAAAACAAAAAAACACCAACTTAAGAAAAACTCAGCAGGCAGTAAGGTATCAGTCAAGGACACATGTCCAGTGCATTACGGTACAGGATTAAAGAGCTCCCACATTTGAACCTCAGGACAATCCTGAGAAACAGGAAGTCCAGAGAGGGTAAGGAACTTTCCAAGATCATATGGCTCACATGGCCAGAAGTGGAACTGACTCTGGAATTCCAACATAAAGGTCAACATATCTATTACCTCCTAGGTAATACATGTAGACAAAGCACTAATACACATAAAACAATCATTTTAAAAAATAAAAAAATAAAAAAGAATATGTCCTCTCTGGGACCGAGGGTAGGAGGTATGCACAACAGACAAGTACAAAGGCGGGAAGGCAGCCCAGGAGGATCCTGGGACTGGAAGAGAAAGATGAAGGTAACTTATCAGATAAAAGGAAAAAGAAATCGTAGCTTCCAATGATCGCCAGAAACTGCTGTCCTCAGTGGAAAAGGGATTCCAGGAAGGTTAGAGCAGGCTGGAGCTGCGAGCCATCAGCTAAGCCAGTGTGACCTTGGTGCTGTCAACGTGGCAGGCTCTCGGATCCTGCAGGAGCCAAGCCTCCAGGCACACCTGTGCGGGCTATATGTAGCATCTGGGCATGCCTGTGACGATTAGTTGAGATGGGATCTTACACTGTATAGAAAGGAGAAAGCTGGCTGAGCAACCGTCGCTCTCTGCTCCCTGACTGTGGATGTGACTAGCTGTTTCAGGCTCCTGCTGCACTTGCTGGCTTCTCTCCAAGGATGAACTGAACATTTTCTCCCTTGCATTACTTCTGTTGGGGTACTTTATCAGACTGCCAGGAGAAGAAACTAATGATCTAATGCACTGAGAGTGATATCAGGACTCAGCAAGCGCCAGACTCCAGGAGCAGAGACCAACAGCAAGCAAGGAGAGCCAGCCTGTGTGAAAGGCAGGGGGAGGGCCAGGTTCACAGGAAACACACAAGAAATATGTGAAAAAAGAATAGACTAGGCAATAAAGACAATAGAGAAATGGAGAATGAATGGAGGGGCAGCGCCCAAGATGGCCTGGACCAGGACAGGGAAGAGCTTGCCAAAGATTCGGGAGGTTCCTGGCTCCCTCCTACAATGAGGCAACGCCTAGCCTATTGGCACCAGCTCTGGCCACATGACTTAAATAGGAAGCTATGCACTAATATTCAGTTATAACTAATAATGAGACTTTGTTTCAAGTATCTGGGGAGAAATGTTGCCCTCGATGTAGCACTGCAGACTCTTATGAGAGAATTGTATAGGCTGGGAGCCCCACAGGCCAGCCAGCCTAGGGTAGATGCACTGAACATGCGTGGAGTGCGCCTGCTGAAAATGACAACCCCAGCACGATAGCATGTGCTCCAAACATACCCTGCTTACCAGGCATCTTTCTCAACCCCACGCTGTCCCCAGGCAATGACAGCAGCACCACCCCCATCCCTTCTTGGTCCCAGAGGCCCACCGTACCTTGAGGTTTCCTCGGTCCAGGGCAGCAGTCAGATGCTTGCGCACTTCAGTTAGCTGGGGTCTGGGGCCCCGGGGACTGGCTCCCTGCCGCAGGGGCTTCTCCTTCAAGTGCTGCTCCAACTTTGACTCCCCTAGGAGAAGTTCAGCCATATCATCTGCAAAACCAAGCAAGACAGTAAATGGGAGTAAGAATGGGCTGTGCTGGAAAGCCCCAGGGACCTCGGGACCTCATGCTCCCAGGTCCCAGGCTCCCGGCGAGGCTCTTCTGGAACCTTATAACCTAAGGCTGGGTCTATGTGAGGGACCGCTCCTTAGCAAGGAACACTCCAGCAGTGTTGGCTCAAGCACTCAAGTCATTCCTTTGCCATATATTTACAGACTCCAGAAAGATGGCTACATATTAATTTGGAGATTCAAGTTTAGAAAGGAGAAAAGAATTCTTCTATGAGAGTAAAACATATGTATATATGTATAAAATACATACAAAATCCAGTGTTATCTATTTCTAGGAGAAGGACAGTGAAACTCCTGCTCTGCCAAAGTCTATGGCCACGACTATTGACAATTAGCCTGGGGGAACACCTTCCTAGTCAAGTTCTTAGAGCTTCGTGACAGTGAGCTGTCACCTATACACCTATACACCTATACAGTGACCACACCTATACAGCCTGCCTTTGAGGAATAGCTCATAAAAACACATTTTGTGTAGGTAGTTATCGGCTCCATGCCATACTGCTGGTTAATTTGCATTAAAAAGAGGTCAGGAACAGCTCTTCAGAACGCACACATCCTGACTGCTCTGGATGAACCCAGAACAACTCATATACCAGCCTGACTGTGCTGTATCTCTGGTAGATAGACATAGGAATGCTAACAACATGCACTCAGTTTGAAAAGGTCTAGAAGGTCTAGAAAATCCTATTTTTGCTGGGTTCTAGGAGGCCTCAGCTGGGTCTAGTGGCCACAATGGACTTTAGGTTGCTTTGGGGTCGATATTCTGGTCATAGAATGGAGAACAGCTTTGCCTGTGCTGCATGAATTTACAATTCAAATAGTCACCAGAGGGGACTCACTAAGATCTGGTGGTCAGCCCACCACAGGCCTAGTGCACTTTGCCTTTGCACCAGACCACCCACACCGCTGGCACCACAAGCTCCACACTGCTCTGTCTAGCCTAAGGAGCTAACTCCTCAGTGATGAGAGTGGAGTCCCAGGAGGAGTCAGCCAAGCCCAGGACACAGCTAAGCATAAGAGTTCCTTAGATGTTTGTCAAGACCACCAATGTCTTGTAACACAAGAAAGTCAGGTGGCCAACAGCAGCTTCCAATGCCAAAGGAAAAGAAGAAATGTCTGCAGAGGGCACAGGGCACTGGGGGCAGCTGGTACAGAGGGCACCAGGTGGGCGGGAAAGAAGCAGCAGCAGGGAAAGCTGCTTTCAGCTTCTAGAGCCCGCATGCCCTTCACAAGGACATCGCAGCCCACTAGTGAATGACATAATGGGTAAGAGATGACCACTGTAAAAGCATATCTCAATATTCATCACTAGCACTATATATGTTATGACTCCATAAAGATGCCTAAAATAATTATTAACGAGTGTCTAGTAACAAAATTGGGGATATATTTACATTTGTTTTATCTTTATAGCTTGAATTATGTACAGTAAACAGAATCTTTGATTTTTTAGTTTGTTTTTAAGGAGGTTCTCCCGCTGACCCATCCCCACCCTATAAGCAGTCCTGGAACCTGTGATATTTCTACTCAGCATCCAAGTGCTGGGATCACAGGAGTGTCAGTATGCATCAGGCCAGGCAGAGCTCAATGGTTTTTATTTGAGGGTTATGGGGTTTTTTGTCTTGTTTTGTTTTTGACAGAGTCTTACTATGTAACTCTGGCTGTCCTTGAACTCACTATATAGACCAAGCTAGTCTTGTCTTGATTTCAAACTTACAAAGGTCTGCCTGCCTCTGCTTTGACGGTGCTAGGATTAAAGGCATGCACCACCATACCTGGCCCAGAATTGTTTTATATTACTTATAGGAAAACAAAAGAAAAAGATACACCCTTAAAAGCTGTGAGTTTCTATGCCAGGATATTTATCAATCATAGTAATGAGAAGTGATAAGATTATTGATTACCAATCTATACCAACCCTTGTCTGTCTAATTTGCTTTTGCGGTACTGAGAATCAAATTCGGGGCTTCAAGATGCTAAACAAGAGTTCTACCATTAAGCCCCTGTATGTTTTAAGGAGAGGGAGGGGGAGGAAAGAAAATAGACCAATTCTGAGCCTAGATTTGATTTCAGACTGTTACTCTGGCTCAGCCTCAATATCTGAGAGGAGCAGTCTGCGAAAGCGCTCTGTTCAGCTTAGCTGATGACTCCTCCCACTGCTTCCCACAGCCCCTCCCACCTGCCCACCCCCCAGCTGCAGGCCTAAGGCAGAATTCTCAGGTCTAGGACAGCAGATGAGGACCCAGCTACCTGTGGTCACGATAGGAACTCTGACAGCATCAGCCCTCCATTGTAAAATGGGAGCCACGCCATAGGGGGAGAGCAAGGCCACCCTGAGGCTCAGTAGGAAGGGCGTCAGGCTGAGGGGATGGAATGGCACTCACTAGAGCCAAGGATGGAAAGGCCAGAGAGCCAACTGTCTGGGAAAGAGAGCAGGTAGGTAAGCTCAGAACAAGGCTGAAGCATCAGCTTAGGGTCAGAATGGGAGAAAAGTGCGAAGTCCACAGCCTAAGAGTGTCTCCACACAGGTCAGCAGGCTCTCAGCCCCCACCATGGGGCATGCTTAGGCATCCTGGAACTCTTCGTTACAGAGTTCAGTGAAATCCATCTCTTCTCCCATCTCATGCCCAGCCCAACCCACCCCAGCTGCTGCAGGAAGCTCAGGCACCCTGACTGCGTGCTGGTTTGCTTTTTCCACTCCTGGACTCTAAGGGAGAATTCTGAAGCAAGATCTCGTTCTTTCTGAGTCCTGAGTGAAGCACTGGGGTCTGGCATGGAGCCTGTGCATAGCCTATGACAGGTGAATTGATCTGTGACAGCCAAGGCTCTGGACCACACCTCCAGGCTCAACCCTGGCTGTCTGAGGCGGTTCCCAGCCGCCACCCCAGCTCCTGTAGTAGTACATGGCTGAAGACTACCTTCCCAGGTTCCCCTGTGGTATGTGCTTGCAGGGGCCAACAGCATGGCCACCAAGTCTCCTCACTATAGTCCCCACCCCCACCCCCAGGGCTGGAATGCATCTGTGCTGAAGGACATTAAGTGGATGCCACTGAGAATGACAGAGTTGTGCCGCAGAAGGACTCGTCCCACATGCAGGCAGGCATGGGAGTCATCAGTTACTACTATATGAGCACACTAACGTGTCCTGCTCCTGCTGAGGACACTGCTCTTGTGACCTTTGTTACAATGCCCTAATATCTGTCAAAGAAACTGGCTCTCACTGAGAGGCTCTATCTGACCACACCTGGCCAACAGAGCTTACTTTAAGTTGAGCATGTTAACCAAAAAGACTCCTGAATGGTTTTTACTCTCTAGGCTCCCTTCTAATCTGCCAAGCAAACTATGTCTTCTTTGTCCTCTTACAACATAAGGCATGCTTCCTGCCAGCCAAGGGAACAGATAATTAGAGGCAGCAAGAGCTCTTGCTAAACTCTCCTTCAGAGACAAGAATCAGCCCTAATACTGGAGGGCTCCTGGGTGGCCAGACCTATGCTTCGTGGGCTCTGCCTCTACCTGTCAGGATCCCACGGTTTCCCAGTTCACAATCCACAGTCAAAGAAGAGGCAGACGCCACTAAACCGGCTCTTAGTGCCAGGAGCATCTGGCTACTAAGTGCCTGGGACAAAGAGGCAAGAAGGATGGAAGTATCCCAAGCACAGGAAAATTAATTCCAGATGGATTAGAGGCCTCAGTATGAAGGAGAGTGGCTCAAACACTTTCACTCCTACAAGAGTGTGGAGCTATGGAGAAGCAGCTGCTCCCTGTGGCTCAGTCACAACCAACACAGAAGATGGAGAAACACAGACCCTGAGAGCTGGCTAAAAGACACAGAGCTGCCCTCAATTTCCACTCGTGACTCAGGAATGGGGGCTCTGCCCACAAGAGCCTTAGCTGGCAACTGTAAGGACCACACACGATATGCAACGCACAGAGCACACAGCAGGTGCTAAGCAACACCAGCTACTAGGACTGCTCTTTCATGAAGGATCCACTGTGTCCCAGAATAGTAACACTGGAGACTATAGGGCCTGAAAGATCTCTAAGTCACACTCTGTGAGCCTGGGGTCTACAGTATTATTAGATTAAAGGAATACTGGGTACTGCTGACTAGCAGCCCAGCTATACCAGGCTCTTACTAAGCACAAGGCCATGTGCCAAGCAATTCCTAAAAGCAACATTAAGATGCTGAGACATTACCATCTCACACAGAGGACAGGCAGGAGACAAAATAGCATGCCCACGGCCAGACAGCTCACCCTGGAACTGGGGTCTGAACCCGGGCAGCCCCTGACACCACCTCGACAGCTGGACTTTGGCATCTAGACGTGCTCAGTTGCCGTCTCATGCCACTCAGGCCCTGGGCTGTGGTTTCATGTTGGACAGGTGGTTTTGGAATCCCCTTCCTGCCCCAACTGCTTGAACTCTCAGAGGATCAGTGAGGACGGGGTGTGAGGAGCCCTAGTCAGGCTGGTTTAAAAGAGAATTTCAGTATCTTAAACAGAGTTAAAGCATAAGGTAACCAGAAGCCATGAGCAAGGGCCCTGGCCGAAGAGGACACCCATCGTCTCAGTGGACCCAGGGCCCTGCTTCAGCTCTAAACAGAAAACCAACAAGTCCTATGGCCACCACAGCTCAGTGCCTGGAGCACCTGGCTTTTTGGTCCCCCAGAGAAGGGAGGGAGGGCCATGGCCTTTGCCTTTTTCACAGCAGCTCCCTGGTAGGATGAGCACCTGGTGTGCAGCGATCAGATACTGATTTCTTCTCTGTTTTGGGGAGTCCTTGACACCAACTCAAAAATCTCAGCTCTTCAGTTCACGTGTCATTTAGTTCTATTAGACATTCCTGGTGTGGCTGTGACCCAAGAGGAAAACACAAACAAAGCAAACAAAACCCCAAAATCCTGTATTCAAGAAGAGTCCTGCAGCCCCCCCCCCGTCATACAGCAAAAGCAGCTGGATTCTCTGCTCCTCGCGTGTCATGTTGATTGCCCCCACCACCTTATCTGGCTTTTTGCCAGTGACGACAGGTAATAGCATTTTCAGTAGCACTGATCCCCCTGACTCCAAAGTGTACTGATAAGACACTATCAAGTAGTGTTGACAGGAGTGTGAATTGTCACAGGTATCTCCAGGGACAATTTAGCAATTTCTATACAGTAGTTTACAGACCTGTATCATCTGTCTCAGGAACTCCAGGTCTAGGAAGTTTTCCCATAGATCTTTACATGTTTAAGCACAAATGCATAATAAAGAGACAGTTTCCTATACACAGTTGAAATGGTAAAGGACAGAAAACAATATATATAGGGACCTGTTTGATGTCTTATGATGTGTTTGTTCAATGCAACACAGGGTATCAATTAAACAAATTAAACAGATGGAATTATTCAAGCACATCTGTGTGGTCACCTGAGTATATGAATGGCCCTGTCTTCATCACTCCCCAACCCTGACCAACTGTGTAAGCTGTGATGTAAACAGAAGCTGAGGGAGGGGCTGACTCACTTCCTCTTCTGGCTATCTGTGGTCACCAGAGGACTTGCTTGGGCCTGTGCAGATCTGATCCAGGCCAGGCCACTAGAAGCCACACAAAATACAGGGGTGTTATCTGAGCCGCACTCCACACATGAGAGCCCAGCCAAGAGCAGCCACAGAAGCATGAGTTCCGGTGAGCCCAAGTGATGACCCAAAGTGTCTACTGTACAGCACCTTGTTTTGAGCTGGTTTGTTACATAGTAATAGGCAATAATCTCAAAGACAGAGGGTTTAAAAAACAAGATAAAAAGGGTGTATAGAATAGCATTAGTGGGAGGGAGGAGGAGGAGGAGAAAGAAAATGAAGAAGATCGAAGAGGAGAAAGAGTGAATAAATAGGGACCAGAGAGATGGCTCAGGGGGTAAAGCACTTGCCATGCAAGCCTAACATCCTGAGTTCAATTCCTGGGATCCATGGAAAGGTAGAAAAAGAAAACCAAGCCCGCAAAGTTGTCCCTTTATCTTTACATGGATGGTATGGCACATGCATCCTCCCCAATAAATAAAATTTGAATTATACATATAGGCAGGGTACTTTGAGAAGCCCCAAGAGTGGCTGGCTGATCTGGCAAAAGGCTGTGAGAAACACACAGTATGGGATGGCCATTCATCTTTCACACTACAGAAGGTCCCTCATTTACAATGGTAAAACTTAATAATTTTTCAACTCATAATGGTGTAAAGTAAAAACCAATGCTTTGGATTGTGAACATCTTTTCCAAGTTTTCTACTAATATAGTAGGAGACTCCTTCACAATGTTTGGGTGGCTCTCAGCCATGCACCCACATAGCCCGTGTGCACACAGGCTTTGTATTATGTGATTTTTGTCTAACTGTAAGCTAATCTAAATGCTCTTGGGCTATGGAATGACTCTTGGTTCTCTGAGTGAACTAAATGCATTTTCAAGTAAACACTAGTTTTAATTTATGCAGGGCTAAATGTACCATCCATATCACTAGATTTAAACCCACCTAGGAAACACAACTCTGGAAATACGGATGAGGGTATTTAGTAGTGGCATGGAACTACTCTAATACATTAGACAGAGGAAGGAAGACCTACCCTGAATGTGGGCAGCACCACCTTATAGTCTAGGGTCCTAAACTGAAAAAAAGGGAAACAAAACAAAACAAAACCAGTCTGCAGAAGGCCAGCATTCATCTCTCTATATAACCTGCTCTCGCAAACATGATCAAGCACCCAATGCCACAAACACCAGCCGCTCCAGCCGCCATGCCTGCCCCACCATGGTGGGCTAGGAGCCACAATAAATCTTTTCTTGCATAAATTGATTCTTGTCAGGTATTTGGTCACAGAAAAAAGAACAGTAACTAACACAAGGAGCTTATCAGAACATAATACCATTGTCAAATGAAAAAGCATTCACATATTCTTCAATTTTTACTACTACGTACATTCATTGTTATATGAAACATTAATGGTCAACTCATTATATTTATTTTTTTATTTTTGTGTGTATGTGAGTGTGTGCTGTACACATCATAGTATACACATGAAGGCCAAGGACACTTTCATGGAGTTAGTTCTCTCTTTCTATCATGTATGTCCTGGGCATGGAATTTAGGTCATCAAGCCTGGCAGCAAATGCCTTACTAACCAAGTCATCTCACCAGGCCCTAACCAGTTAATTTAAAAGGAGAAAATGTGATATGTTATAGTGTGCCCTGAATCTTGAGAGGCTGCTCTTGGCCACCCACAGAGGTCACATGACTTCAATTATCTCCCACTTAAGAGTCTCGTGGAGATAGCACAGCTGTGATCATTCATTCCTGAGGACTCATCTCCCTCTCCCTCGGCCATCAGCCTGTCTCACACACATGCTCCAGGTCTTCAGCATCCGCCTGAGGCCATGGTCATTAGTGTCACCTAGGAGCCAGGACACACTGGGATTTCTACAAGATTTGAATAAAAATGCCTCCCCCGTGGCCCATAGGGAGTGGCACTATTAGGAGATGTGGCCTTGTTGAAGTAGGTGTGGTTTTCTTGGAGGAAGTATGCCACTAGGGTTGGGCTTTAACGGCTCAAATGTTCAGGCCAGGTCTAGTGTGATAGTCACTTCCTGCTGCCTAATGATCTGCATTATCTGACCAATGATCTGGAGCTCTCAGTCCCTTCAACAGCACCATGTCTGCTAGCACACTGCCATGCTTCCTACTATGAAAATAGGTGTTTTAAACCTTTAAAACCATAAGCCAGCACCAATAAAATGTTTTCCTTTATAAGAGTTGCTGTGGTCAGGCTGTCTTCACAAACCCTAAGATAGCCAGCATCCTTTAAGACACACCTCAGGCATGCTTAGTAAGGCTTCCCCCAGCTCCCTGGGCCTGAGCTAATCCTCACAGTACCTCACAGCCACACAGCACCAGCAGGGACCTAAGACATAAAGTGTCTGTTCTCAGAGAGCTCACACCCCAGTTAAGGAAGAGGTAAATCAGAAAAGGGCCATGGAATGACAGGGTACAGAGAATTAAACAAGGTGAAATGACAGGGACAGTGTCTTCCTCAGACTGAGGGGTCAGCCAGGGAGGGCCAGAGAAAGACTCTCCAAGGAGAGGGCTCTTGAGACAATGACAATACAGAGTCAGGAGTGCAGAGGCCTGTGGGAAAGGCATTGCAGAGAGGGGAGGAGTCAGGTGGTAGGGTGTAGGACCAGCAAGAAAGCTGGGATGGCGCTGGAGCTGGCAGACACTTCTGAGAGTGGCGTGCGTTTTCTGCACAGAGGTCTTGGAGGGTTTGTAAACAGTGGATGGAATGCTCTGACTTAGGTTTCTGAAAGCTCCCTCCATCTGCTGTGTGGGGAGTGAACTCAGTGAAGAGCAAAGAGCAGAAATAGATTATACTAGAGTATTCGGGTGAGAGGTGACAGCAGTTCAGACAAGAGCGAGGTAACCAAGTGAGAGCAGACCAAACGGGAACATTCAGAGGCAAAACAAACCCAGCTTCTCCCTGGACTGGGTTGGGGATATGGCCCCAGGATTCCATGCCCTGATCTCAGGAAGGTGTGAATACATGTTCAGTGGCAAAGGGGACTTCGCACATGTGACTATGTGAAGACCTGGAGATGGAAGAATTATCCTGGCTTGTGTGAGTGAGCAGCTGAAGGTCAGCATGCAGGAGATGTGGCTACAGGGCAAAGAGAGGCGGGAGGCTGCACTGTTCACAGTCAAGATGGAGAGGGAGCAGCAGGAGCCACACAACACACAAGCTACAGAAGCCAGAGGAGGGACACAGAGCCACCTGTGAGGCTCCAGAAGGATCACTTGATTAACCCTTGATTAGCCAATGAGACCGGGTCCCAACTCCTCACCTCCATAAGGCTAAGAGGGTACAAGTGCAGGAGAACTGGAGCTGCCTAGTGCATGGCCTGTGAGAAAGGAGAAGGGTTAAAGACCTTGAGGTGGGCAGTGGCGCCTACTACATAGAAGTGTGATGCCAAGTTCAACCTGCATGACATTCAGTTTCCAAGTCAAGTCCAGATCAAAGCTCAAAGAGCCTGAGGGGAAAGGCCTAGGAAGGAAAATCAAGACATGTCTGCTACAGAAACCAAAATGAGACCTGTGGGGAAGGCATGGCGGGTGGGTCTCGGCAGGAACCCAGCATGTGTGTCTAATGCTTCTGGCAAGAGGCCAAGCAAGTAACAAAGGCTCGAACATCAAGTGAGGTAAGCATTGGGCGTAGCCATTACATTTAGCAATGTAACATCACCATCAGAAGGTGACTCTGACAGGGGCAGACTTTGAGGAACTAGAGGGCCTGAAAGCAATCTGTAAGAAGGCAGGTGGCAGCTGGAAAGCGGAGCAGAGAGCAGGAGACTGACTGCACTGATGGAGCTAGGACTAACAGTGCTGTGAGAGGAAGGCACCCGCGTGCTGAGAGCACAGTCGCAGAGAACCAGAGAGAATGATGGAGCAGCACAGGCCTGGGAAGGAAGGAACGAGGGGAGGGTCATGAGCTGAGGTAAAGTGCTGTTGCCGTTGAGGAAGTGAAGTCCAAAGCAGTGCAGAAGGGGAAAGCTGACAGATTTCACGGTAGGACAGCAGGGAGCTTTCCTAGTTAAGTCATGCAAGCTCATGAAAAGAGAGGGAGTAGTCTGTTTTGGAAGGTGGGTGCACAGACCCACCGAAGAGCGATGGGGCTGCACTCTGTGTCCAGCACACAGTAGCAAGCCCTGCCTAGAGAGGTAGAGGGGGCCAGACCAGAGGCATCACGCGGCAAAGCAAGAAAGCGCACACCTCTACTATAAAATAGGGATCTGTTGTTTAACTGCCTAGGGTTGATCTAACCTGTCTCCAGAGCTCTGAGGGCAGGATGTTATCAGGCTAGCCTAGAGACTAGGAAATGACCATCTCAGGAAGCCAGCTTCACACACACACACACACACACACACACACACACACACACACACACGTCAGACACACCCAGGGAGAGGTGGCAGGATCTCCCAAAGGAAGCAAAGCCCAAGTCAGTTCGGCCATCAAGGAGCATGGCCTGTGAGGAGTCAGGGACCCTGAGTCCTGGCGCAGAGGGCAGCCATTCACTTAGAGGGTAAGGAACTATGACAACTGGGCTGGGCCTGATGAATTCTCCAATCCTAGCAAGACTTCAATGCCAGGACAATGGGCAGAGGCAGGCAGGAGGTTCCATGGGAAGCGAAGCAAGTTGCATAGCTTCGCAGAGACCCTATTCCCAGGCTTCTGGGCCCAAGACTCAATAGAGTCAGCTCTTTGGCCTGGGCATTTTCTGCAGGTCATGGGCTTGGCATTCCCTGCAGGATGTCCTTGTCAACTGGCCACTACTGGGCTCTAACAAGGTAGCTTGAGAGAAAGCTGTTCAACCTACAAAGGCAGTGCCTCCAGAAAACTAGGCCTCCTAGGACACTGTAAGCAGTCCAGAAGCATTCAGAATAGACCAGGAGGGACCCAGAACTATCTGTACCCTGGGAAAGACTCCTCAGATACCCACAAGAGCCCCAGGAAGGAAGGTTTGGGTGTTCAGTCATCCCTAACAGCATCCATCAGCTAGAATACGCAGAGCCCTAGGCAAGCAAGCCAGCGAAACCACTCAACACCAACAGTTCTGCACGTGAGGCAGGTTTCACACTCCTCCTATGGGTCACCATGGCCCTCATCCCACTACCACACCCAGCCCTACTTGAGCAGCATCTACTCTGTCTCCGCACTCTATGCCTAGACAGATAGATAGATCTTAGTGGTCACTCCACAGCCTGAAGGCAGCAGGTGGTCCTTGGCAGAGACTCAGTGTCTGAAGAACAAGTAAGTCCATAAACTCCACAATGTAGCTTGTTCATTAACTGTGCACCACTGTGTACCAGCACCATGCCTGTCTGCTCCGTGCCATGATAACAATGGACTCACCCTCTGAAACTGTAAGCCAGACCCCAATTAAATGCTTTCTTTGCTTGGTCATAGTCTCTTCACCGCAATGAACACTGACTAAGACACCTTCCTTCTCCAGACCAGGCTCCTCACTCACCAGCTGGCCACTTCTGCTCTTCACGCCTCAATAACTGAGGTACAGCATGCCTTCTCTGACGCCAGACAAGGCAGTGTCACTGCTGTCCCGGCACCAGAGCTCACTCCCCTTGCTAAAACACTTCATTCACCACCAGCTGCCCTAGATGCCAGGTCTGGCAAGTAAACTCCTCAGGGGTAGGTTGTGCATTAATTGTGCACCACTGTGTACCTGACAACATACTTGGGCTTTCAGTGCTAAACCCTCAGTCTTTGTTCACTAGGATGATATCCTTTGAATGTCAAATGTCCCCAAAGGCTACTGTGTTTAAACACTCATTCGCAGATGATAGAGATGTCTGGGAAGGTTTAGGAGGTGGAGCCTCACTACAGGAAGTAGGTCACTGGGGGCAGCCGTAGACCAACTTCTTGCTCATTCCAGCTTCCTGAGTGTACATGCAATGTGAAGAATTGGCCTCCTGCTCCTGCCACTATAGCGGGCTGCTCCCTAAAACTGTGAGCCAAGAACGAATGCTTTCCCCTTAAATTGCTTTTGTTGGGATTTTTTTTTTTTTTAAATCACAGCAACAGAAAAGTAACTAAGACAGCTTGTCAGTTCCTACCATCATCCTACTCAGAATCTTCCCCCTGCACTCCACCAGACCTATCCACTGCCGCCTATGCCCAACCTGGCTTCAGCCCTCCAGCAAACCAGCCACACTGTGTGCTTTATGATGCTGTCACCACTTTCACCAGACTGCAGGGTCTCATGTCTCACCACATGAACAATCATTCTCACATCTGGTCCAGAGACTCCCCGTAACCCAGATACCTGACACGATAATTAAGAGCCATGCTTCCATGTGCTGGAGAGTTCACTCAGCAGTTAGGAGCACTTGTTGCTCTTACAGTGGACCTGGGTTCAATTTCCAGCACACACATGGCAGCTAACAACTGTCTCTAACTCAAGACCCAGGGGATCTGAAGCCTTCTCACCTTTGTAGGCACCAGGCACACATGTGGTGTACATGCATACATGCAAGCAAAACACCCATACACATAAAGTGATAAAATAAATAAACATTTTTGTTTTGTTTTAAGACAGCCTACTTTCTGACCCCAACAAGCACCTCCCGAAGCACTGGCTCAGCCTGGTGCCAAGATCTGAATCCTTAACCTGAGCTGTTAAAGTTGCAGGGGGTGACCCTCTGCCACATAGTACTTTGTCTGCACACAGTAGGTGATCATTAATTACTATGAGCCAAAGCAAATGCCTCACAGCTGCCAGTTCAAGCCTAAAGACTGTGTAAAGATGCAGAGTCTAAGCCCCTGCCTTAGCCAAGAGGATTACCACTGTCAAGGAGCCTCCTGCAGGGCATGCCTGAAAGTCTACCATGTCCAGACCCCTTGTCTCCACGGTTTCTCACACCACGACAAGCCTCACCACCCTTGGCACCACCTGGGGGCATGTTTAAGATGGCAACCCCTTGTCTGTCCGTGGTGGCACACGCCTTTAACGCCAGCCCTTGGGAGGCAGAGGCAGGCCAATCTCTAGGTCAGCCTGGTCTACAGAGTGAGTTCCAGGACAGCCAAGGCTACACAGAGAAGCCCTGTCTGGGGGTGGGGGTGGGGAATGTGACCCCTCTAGACTTGCAGCATAGGGTCTCCAGGGGTGGAGCTTGGTAACCTGGACTCTTAAGAGTTGTCTCAGTGAGTCTTTAATTCAACCAGGTCAGAAAAGCGTGAGTGCCAGGATGATAACAAAACTAGTCATGGGGGCAGCAAGATCTCCGTGAGCATCTCTGCACTGTGGTCTACTCACCCCTGAATGAGAAGAATTATGGCTCTTGGCATACCTAGAATTCATGTACAAGTTCACACCCGGTGTCTGACACATAGGAGAAGCCTAAGGAATGCTGTCGAGCCTCTTTCCCTACTGACTGTTTTCAGAGCTGCAATTCAGGAAAACTAGCTGAAGAGGACCTTGGTGAGTGGGGGCAGTGTATAAGATGCTGACTCCAGGCCTGGCAGGCCTCTGAAAGAACCAAAAGATCTGTTCTGCATGGTTCTAGTACCTTCACCCCTACCACACTGAGTAAGCAGGGACAGAGAAACCTAGGGTGGCAGGGGTTGGGGCCCCTGCCCTAGGTTTCTGGTGGCTTGTGGCTGTCCTTTATGTTTTACATGGCACTGTTTATCCTTGTCCCGTGGTTGAGGGGGCTGGTTTTGGAAGGCATATGAAAACCTTCTCAATGAGAACACCAGCTTTCACACACATCGGCTGCCTGCAAGACTCCTCCATCTGCCAAGCATGAGGTCACCCAGAGGGAGAGGAATCTTGCCATGGGAGGCCTACAGGAATGAAGAGCAAAGGCTATTCCTAAGTGCCCAGGCCAAGCAGGCCAGGCAGCCCCAGGGCAGTGAGGAGGTGGAGTTGTTGAAATGCCTTCAGCAGGAAGTAATGCACAAACCCCTGGCTGAGTGTGCACTCAATGAAGAAACTTATTATCCCCCACAACAGGAAGGCCAGAGAAGATATGCTCCAGGCAGAAGCCGTTGGCCGCAGTCTTCCTGTCCCCCTATGCTGCCACCCTCCATGGGTTGGTCTCACTCAGGCACTAGGAACCACTATGGGTACAAGATGGCGGCAGATGCTCCAGGCCTAAAGGCATAAACAGCTTTTTCCAGGCAAGAAAAGTGCTTCCTCTTCCTCTATAAGCATGTAGGGGGGATCTTCAGCAAGAGGAGATCTTTCCCAGAAGCCCCTGCATCAAGTCGATATTCCACTGGCTAGAGCTGCCACATGCTTACACCTCAGCCAATTGTTGATTGGGTAGCAAAACCACAGAACCAATCGTAAGCATGAAGTTGGAACCACAAACCAGGGCCCAATCCGAGTACAGTGCTCAGCACAAGGAATGGCTGGCAGCAGAACCCAGGTGGGAGGTGGTGGGGTGGGGAGAGAGGTGGGGAACCCCTTACTTCCAAGACAAGAGACCCTCAACCTTACTTCCTGAGCTCTGCTCTATTTGCTCAGAGAACTGGACACAGAAGCCCATGGATGGGCCAGGTCAATACAGCACTCCACCAGTGAGCTATGAGCCCAACTCCACAATCTGAGGCCAGAAAACCAATGGCCTTCAGCTCTAACGTTAGCCACTTGGTGAGGAAACAAGAAAGGTGCTGTAGGGAAGAGAAAGACCCTTGAACAGGGAGTGGGAGAGGGTAACACCACCAGCAGCTGTGTAAAATGGTACATTAGCAGTAACTTCTGAAATCAAGAACTCTCTAAAAATCAGAAGTTTGTTCTCCTCTTCCCCCCTCCCCCCACACACACACGTGAGCACAAGTATGTGCTCACAAGGGTGTGCCTGCCCATGTGGATACACTCACCCATGCAAGGCATCTGGAGACAGAGGCTGGCATGGAGTATGTTCCTTATCACGCTTTATAGAGGTTCTCACTAAACACAGAGCTCACCTTTTTGGGTAGACTGGCTAGCCAGCAAGACCTGGGATCAACCTGTCTGTTCCCAGGACTGAGGTTACTGAAGCACGCTGCCACACCCAGCTTCTTCCATGGGCACTAGGAGTTGGAACTCCGGGCTCCAAGCTCGTAAGCAGGCATTTCCCACTGAGCCATCTCCCCAGGCTCCCAGAGTGGCTTTCCCTTGTTATTTATTTGAGTAATAAGACCTGAGATGAACTGGCCCCTGTTCACAGTGTCTTTATCCCTTTGCAATGACTGTCACAAGGTTGTCTCCCACAGAAGCTCAAGCAGTTGAACTCTGCTTGCTTCTCCAGCCTGAAGCTTCACAGGGGACACCCCTTCTCTGGGCCCGCTCATCTGTAGGAGTAAGACTTGATTCGTGGATGTCAGTGTTTCTGTTTTCTAAGCACATGAGCTCTTCCTTCAAAGGAAACCTTAGGGGAAAGTTCACCTGCTCAAGGGAAGCCTGCCCCATCTCCCACGAGAGGTCCACCAACACCACAGTTTGAAAAATGACATCTGACTTCCCCTCTGAGATCTTCTATGCTCTGGACTGTCATGGCTGCATTTTCTGTGAAGGAAGGGCAGCCAGGAGAACTTGGACCGGACCCTGACAGATGGGCAGACTCTGACCTTCAGTGAAGATTCCATGAATAGCACAAGCAAAAGAGGAGCCAGGAATCCAGCCCAGCCCAGGGATGAGGACAGGACACTGCTCCCAGGTGACAGGAGGATGTGCTGCAAGAGCTGATGGGCCAAGCCAATGAATGCCAGGGATCCCTCCCTCCCCCAGCTCAGAGCCTCAAAATTCCTCCAAGCCTGAGGCCACAGGGAGGGCAGGGCAGTGCCAGTCTATGTCAGCCTTCAGAAGTCAAGGTCTTTCCGCTCTCACTGCAGGGACCACCAAAGCCTAGCTTCGTGCCAGCAATCCAAAAGTACCGGCATATTCTGTACCAACAGGCTTCAGGGAACAAGAGCTGTTTAAGAGCAGGGAGCTGGCCAAAACGCACAGCTAGAGCGTCATAGGAGGTCTCTCTGACCTGGGGGCAGTTTGACTCCCATAGGCTCGTTGGGCCCCAGGAATGTCCTAAGAGATCATTGCTAAATGGCAAGGCCACTTTCTCATAGCAGAGGCTCAGATAAAACTCAGCCTTCCCCAGAAGCCCTGGGGCCACCAATGACTCTGCCTCTCTTGAGAAGTCTGCAGTGGCTTCAAGACACAAGGAAGCCATGGCACCATTTCTGCCTTCCCAAACTCAGGGGACCAGCCACAGGCAAACCAATACCCTCTCTCATAGCATGCTCCAAGAAGATTTTGGAGCCAAGCTCTGAACCCCAAAAAGGCACTGTTTCCCTACCGTCACTAAAAGTGATTAAAATGTCTCCAAGTCTCACCAAATCAGCTGGGCTGAGATCCCTTTTAAGAACAACCATGCTAGCCTCCCCACTCCAAGTGAGTTCATGTGCAGTGCCGCCTAAGGAGACTGACTGACTGGAAAGTTAACGAGAAGCTTCATGACCTCGAAAAGGCTGCCCAGGACCCATGAATGGCCAGCTCCTGTCACAGTAACATATGAGGCCCTGGTCAAGCACCAGCTCAGACACATCTTTTCCACGACTTGGTTTCCCCAGCCAGGGCCACATGAAGCCACTGTGGAAGAGGAACACCAGTTCACCACATAGTGAGGTTTACAGGTATCAATCCTCACAGCCACCTTAATGGAACTGGTGGGATCTTACCAATGGAAGGCAGAGTCAGAGAGCTTACACAGTTGCCTCTAGGCCACTGGGTCAGTTCCAGGGACAGACTGGGTATTAGCCCAGGCGCACTGCACTTCTCGCTCAGTGTGCCTTGCCATTAAGAAGCTGCAGATGACAGTCTGGGAAGTCAGAACTACAGAAATGTTCTGAGGAGCACCCTGTGGGCCAACCAGAAGCAGAGGTGTAACTGGCTCTCTACCTTTACTCCTGGGCTCCTGCAGCTCCTCAGCCCTAGCCTGGGCATCCCAGGCTTCCCCGAACCCATGGAGCAGCCTGGGCACCCCAGACTTCCCCCTACCCACGGAGCCCCAACACCTTGTCCTTGCTGAGGTGCAGATTGTAACTTTGCACAGGTGGGGTGGGTGAGCTAAGAAACACACACCTCACTCCTCACACTCTAGGTGACACTTAAACTTCAGGAAGCCAGGGCCTAGGCTTTCTCTAGAGCCGGCTGGCACAGAACCATCCATTACAACCAGGTTTTGATTTTTTTTTTTTAAGACAGTGTGAGACGAGGGATGGGAATGTATGCAGTTCATGGGACAGGTGTTATAAATTCTCTTACCAATGGAAAGACCAGTTGGTTCAAGGCCACTCGGCCAGCTCCAGGAAGAGTCTGGATATTGGCAGGATGTTTGCCTATCCCACACAAGGCCCTGGCTTCATCCCTAGCAAAGCAGAAACCAGACAGGTACAAATGCCTGTAATCTCAGCACTCTTGGAAATAGAGGCAGGGGATCAGAAGTTCAAAGTCGTCCTTAGCTACTTAGTGAGTTTGCGGCAAGGCCAGCTTGGGATGCATCAGACTGTCTCAAAAAATTTTTTGTTTTGTTTTGTTTAAACAATGGGTAAAATGATGCATACAGTGGGGTGTAAGACAGGGAGAGACTGCTGGGTTTTCCTTCCACCTCTTGGCAAAATGTCTAGCTCCATTTTATCTGCAGGGTCAGAATGGAGCTGCAATTCTCAGTGCCCACAGCTTGGAGTCCTTAGAGGGGAGTGGCCAGCAGGTCCTTCCCAGAAAGAGCTGTCCCTGCTGAGAACCAGCGACTGCTGCTCTCACCCACCCCTGGCTCCTGTCTCACACAGAGAAAAGCCAAAGCCATAAAGGTTAGCCCGTAAGGTCCACATGCTCTGTCTCCACCCAGGCCCCGTCCTGAAGGCCCTGTCTAGAACTCAGTCCTTTAGCGTCTCTGGTCTTATGTCCCTCGCGGCCTTCTCAGTAGGGCTTCCCAAGCCACTGTGGCCACACTGGTTTCCTACTTAAGATCAGCAGCCCCCGAAACTTCCCACCCAACCTTTTCCCTTTATTGTCCTGGCAGCATTGACCACCACTAGCATCCTGCTTGTATGCAATGATTACATCACTTGCCTCCCCAGCCCTTCCCCACTAAAAGGTGAGCTTCATGGGGCTGGGCAGAATGCCGTTTTTTGTCTCTGCTGTCTAGTGCAAGCTCCTGTAGCTTACTCGATAGTTGAAGACTTAACGGAATCAATGAGGGAAGCAAGAAAGAGTGGCTTGCTACTGAGGTTTCGGGCTCTGTAGATATCGACAGACGTCAGACACTTTCATCTTTTCTTCTTGACACAGGGTCTCCTATAGCCCAGGCAATCTCAAACTGATTAATTAGCCAAGGATGACCTTGAATTCTCACCCACTTTCTGTTTGTGATTATATATAGGCCACACTACATCCAGAGTGTATACACTACTAGGGATCAAAGCCACAACTTTTTAATTTGTTATGTGTTTTGAGGCACAGTCTCACTCTGTGGCCCTGATTGACCTGGAATTCACAGAGGTCCACCTAACTCTAGAGTGACAGATTGAGGATGTGTCACCTGAGTAATGAGGCAACTGAGGCTGTGGGTTGTTCAGTGACCAAGGTCACAGAGGCAGGGAGTGGCAGCAGCAGGCTCAGGCACCGGCTAGTGGCCGCAAGGACTGCATGCTCCTGTTGGCCTGCAAGAAAGTTTAGTGTGGCAATAGTGGCACTAACTTGTTTTCCTTACTTCGATCAGCAAAAATCTAAGCTAGACAGGGGCCGAAGGGCAGGCAGGGCTCCCAAAGCCAGGAAGCGGTCCCGCTATCAGCCCAGGGAATGCCCCACCAGCCAGAAGACCCACTGCCCTCAGACGTTTCTCTCCACCTACTAAAGACACACCATTCTGGGTTTGTTTTGTCCCTTTCTCTGGTTTGCTTCTGTCTTTCTGAGCACTCACTTTGACCTTTCCAAGTCTAGATGACCTTTCCCCATCAATGGCTGAGGCTCACCATGTGAGGTTCCAAAGCTAACTTATACACAGACCCATGGGCCACAGTGTTCTGTTCTTACCACACCCTATTACAGCGGCAGTGGAGGCCACAGGAGGCAGGTTCTAGAAGGAGAGCCAAGCTCAGGGAGCCATGAAGGTAAGACGGGCCCACACATCCTCTCACTCCAGGGACCACAGCAGCTTGAGCCTGTCTCTTCTCTTCTCCCGCCCATTATTCCCAGTCACACAGACGTGTCTGTTATCCCTAGACAGCTTCCACTGACTCCTCCCATATTTGTTTCTCAGTGGTCCTCTCAGAGGAAGTACATGCCAGAGGGCAGGGGCCTGATCAGCACCTGGCACAGGTGCCCATGCCCAAGAGGGAGCGCAGACAGCAGGAAGCGGGTGGAGCTGGGAGGAAGCTCAAAACCACACTGAATCCTAACATCAACCTGTGGGGAGATGGGGGGGTAGTGGGGGGGCAGAAGTGACATAAGAGACTGGGAACTGGCACCTCAACAAGAAAAAAGTGGTGCAGGTAAGGCGAAGAGACAAAAGTGGGCAAGGTGACGTTGCCTTTAGGGTCCTGGGGACTCAACACCTTTCCCTCAAACGCGAACTTAACTGAGTCAAATCACTTTCTACGCAGAGCTTTAGTCCACGGTGCGCAAAGCCACAGTCTTGTCCTCTCAGCATGCCCTATTTGCCTATGGTCCTAAACTTGGGAGGCAAAGCAGAAGGCTAGAGGCTCTGAGGCTAGCCTACACTATATGGTAAGTTGGAGGGCTACATAGTGAACCCCAGCTTTGGTTTGGTTTTGTTTTAAGTTTTCATTCCCAGGAATTATTTCCTTAAAGTCACAGAGGCCAACCTTTAAAAGATAAATGATTTTCCCCGTCCATTTCTGGGTAGTGTGAGGTGGGAAGCTTGAAAACATTACACACACGGTCCTCCCTTGACTGAGCAGTGCCATTCCTTCATTCATTCACTCTGTGGTTTAGTTGTTTGGCCCACACCTGCCCTGGCAGCCTTGGGAAGCCAGAGGTGACAGAGGACAAAACCCTCTGCCCTCTCACCAGGCTCCAAGTGCCTGCCTGTGGTTTTGGCGCGTACTAAAACACAAGCAAATATTAAACCATACTTGCTTCCAAAACAAATAAGGCCACGTGGAGCCTTGCTCTGGAATGTGATTTCGGGTGCAATTTTGGTTTGATGGGTTGGAAGAACCAATTCGGCAGACGGGGTCACTGGCTAAGTCCAGCAGCCACCACCAGCTTCCCAACTCAGATGCCAGGCTCCTGGGCACACCAGGCCCCTCATGCAATCAGTTCCAATTCCCTCATTGTTAACCAGTGTCTCACCTCTCTGCCCAGTAACCTTGTCCCTGACTACCTGACTTTATTTCCCTTAAACTCTCCACCCTGACGTCTCTCTGGGTCTGCAGATTTGACATCCAACAGTCTGACCTCAAGACACACACCCCAACCTGCCAAGGCCACCCCCTTGTCATCCTCCAAGTCTGAGCGTCCTCCTGGGGCCCTTGAATACCATATGTTTACCACGTTTCCATTCGCGGTACCCCTGAGCACACCACACTCACTGGTGGCCCCAAGATGCCCACAGGTATGTCCTGGGGG
>OU015742.1:191757702-191770719 GCA_907169655.1 Acomys percivali
ACACACCCCTATAATCCCAACACTTGGAAGGCAGAGGCAGGAGGGTCATCTTCAGCTATTAATACATGGTGAGTTTGAGGTCAACCTAGGGTATGTAAAAAGAAAGAAATGAAAGAAAGAAAGAAAAGGAAAACAGAAGAAAGGAAAGAAAGGAAAGGGAAGGGAGGTAAGAGGGAGGGAAGGCAGTGGGTTGCTGCTGTGCAGGCATCCCAGGCTTTAGTCTCCTTGAGAATATACCTGCAGGGGAGGAAGTACCCAGCAACTGAAGCAGAGGATTTGAGTTGAAGGGTGAGGTGAAAATCTACAAAGAAGCAACAAGATTTAAAGGTGCTAACAGACAGCAGTCATTTCTAACCTTTGACCTCACACTGCCAGGGCAGCAGCCTTGTTGTCTAGTTGTCACAGCCAGCGAGCTTCTCAGCTGCCCTGGGAGCTATGACCCATCTGACGTTGAAGCTGTGGGCAGCAGCTGAGAGGCTGGGGCTCAGAGGGTTCGCTGAGCTCTTGCAGCCCTGGGGTATGAGTAAGGAGGACTGTAACGCCTTCGGCTGGCCTTTTAATTATGTTGTATTTGAATCATATACAAATATATAATCAAAACCTTACAGAATGAAACAATAAGATGTGCCCTGGCAAGGCAAGGCTGCTGATTATCCCCGTGCCCACTGCCTCTAGATTTGGCGTCTGCTGTGCCTACTTTCATTGTTTGTAAGTCAACTTTCTCCTATTTTTTTTTCCAAACAGGGTTTCTCTGCGTAGCCTTGGCTGTCCTAGGCTCACTTTGTAGACCAGGCTGGCCTCGGACTCACAGAAATCCCCCTGCCTCTGCCTCTGCCTCTGCCTCCCGAGTGCTGGGATTAAAGGTGTGTGCCACCACACCAGGCTCTCCTACTTTTTGTAAGTGTCAAGTGTGTGCCTCTACGCATGGCATGGTTGGGTGGTTGGTTTCTGAACTCAGTAAAATTGTAGCATGCTGTGAAACTTAACTTGCTTTTCTGCTTATCTGGAGGTCCTGAATTCCTCCACATTTTACACATAGGACCCCCCCCCTTTGTGTGATGCATAAATCTACAAGATACTGGCAGCTTGATCAAGCCTTCAGTGCTCAGGATGGCTTCCATGAACAAGGCTGTTGTTCATAAAAGCCACACCCATGTTGATGTTTGAAGTGGGAGATGTGTGTGTGTGTGTGTGTGTGTATGTGTGTGTGTGTGTGTGTGTGTTCTAAGGATAAATGAACATAGCTCTGTGTCCCCCTTGCAGTACCCTGGCCCACCCCCACCCCACCTTTCTCCCTCAAGTGCCACCTGTAACTTCTGGAGCCTTGGATCCCATCACAGGGACAAGCTACTGGGAGGCCTGTTTGGTGACAACACAGCAGGTACCCGAGCTGGTCCTCCTAAGTTACCACCCACTGCCACCTGCCATGGACAGCTAGATAAAGAAAGCCAGCTGGCTGCTCAGGGCCGACCCAGAATGAGGAGACCATAGAGCACCTGAGGGTGTTTGTAGGCTTGAAACTGCAAACAGGTGGGATGCTTCAGGGTGCTGTGCCTCTTGCAATGCTTACCAGAGACAACTGAACCAGACAACTTTCATTTATAAAGCAGGGTACCCTCTAGTTTCCCATTCCAAGACACCCCACTGCCATTGGCAGGATGTGAGCACAGCTGAAATGGTCCTTAGCTGAAGTTATCCATAGCCCACAAGTGTGAGTAATCAGAGGCAAACCTTGGGAAAGCTCTGTGAGCCACCTCAGTCTCATTTCTGGGCCTGCCTCTCCAGGGACATGACTTAGTCTGTGTCCTTTGAGAGGAGCCACGCTGGCCCAGCTCTGACTTTTCACCTCTCATCTTCATCCATGCTCACTTCACACTGGCTTGGACACCATAGTCATCAGGCTAACATCTGTTCAAGAAATGCCCCGTGGCCAAGGTCAAGGCCAGGCTAGGCTATTTAATCAAGGCCTTATCCTGGGGTCGGTGGAGGGGAGGGAAGTAAGGAGAAGAGAGAGAACAGGACTCACATGTTGGGATTTGCTGTGTAACACTGGGACACTTTTCTGTTGCTATCTTTGTCACCTGCCTTACCTTCTCTTAAAGAAGTGGAGGGTGGGCTTATGAAGTTTACATCTACAGCCGTAAATGAACTCAAAGACCAGAACCGACTCAGATACAAGGGAGAATACACTGCCACGTTCCTAGGAGGGACAGCAGACTGCTCTGTGGGCCTCCCAGCCAATCAAGTTCAGAAGCACACACGTGTGGAGTGGTTTGATTTACATGAGGCCCATTGAGATAATTCAGGCAAAAGGTGCTGAGAGAGCAGCTCAGTAGTGGCGCACGCTCAGGTGCACAAAGCCCTGCTTCAATCCCCAATGGGTGAGTATGTGCACACACACATAAACACAAATGAGGTTGATTTCACATCCAGAATTTTTTAAAAAAGATTTACTTATTTTTTATGTATACAGATTTCGTTATAGATGGTTGTGGGCCAACATGTGGTTGCTGGGAATTGAACTCATGACCTTTGGAAGAGCAATCAGTGTTCTTACCCTCTGAGCCATCTCTCCAGCCCCCACATCCAGAATTTTAAAGAGAAACCAGGAACCTGGGAGACACAGCAACGGTTTTGAAGTTTTCACCTGAAACATTCTACCACCAATAGTTCACTCACTGTTAAATACGTGGATACAGGGAGAAGTTGAAGCATGATCTGTCAGTTGTTAGGGAAGATGACAGCACTGGCTATCACCAGCAGTCACAGGCCCACCTCAGTAGAACTGTATTCTGGCTAGTTGTAAGGATCCCCACCCCCACCCCCGCTATGGGACCCCACTGCTAAAAGACTCAAGGCCCAGGTTTGCAGACCATCCTAAGGACGCCAAGACCTGCAGCTAGGAGGCTGGGCTAGCGGAGCTTTCTAGAGGTCCAATGGGATGGACAGGAGCGGCAGCGACAGCTAATGAGAGACCGCCCTGATGAGGTCATGGAATCCCTTGCCCTTTCATTGGTGACATTTGGGCGAGGGGCAGGGCCTGTTCTGGAGGCGAGGCCAGCACTGGAGCCTGGGTCAATGCTTTCTCCCAGCTAAGGGGAATAAGTCACAAAGGGAGTCTAGTCGGCTGGAAAAGAAAAATGCCCCAGGAGGGAAAAAAAAAAAAAATCTCTATTACCCACCTGATCCCCTTTTTTTTTTTAAATGCTGCTATCTGAGGATTCGTTTGTTTTGCGTTTTAATCCAGCCACACACCCCGTTTGAAGACACTAGGCCACTCATATCTGGTCACTTTGTCCTCTCTGTGGTGCTGTCCTCCTCATCTTGAGACCATCCAACACTAGCTTTGTTTTTGTTTGTAAAGAGAGAAACTCAACCCAAGTGACCTAGCCAGTCAACGGGGCAGGGAGGACAACAGAAGTGAACCCCGGGTCTCTGCCTACCCAAGGGACTCACGACCTTGGTCGTGACTCAGGACTTTCCCTACAGCAGACAGCAAAAACCTGGGGCCTCGTTGCTTTTAATACATCCTTTTCCTTTCAAAAGTACTGCCCAAAATAGTCTGTGGTCACTAGAATCTGACAGCGTTGTCTATTTTAGGACGTTATTTCCTGACGACAGTGAGAGCGAATAGTGTGAATCTCTGTGGCAGGCACTACACGGGTTCTCTCCACCCAAATGTCCTTAAAAAGGGAGGTGTGTATCTAGAACGTTTGTGACGCCTTCATTTTAAAGGGCAACTGATTCGTGGTCCTAAGGATCCAGGAGGAAGCAAACAGACAGTCAAGGGGAAACGAGGATGGGAAGAGGCCCAGACAGCTGTCTCTTAGACCAGAAGAAATAGTCTTAAGTACAGTGTGCTAACTGTACAGTGTGCTAACTGTGAGACCCAGGCAGCCACAGGCCCTGCGCTGGCCAAGGAAGATGGAGAGGCCTTTGTCATGCTTTGTAGCCACCTGGGACCTTGAACTCTTCGGTGTATAGGGACACTCCCAGGTGATGAGGAAGACCCCCGCCCCCTCCTTTCTTTAGAAGCTGAGTCATAGCCAGGTCATGTGGGGCATCCAGCAACTCCTTTCAGGAGTCATGGGGTCATGGGAGCAGCCACAGCTAGAGTGAGAAGTCTTCCTGCGTGTGGAATCTTCCCTTTCTCTGCTTCCTGGTATTTTAAGATGAATGGGCTTGTTTCCCTCAGGGAAAGACGGTCAGGGCTGGGAAGAATTAGGCAGCTCCTGTGGCTTAATCCAGATGTTCCCCGGCTTCTCTGTCTGCTGCCCGGACAGTTGTCTGTCACCTCAAGTACTAGTTCAGCTAGGGTAAAACCTATCTACGCCGAAAGGTCAGGCCTTAAGTGTCCTTCCCTGGCCCAACACAGCTTGCCTGGTTTTGCCATCAAGGGGTGCGGCTTACAGCTCTGCCTCCCTAGACAGCCCAGAGTCTCTGGGAGGCTCTCGGGGGCCACATTGCAGTCCCAGGGGCAGGGGCCGATTTTCCTGGAAACAGAGTTTGAGAAATCAACAGGTATCTGGGCATAGAGAAGGCGGACAGAGCCAAGAGAATGCCGGGAAGGGCGGCCCAGACGGTCCTCCCTGCTTCTCTCAGGAGAGCTCTCCACTGCCAGGAGCTAAGAGCTGCCACCTTTCCCGTAGACAAGGCAAACTCCTACACTCTCGGCCTCCTCAGGTTTGCCTCGGGTAGAAAGAGGAAAGGAGAGAAGCGGCTCCCGGCGCGCCTGCGCTGCTGGTCTGTCACCATAGACCTCAGAGCCATGCACATGGTCTAGCTGGGGGCATGTGCCTACACCTAGGATTAAGGCAGCAGAGTCTATACAGAAAGTGAAGCAGGACCAAGCTGTCCCCAGCACTTGCTATCGTGAGGCAGGACCTAAGCTGTCCTCATCCCGAGTCCATGAGCAGCACCACCTCCTAGGGCGCGCGGTAGGTCTCCCCTCCGGGGGCACCTTCTCATTCCTTCAGGCGGGGTGGGCTGGGGACCCCTGGACACCGTTGGTCACGCCTTTGCCTCTTCATGTCCTCAGGATTCCCAGAAGCCAGGGACTGAGTCTTAGCCTGTCCCTGGAAAACCCAAGCATCCTCAGTGAGCTTGTCTTTGAAGAGCCCCCAAGGGAAGAGCGACCGCCTACGCGACAGCCTTCTTTCTTCCCAGGGTACCCACAACCCCCTGAAAGAAAGGGGTACGTGCTTGCTTCTCCCAGGAATGGGGTCTCAGCCACTTCACATTTTCCACTTCACCTGACAAGTGCTCGACACACCATCGAGGTTTGGTTTTTGTTTGTTTGTTTATTTATTTATTTTAGAAACAGGGTTTCTCCGTGTAGCCTTGACTGTGTTGGACTCACTCTGTAGACCAGGCTGTCCCAGAACTCACAGCGATCTGCCTGCCTCTGCCTCCCAGAGTGCTGGGATTACAGGTGTGTGCCACCACGTCTAGCTACCATCAGGTTTTGAATGAAGGGACACACACTGTGGGGAACTGTCATGCCAAGAGGCCACCCACAACAGTTGGGTGTGTGTTAAAACCATGTGATTTAAAGGTGCTTGTTGAGATTTAAGGTTCTTAGCATAAATTCCCAGTGTAGGTGCACAGTTCAACAGCCGGGAGGATAGCTGTCCCCACAATCAAACGGGACTTCCTTCCCTTGTCATTCTCAAGGTTCCTCCTCGCCGTGGCAATGCATCTGAACTTCAGCCAACTGAATGGCTCAGTTGCATCCCTTTGTATGGATACCTCATCCATCCGTCTGTCTGTCCATCAGCTGGTGGGTTAGGTTGTTTCCAGTCTGGGCTGTTGTAAATGAAGTGGCTGTGAGTATTTGAGTATTTTGTCTGATTGTACATTTTCACTTCACTCTGGTAGTCGGTTGAGAGTGAAACTCAGGGTGTTAGTTGCTTCTTTGTTGCTGTGATGAAACATCATGTCCAAAAGCCACGTGAGAAGAGTTTATTTTGCCTTATGGCTTCAGAGAGATAGAGTCTGTCATGGAGAAGAGGACGTGGCATGGTAACAGAAGCAGGAGGCTGGCATGACATGGCATTTTGTTGGTACATAGGAAGCTGAGAAAAGGGACAGGAAGTGGGGCAACTCTATAAACCTTCAAAGCCCTGTCTGGTGACTACTTCCTCTCAGAAAGGCTGCATCTCCTAAATGTTCCATAACCTCCCCAACAGTGCTACCAACTGAAGACCACATGGTCAAATACACAAGCCTATAGGGGCGTTTCTCATTCAAACCACCACAGTGGGTCATGTGGTAACTTGGTGTTTGACCTCTTGGAAGAACTGTCAGCCTGCTTTCTTAAGCTGCTGCACCATTTCTTATTCTCACCGGCAAGGTATGAGAGCTGCAGTGTCCTCCTCTGTAAAGAAACCGTGAGCCATTCTCTCCTACTCTCACTCTCCCCAAATTGACAGAACACTTTATGACCTAAAAAACATGGAACTCTACTAACAAGCCAGCGACTGGTTCTGCAGTGGCCCCTACCCCCAGTGCAATTCAGATGACACCATCTACCTGAAGAAAAGGACCAATCAGCTTCCACATGTCAAAGCTTCAGTGCCCAAGACCCATCCCCTCCATCCCCAGCTCCCAACTTCAGATGCTAACGGAAGCCCCCCAGGTCATTTTGCCTGCACTTCTGACCAACCCAGGGTCTCACAACTTCTTTCTTGATTTTTATGAATTTGTAGAGCAGCCCACAGACTCAAGGAGAAGTGTTTTCTGGTTTATTAGAAAGAAGATCACCAAGAACTCAGATGAAAAGACACTCAGGGTGAGGCATGTGGGAATGGTGTGGGGCTTCCATGCCATGTATCTTGGGTGTCTCTCTCCAGGTACCTCATATGTTCAACTATATCAAAGCTCTGAAAACAGCATCCTTTTGGGGGGTGTAAGCTACTGGACCCATTAGAATACAAAAACATATTAATCACAGGGAAGAGTCCAAGGATTTAAGTTCTTAGGCAGGAAACTGAGATGAAAGTCAATTTTCATCTTCTTGATGATGGGTGACATCCAGCATACTTGCTGGCTATTTGTCTTTGCACAGTTCTGACTTTATCGTGGTTTTTTTTTTTTTAATTTACTTGTAAAAGTTCTTTGTTCTAGGAAGAAATCCCTTATCAGCGGATCGCACCCATCTTCTCTTCCATGGGTCACTTTTTACTTCCTCCATCATGTTCCTTGAGGTGCAAACATTTATTTTCATCAAATTTAGTGTATTTGAAAATTTGTCACTTATACTTTTAGCATGCTACTCAAGAAGCAAATGTTTTATTCAAGGTCATAAAGAGTAATGTTTATGTCTCCTAAGAACTTGGCATTTTTGTCCTAGTGACGAGGTGTCTGATCCACTTTCAACTAGTATTTTGACTCTGGTGGGAGGGAAGGGTGCCAAGATGGAAAAATAAGGGCTAGAGAGATAGCTCAGAGGTTAAGAACACTGACTGCTCTCCCAGAGGTCCTGAGTTCAATTCCCAGCAGCCACCTGGTGGCTCACAACCATCTATAATGTGATCTGATGTCCTCTCCTGGCCTGCAGGTGTACATGAAGGCAGAAACACTGTATACCTAATAATAAATAAGCAAATTTAAAAAAAACATTTAAAAATAAATAGAGTAACATGCAACAGATCTGATATGGAGTAATTTATTTGAGGGAAGGGAAGTGGAGACTAGTTAGGACCTGAGTGGGCCATGAGGGTAGAGAGAGGCAGAGACAGGAAGACAGTGGGAGGGAGAAAAGGGAAAGGGGGCGGCTCTTAGAGAGGTAAGAGAGAAAGTAAGAGAGTCAGAGAATGTAACAGAGACAAGGTTTCAGGTTGGTCCCTTTATAGTCTGGCACATACCTGGAGGTGCCAGGTGATGACATCACAGGTTGCTAAGCAACCTAGAGGCAGCTGCTAATATACAAAGGGTCCAAATCATTGTGAGATTTACATAGTTATCCATTAGCTAGGGCTCCAGAGGCTCAGGGAGCATTTTGGTTCTTGTACGTGTGCTTCCCTGGTCCCCAAGAGGGCAGGGACCAGAGAAACTTTTGTCAAGATCATCTCCTATGTGACCAGAATTCCAGGGCTCCATTTTAGCCAAATCCCACTTTACCCGCCCCCCCCCCACTCCCAGGACTCCATTGAATCTAGTCCCCACTGGGAACTAAGAGACTCTCACCACAGACTCACCACATTAGCACAGCCACGTTCAGGCTTTTTACAAGGCCTTACACTTTCTATGGCATAAATGATGACAGCAATAGCTTGAGGTATTTTAGACACTAGAAATGGTTTCCCCCCAAAGTATCATCCTCCTTCTCAATGTCTCTCCTCTTAGAGACCAGGCAAGTGGTCACTGATGTGCCAAGGTGTTGAGGTAATGCCTGAAGCCACTGAGTAGCACACTCAGTAAATGACTTTTCTGGGCACATCAGAGTTGGAAGAATGTAGAGAAGATGATGACCAGCATTTAAGCCGTCTGACAGAAGGGTCAAAACACAGCCCAGGCAGAGAAATGCTAGCCCTGGGGTTGTGTGTCCTGAGAACAGAAGAAAAACGGCTTTGAATGTAAACAACTGAGAAATCATCTCTGTTTTCTTTGAGACGTACCGTTCTACAGAGCTGACATATACTGCAGGCAGCTACAGGCCAGAGCTACCCCTCAGTGCGTGACTGGATGGTCTGAGGTTAGCCCCTTTGCTCCACACCTCTGTGTGGCAGTTTAGTCCATGGCCTGCAGCACCACCAGGTTTAACCTTGAGGATTACTACTTCTTGGTCTTATAAATAGCTAAGCTTGTGTTTGAATTGGTTGTTAATCCATGGGGCTGGCTCTTAAGATTTCAGGAGCTTGTCTATCTCAGCTAGAGGCAGCACACAGCTGAGCTGGCCAAATTTAAAGCACTAACTACAAAGTTCGGGTTGTTTGGAGTTGGAGTCTGTAGCCAGATCTATGACTCTATCAGTGTGGTGTCTGCTGAAGAACTGCTGTTGTGAGATCCTGAGTGTGACCCAGGTCGCCTCCAGGCTGCCACCGCTAAGCTGTGGAAGAGCCCACCACACTGCTGAAGCGGTCCCTAGCACCTAGACATTCTTTGTTGCAAAAGTTGTTTCTTTCGTTAGGGAAGGAGGATTCAGGTCCCAATGTTGTTGTGCGGGTGGTGTGGGTGTCCACAACTCTGAGGGCTGGGAAGGTATCCCAGCCCTGAGATGGGACAGGGTCCCAAAGGTATCCCCAAGGCACTGGAGCTCAGGAACCTCACAACTCTGAGAAGGAGGCTTCCTCAACAGAGTCGATGCAGCTCCCCAAAGCCTGAGGAGCCGAGGAGCCTGAGCTCTGCTCCTTCTCCATCCGATGCAGCTACCAGGGGAGGGTTGCCCCCAAACAGGTGAGGAACTGTGGAGCCTCGGAGCCTGAGCTCCACTCCTTCTCTTCATCCTCCTCATCCTCATCGTCTTCTTCTCCTCTTCCTCTTCCTTCTCCTTCTTCTTCTGACAAGAGAGACAAAGCAGGCAAAAAGATATTTATTGGAGGGATGGATCCAGGAGTGGCTGCCTCTGCTCCTGGGAGATGACAGCAGGAAACTAGGCAGACACAGCCTTTATATAGGGTTTCTAAGGGGGCAGAGCTTTCTGGGGCAGGGATTTCCAGAGTGTGGATTGGTGGGATTTCAAGTCTGAGCTATGGGAAGCTCAGGGATTGGTGGGGTTTTTGTCCAGACTTCTCATCGCAAATTAGCATAATCTGGGATGAGTCTTATTGAGGGCCTGGAGATGGTAGTTACAGAGGTTTAAGGGGTAGGGGCTGGCCTGCTGGACCTTTCTCAGGTGGAGGTGGGGCCACTTTTCTGGCCTTCAGGGGTAATGAAGTTTACAATGTGTCCGAAATCTACAAAGTGTTCACTGTGAAGGCTGAAGCAGGAAAGGTTGACATCATCATGGACAGCTCCCTTGGCGGGGGCAGCCGGCTTTTTGAGGCAGGAAAGGTGTTGGTTTTTATAGAACAGAGGCGGCAGAGAAATCCCTACACCAAGGAGAGAGAGGGAGGAAAGCTTGAAAGGGGTCAAAAGCAAGGACTCTGGAGACTGGAAGGTAGGGTATGATTTTAATTGTTTAATTAATTATTTAGAGACAGGGTTTCTCTGCATAGCCTTAGCTGTCCTGGACTCACTTTGTAGACAGGCTGGCCTTGAACTCACAAAGATCCTCATGTCTTTGTCCTTGAGTGCTGGGACTAAAGGTCTGAGCCACCACATCCAGCTGTGATTTTGTTTTTTTTTAAGATTTATTTTTAGATGGGCAGACATATATGCTGAGAACTAGACTCAGGTCCTCTGCAAAAGCAATGAGAGCTCCTAGGCAGTGAGCCATCTCTTTAGCCCTGGGATTGCTAAAGAAACAAACCCAGAAGAAGACAATGGCAGGAAGTCATGGCTGTGACGCAAAGCTGCTTTCTCAGCAAATGAGAAAACCCATTGTGTTTTATTTATGCAGTTTAAGACAGCATAAAAAAAGAAACCGTCCTGTAGCCTCAGCTGGAAACATAAAGAACTGACCATGCCATAGCAAGGAAGGTTGACCTTTCCTACCCAATGTCTCTGTATTAACTGCAGCTTGAGAGACTCCGGGTCAGTATTTATCCAGCTAAGCTACTCATGGAGGAATTGCAAAAAGAATAAATGCTTATTTAGTCACCAAGTTCGGGTGCTATTTGTGCTACAGCAGCAGATCATTTAATCTGGCCCAAATCTGGCTCATTCTGTCAACTCGTGCCGCCTCCTGAAACATCTGGTTAAGGTGTCTTGTTTCTTTGGGTGACCGAGAGAAGGTGGCCTCGAAGGATGAAGGTAGTGAGCTTCAGATGACAAAAGTGAAGAATAAGTATCCACTGGAGCAGAGGCAGAGCGTGGTTTGAGGAGGACTGGGTGGGGAGGAAGCTAAGGGGCCCAGGGAGCCAGATGGTGAGAAGTGCTGAAGCAGATCCAGCTAGATGCCCCTCAGTAGTCTGCTGGGAGATTTTCTTCCTATACCTGCTGATGCACAGTATGGGCAGAAGGGAGCAAAGGATGGATGGATAGATGATGGGTGGATGATGGAGGGATGGATGCATAGATGGATGATGGGTGGATGGATGGACGATAGATGGATGGATGATGGATGGATGGATGGATGGATGGACGGATGGATGATGGATGGATGATGGGTAGAGGCCCTTTGAAAGTACATTCAGAAGAGACCATATAAGATATTTTTTTAAAAAAGTACTGCAATGCACCCTTGTACTTCGTTAATAATCTCAATTAAAACCTCCACCAAACTCCACCTCCCCAAGGAAAATCCTCACAAATCCAGGCCAGATATCAGTATTTTGTACAGTGACAGATTTATTATTTTTTTTAAAGCTTGAACAAATGTGTCTTTATACACACAGAAGCTGGTAAAAAGGAACGAAGCCCATGCGTGAAGCTTTCCCACCAACTGCCCTAAACAAGCACACACAGCACATGTCTACAGTACATCTGGCTTTTGATTCATGTGTTCTGTTTTGTTTTATTTAGCAGACCTGCCTGAACAAAGAAAAACTCACTACTAGACCCTGAAAGGATCTAGTACATGCCTGTTTTAACAATTAAGGAGAAGTTAGCATCAGAAACTTGAAAATTCTCCATGTGTAGCGTAGAGTACAAATTTCTCAGCTTCAGACAGTTCACCTTTAGTCAAAGTTGCTATCAGTTATCAACACAAGAAAGCACTCAGACACACTAGGACAACTATGAGTATCTCAGCAACAAAAAGAGTACGTTCCATTCAGCCCCTAAGTGATCCCAGAAAGGAAATGCTCGTCATAAATGAATGTGCAGAGACTCTAGCCCCGCTAGGATCAGTCAATTTTTCTTAAAAAAAAAAAAAAAAAGATAATATTCTGCCATAAAGAATATAAAATTCAGGAAAACATGTTAAGAAAAACTGCCACTTACTAAATGCAGGTGGTTTTAAACAAACAGAAAGACTACTAAAAATAATAGGAGAGGCATGGATTTGTAAAATAATCTTGATCCTTGGCATGAGAATAACGCCTTTGCACGGTAAGATGTGTTGCTTATTTCTTCCAAGGACATTTAGAAAACAAGCCACAGGAAAAAAAAAAGTTGTGCGGACCGAGTGACCGTCAAAGGTCGTCCCCTAGACCAGCTTTCAAAGAATCAAAGACCCCTGCTCTTAGGACAGTCCAAACTGATTCCTCCTCTCAAGTAAGAAGAGATAATGTACTCCCAAAGTGAGCCTCCCTTACGCCCTTCGCACATTCCCGTCCGTACACAGAGTCAGAGTACTTTTGTTTCTTTTTAAAGCAAAGAAGGGGAAGGGCAGGAGAAGAGGGGAGAGAATAAAGATATTCAGGCAGAGAACCTTTTCATGCCAGGTAGGAAGTGGTGACGGTCAGTGGAAGGGAAGAAGGCAAGCCATGCTGCCCACTGGCAAGGTGTGAGGAGGAGGCTCCGTCTGTGAGAGGCTGCATGGGCACTCTGCTCCTGCCTGGGAACCAGTGAATTAGCTACTGCTTATCAGGGAGCAACAGAGCCAGCAAACAGAACGGCTGCAGAGACAGTCTCGGCACCAGACACCCTCGACACCAGCCCTTTGAAACCCAAGGCAGTTTTGGCACAAGATGAACCTGCATTCACTCGGCTGAAAACAACCTTTGCAAAAGGCCTACTGACAAGGTATGGGTCTTGTGCTTTATAAATATACCCGATCTGACGGCAAAGGCTTCTGCCCGACAGACCTCCATGGACTGTTAAGAGGCAGATGAGATTGCACAGAAAACGGTTTAAAATGGCCTATGGTGGTGACACACAGGTGTTTTCTGCTATTGGCTTAATATGGCACACTAAGGAACATGGTAACCTGAATGGGGCTCAGACGACACATTGTTTCCCTTAGGTGGAAGGAAGGCATGCCATGGTGTGTGTGTGTGTGTGTGTGTGTGTGTGTGTGTGTGTGTGTGTGTG
>OU015742.1:191770729-191835925 GCA_907169655.1 Acomys percivali
TGTGTGTGTGTGTGTGTGTGTGTGTGTGTGTGTGTGTGTGTGTGTGTCCCAAAGAAAAGATACAATTAAAGTGATTTACTTGTTGATGCTAATTTGGGGCCAGTAAGCAAAATGAAGGTTCTGTGATTTCCCCCAAAAGGAACAAAGAGTGAATGAGACACCCAGGCTCCATGACAGCCTCAAACCTGAGCAGCAAAGGCATCAGCACACTGTCTCACGTCTGCATCTGTTAGAAACTGAGTCTCCTCAGAGATATGCCTCAGGCGGAAACACAGGCTGAGAACGTTTTAACACTGTGGTCTGACCCGGGAGGGATCTGTTCTGCGTCCTCTCAAGGCACTAACCAACTCAATTCCTTTCTAGGGTTCCATCAGTGCCCCCAACTTCAGCCTGGCCCTACTTTCCCTGTTGGCCCAGCAGGTCACAAGTCAAACATGAATGCAGAGTATTAAAAAAGAGGAAGAAGAAAAAAAAGATCCCACCCTTCCATACATGTTATATGGGAGAAAAGTAAAAAAGGAAATTATTTTCAAAGTATTAAAGAAATTAAGAAAAAAAAAAAAGGAAGAAATCATGGAGAAAATTCTGCATAGGTTAGGCCTTTTAAGGAAGGTGACATTGAATGTTTACATCTTTTAAATAAGATGTCTAGGTCCATATTTTAGCATGTTCTGGAACAAAAGGTATACATCCGAGTGTGGGAGCTGCTCCACCTTCTCCAGAGGTTCCTAGGAAGACATCACATGGGCACCCTCAGTGATGTCACCAGGAAGGAACCCTGCTTCCGGCAGGAAACTGTATTGGCATACAGCCAATCAAAATGACAAGACATTCTACAAATTACCGGGTGAGGTGATGCATTTTAAGCCCAGGCTACAATACACGCTATAATGTATTGACTAACAACAGGCATTGTTCTGCGTTACACCCGGCACATCCTCAGATCCCGCTTCAGGCTAGTCACGACTCATTACACTCCGAAAACTGACCTGCTCTGTAACAAGTCTCCATTTTAAAATCCAGCTCTTTGTTCTGTTCATCTTTGGGATCAATGAACCTTAGTGACGCCTTTCTTCCTGAGATGGTCCTAAGGGAGGATGGTTGGCCAGGTCCAATTCTCTGTATTTTGCAGATGAAGAAATGGAGGCACAGAATGGCCGGGTGATTTCCCCCAGAGTCACAAAGTATGTCAGTCAGCACAAAACTGCCTTCCTGCTTCCTTTTCACAAAGCTGCTTTTTTCTTTAAAAGTGGAAAACTTTCTTCTTCTTTTTTAGTTTTAGGGTGATATCTATTTTGTATACAGCATCTTGACACCATTAGACATGATTTAAATATGCATATCTATATGAACACATACTGGAAAATTACCTCTAGTTAACATATCTTAGTACTGATTATATATACACGGATACACATACTCTGATGCTCACTAGAATAATGACAAACCACTAATTTTCAAAATCCAGAGGATGCAGGAAGCAAGTATTTACCTACTAATCTACAGGAAGCCCCCAAGAAGAAAGGCTTCCAAGGTTCTAAGTCTCACCGAAGAGTGGCCGGTTGGAGCGCAATGCTGTCGGGACACTTCTACCACCGCCACAGAAGAACGTGCGTTCCCTTTGCTACCGAGAGGCGCACCTGCAATTTTATTTCCTCCATGTTAAAAATACTTATTTCGAAGTAAAACCATTTCATGAAGCCTCTGCTGGGGGTATGGTTATAAAGTCAGCAAAACCGCCATCAAGGAGGGAGGTGAAGAACCTAGGCAGAAAGTGATGGCGACGCCATGTCAATCAGAGAGAGCTCTCCTAGAAGAAATAGAATTTGCTATGCCACTTTAACTTTCCTGTCTTCCAATATGGACTTAGAGTGTTATTTACAAAATAAACTCGAAAACCTAGTAGGGAGACTAAGGCAGAAAAAAAAAAATCCCACAACCATAACGAAAGCAGGCACCACATTTATAGTGTCTAGATTAAAATCAATCAAGTAATTCCTTACTTCTGCTTGAAAAAACAAAACTCAAACCAAAGTGCTTCCTACTATGTGTGTTTCATACAGAAGTTTAACGATGCGAGTCCTCTATTAAGTTCACATCCTGTCTTGGAGGCTAAGTGCAAACAAACCAGTAGAACTACCTCTCCTTACAGTACACAGGCCGTTAAGAAGCCACTGTGCAGTGGCTACAGTGAACTGTTGCTGCCTGTGCCTTTTATGGAGAAGAAACTAACATGAATTCCTCATACCTTTGTTGGCTTACCCACCATTTTCAGCGGACAGTACTAGGGGAGGGGACCCCTGGCGGGGCAGATGGTCAGCTGCATGTTGTTACAGTCCCCAAATGTGCACATGTAGAAACATGAACACACATGCACTTCATAACACTATTATTTAAGTAGCTAAAGGCATTTTAGTTACTTACAGACAAAGCATTAATGTAAGTGGATTGTTAATATGTACAGGGCAAGGGGCCTCATTTGAGGCATGATTTTCACATTTCATGGGTAATTTTAACTATTTCCACATATGCCACCAAATTTAATACACAACTTTCTATTACAGACACCATACTCTAATATTGAAAAACACACACAAAGCCAACACAGAGGCAATTTCTAAAAAGCCTACATAAAGAAGATTGCATATCATCTATAGTCATCAATCTGCGAAGGCTGGGCATGATGGCGCACGCCTTTAATCCCAGCACTCGGGAGGCAGAGGCAGGTGGATCGCTGTGAGTTCGAGGCCAGCCAGGTCTACAAAGCAAGTCCAGGACAGCCAAGGCTACACAGAGAAACCTTGTCTCAAAAAACAAAAACAAACAAACAAAAAATAATAATTTTTAAAAAAAGGACTAACTTTGTTGTATGGCAATATATATTCTTCACATTAAGATTTTATAAAAAGCAACCAGATGGGGCAGCACATACCTATAATACCAGCACCTGGGGAGGCAGAGGCAGGCAGATCACTGTGAGTTCGAGGCCAAAGCAAGGTTGGGACAGCCAAGGCTACACAGAGAAACCCTGTTTTGAAAAACTAAAAACAAAACAAAACAAAACAAAAAACAAACAAGCCAAAAAACCAACCCCCCCCAAGAAAAACCCCTGCAGTTTGAAAATATTCACGTTTGCTAAAAAAACCTTCCTTGAAAAAATTCAAAGACTAATTTGCCTTCTCCAAAACAATTCACCTTTGTCTCCTCCAGGAACCAATGTGATGTCATGTAATGCTTTAATCAGTGGATAAAAGTACTTTCTTTTTCTTTTTCTTTTTCTTTTTTCTTTTCTTTTTTTGCTTTGTTTTGCTTTGTTTTTGAGACAGGGTTTCTCAGAATAAGATGTTTGAACTTTAAAAAACCAAAATGTGTGAGCACTCTGTCTGCATGCCAGAAGAGGGCATCAGATCTCATTATAGATGGCTGTGAGATGCCATGTGGTTGCTGGGAATTGCCTCAGGACCTCTGGAAAAGCAGCCGGTGCTCTTAATTGCTGAACCATCTCTCCAGCCCTGGATAAAAAGATATTTGAGTTCAGTCTTATATTGATAAACATTTTTGGGCTGGATATGTGGCCTTAGAAGTAGAGGCTGTGTCATCCACGAAGACCTGGGTTTGGTCTCTCACCTTCAGCACTGTTTAAAAAATAAATATATAGATAAATGTTAGAGTTATGAGGGCTGAGATAATTTTGCAACATTTAAAAAGTATTGTGGGCCGGACGTGGTGGCACATGCCTGTGATCCCAGCACTGGGGAGGCAGAGGCAGAGGCAGAGGCAGGTGCGTCTCTGTGAGTTCGAGGCCAGCCTGATCTACAAAGCGAGTCCAGGACAGCAAAGGCTACACAGAAACCAGTGCTATAAGTGGCTTTGTATGTGAGCAACATTTCAGCTGACCGTGCACTTGAACCTGCTTCTGAGATCAGTAAGCACAGGATCAGAGAGTTCAGGAAGCACCCTCCAAACAGGAACAGACCTGAAAGAGACTCCAGTGCCCCATTAGGACTGTCTCAGGATTACCATTAGGAAGGAAGCTGGATGTGGTCACAGCACTCTGGCCTGTTAGGCAACGGAGAAAACACTGCAGCTCTCCTTCCCTCGAGGCTGAACACCGGTGTAATCTGTAAGAGACTATTTCCACCCAAGCTGTAATATTCATTATGCTAATGAGGGTTGGGGTGGCATTCTTTAAGAAGTCATGTTTGGGTACTTTCTCGTGTATGCTTTCTTTCTTTTTTACTTTTTTTTATTAATTTATTCTTGTTACATCTCAATGGTTATCCCATCCCTTGTATCCTCCCATTCTTCGTGTATGCTTTCTAAAGGGTAGGTTTTGTTGTTCTTCAGAGTTTTAGAAATTAAGACGAAGCCCAGGCATGGTGGCACACCCCTTTAATCCCAACATTCAGGAGGCAGAGGCAGGCAAATCATTGCGAGTTTGAGGCCAGGCTGGTCTACACAGAGAGTTCCAGGACAGCCAGGGCTGTTACATAGAGAAACTCTGTCTGGAAAAACAAAACCAAAAGACTTAGGATGAAAGTTAGGCACCTCTAGTTTTCAGTTATTTGGGAGGTGGATATGGGGAGGCCCCTTTGAGGCTCAGGTGTTAGAGGTCACTCTGGACAATACCTTCCCCCCAACAATTGTTTTAAATGTACCATTCAGGAGTTTTAGGGTGTTCACAACACTGTACAACTATTATAGCTACCTAGTTCCAGACTACCTCATCACTCCAAGCACAGTTACTTCATTCATCCTCATTAAGTGGTCACCCATACCCTCCCACTCTCAGCAGCCTGTGGAAACCACAGAGCTTCAAACCTCTCTGGTTGTGCCCATCTGCAGCTTTACTACAAACAGCACCACGCAGAATAAGGGCACTTGTGTTTAGAGCCACCATTCCAAGTGCCAAACTCAGGGTGCTCAGGCTTGTTGTCTGGCCCTTGAAATGCATCTTAAGAGTTTTTTTTTTAGAGCTACCATATATAATAATGAAGTTCTAGATTTTTGGACTAGCTTTTATCATGTGAAAATGGACTGTAATCAGCAGTACAAATCATAAGGCTGAGTATGTAGCCCAGTGATAGAATCCTTGCCAAGCATGCACAGAGGCCCAGAGTTCAGGCCCCAGCACCACACAAAGTTATCTCTTGACTCTATGTTTGGAGCAGAAAGATAATTCTTTTAGATGAAGTTAATCTTTCTTTCTTTCTTTCTTTCTTTCTTTCTTTCTTTCTTTCTTTCTTTCTTTCTTTTTCTTCCCTTTTTCTTTCAGCAGGGTCTCATTTAACCCAAGCTGGCCTCAAATTCACTAAGAAGGTGATAAAAACCACTCTTTAAATTTTTAAAAAGATTTGTGTTTGAGTATTTTGCTCACGTGTCTATGTATCATGTGTGTAACAGGTACCCTCGGAGGTCAGAGTGGACTGGATTCCCTAGAACTGGATCTATCTACCTACCTTTTTTTTTTTTTTTTTTTTTTTTTTTTTTGAGATAGGGTTTCTGCCTGCCCTGCAACTAGCTCTGTAGACCAGGTGGTCTCAGACTCACAGAGATCCACCTGCTTCTGCTTCCTGAGTGCTGGGATTAAAGATGTGCACCACCACTACCTGGCCTGGAACTGTATTTATACATGGTTGTGAGCTGCCACGTGGGTGGTAGAATTGAAGCTGGGTCCTGTTTAAGAACAAGTGCTCTGAGCTGCTTGGCTATCTTTCCAGCCCTTAGAGGAGAAAACTGATCTCAGGGTCTTTCTGCCTCCACCTCCCAGGTGCTGGGATTAAATGTACAAACACTCCAGAGTGGATGCAGTTTCTAAAGGAGGAAGAATAAGAAAAACCAGCAAAATGCTTGGTTTACCTGCAGTGTTTAATAGTGGTATGTGCCCAGCATGCATTTTCCCTTGATAAACGCTGACATTTAAGCTATTCTGGAAGACTGAGTACATCAAACCACTTTCAAGTATCTTAATGCATTTAATGAGGGCTTAGTCACCTGTGAAATGTTTTTCAAAAAGCTGAAGTTAAAATCGGAAACCTCAGTGTACTGATGATCAGATCTCATGTTAACACCTACAAAAAAGGAATTCCTTTCAGAGATTCATTTGTTCTCTGTAAATTTGTTCGTGTGGGTTTTGTACTTTTTTTTTTGCCTTGTTTCAAAGTCGTGTGTGTGTGTGTGTGTGTGTGTGTGTGTGTGTGTGTGTGTGTGTGTGTGTGTGTTCTAGGCTGAGCATTTTCCTCCACTTTTTTTTTTTTTGGAGACAGAGTCTGTCAATAATCCTGGAGCTCACCATTTTGCTATGCTGGTTACAGATGCACATCTCTCTCTGTGCCAGGATCAGCCTGCCTCTGCTGTCCCAGGGCTAGGGTTACAGATGCACATCTCTGTGCGCCTGGGATCCACACTCTGGTCCTCATGCTTGTGCAGCCAGCAGCCATTTTGTTTTGTTTTGATGGGAGATCTCACTATGCAGCCCAGGCTGGCACTGAACTCTCAATTATGCTGTTTTGGCCTCTAGACTGTTGAGATCACACATACATGTCATGACACCATAGCTACTTTCTAGAATTTTAACTCAAACTGTTCAATACTCACGCTTCAAAGAAAGCTTTTCCTATGCTTATGTTGTCTGATGGAAGTCACGACTTAAGTGCATATAATTAAGCATTTTCAGCCTTCACCAAGTGGTCTACAAATGCGATGTACTGGGCTGGTCTTCATGTACTTTTTCCCCCCCTGGCATTAGGGATTGAACCCAGGACCTTGTCCACCTAGGCAAACACTCTACACTGACCTATATCTCCAGCCCATATAATTACAAAGTATTAGACTTCTTTATAAAAAGCAACAAAGGGTAATCACCCAAAAGGTCCCAGTTTCTCCCTGTCACATCTGTTTCAGAATAGTCAATGCTAATTACTACCAGGGTCAGTCAGCAACAGATGAACAGGTAAAGAAAATATAGTTCTCTGTGTGTGTGTGTGTGTGTGTGTGTGTGTGTGTGTGTGTGTGTGTAAAACGCAGTAAGTGCATTATTAAGCTATAAAGAAGAAATTAAATTGAGCCATTCACAGAAAAATGAAGGGAACTTGAGAACAAAATAAGCTGGTCACAGAAGAGAAAGTATTACATGCTTTCTCTCATACATGGGGGGAAGATGACATGACGGCAGGAGAGGGATGGCTGCTATTACCAGGGAAGGGACTCAAGGAAGGTGAACATGAACATGACCATAGCACACGATACTCGTGTGTGGAACTGTCACAGTAAAAGGCCACAGACCTACATAATTAACATGTAATGAAAAAAAAAAAATCCCAAGCCATTTAGGATCCCGTCTGTAAAAGGGAGATAAAAAGCCTTACCCTTTCTATCGTATTGCCTGCATCTAGGACATCTGCATCTGGTCAGAGGCATAAAACCCTAATGAAGACCTGTAACAGGAAAGGAGCCTGGCGCCCTCTCACAACCCAACAATGAATTGATTACCAGCAAATTTCTGCTCTTGGCCACAGTTGGAGTAGCTTGTGCGTGAGGAAGAAAACCCATTGAAAACGACCACGGAAGCTAACAGAAATTTGTGATATCAATAACAGGCACCAGAGAGCAGATGGACACAGGCTTACAACAGGAACAGCAGAGCACTTAGTTTAAGAGACTGAAGTTGGAGCTTGGGCTAGGATCTGAGGGCAAAGTCCCAGACAGGAGTCCACACACCCCAAGAAAGTAAACAAGGAGTGCCAACGGCTACCAGGTCTTTGAGGGGTCTCAAATGGGAGCTGAAAGAATTGGGCAGAGGTCTTAGCAGCTCTTGGTGCTGAGGAGACAGATGTGGGAATTCAGACTCATCGTGGTAAAGTGGTCCCGATAAATACCTGGGTTTTCAGTTGGAAACCCACAATGGCCAACTGCTAAGAGTAACAGCTAAAGTTAGCATGTATGACCCAATTCATCCAAATATCAAGTCCTGATCCTGATGCGGTCACAAGGCTCTGTCTGCATTCCATGTGACAGCCAGAAGAAAAAGTTACCCTCACAGGAGAAGGCCACACAACCCAGGGTCTCTGTGATCTTAAAAACACAATGCGAGGCATTTGATAAACTCACAAGGCAGCCCAAAACAAGACAAAATGAGTGAAATGGGAGCGAAGACGTGGATGACAGAAACAACCAACATGGAGTAATTCAGTCTGTTTTTACTTCAGCGAGCTGAAATAATTTCAATTAACATGTTCAAGAATATAAAAAGGAAGACTGGGAATTCACTAGAGTCCTGGAGTATACGGAAGAGTCAATGAGTATCTTAGAATTTGACATAATATATAAAATTAACTTTCAAGTTCATTAGTCACGGGAGAAGAGAGATCAAGTGAATTAGAGGACAGATTAGCAAAATTTATACAGGTTCAAGTTCAGGGAGGAAAATGATGAAAAACAGAAAAGATGGGGAGAAAAAAAGAGATATATGGGGAAGAGGCTTTGGGGACTCCTACAAAGGAAGACAGGGAGGATGGGTTTAGAACAGATGTGAAGAGTAAGCAATTAAGAACTTCCAGTAAGGAAAGCCATTGATCAACAGACACTGTAGGTTATTATGCTTTTAAAAGAAGGACCACACATAGGCACCTCATACTCAAAACTTTTGAAAGCCGAAGATAAAGAGGAAATCTTTAAAGGGGGGGTCAGAGAACAGCAGTCCCTGTAGTTCCAGCACTAGAGGGCTGAGTCAGAAGTTCGAGGCCAGCCTAGGCTGCACAGTGTGACCCTGTCTCAACTGTCCGCCTCCCATGTGGCTAGAGAGAGAGAAAAAAAAGATAGCTTCTCTTCAAAACAAGACTCAGAGCTGACTTTGCCACAGAATTTAAGGAATGGAACAGCATTGTAAAAGTAGCATACCTAGGATTTCATACTCGGCAGAGCTATTCGTCAAAAACAAAGGCAATACTTAACTGTATATTTCACTGTTTCGATTCACACTAATAAGCAAGTTTTATTTCAACAAAGGTGTTTCTTTTCTTTCTTTTTTTTTTCCCCAAGACAGGGTCTCTCTGTGTTAGCCTTGGCTGTCCTGGACTTGCTTTGTAGACCAGACTGTCCTTGAACACACAACGATCCGCCTGCTTCTGACTCCCGAGTGCCGGGACTAAATGTGTATGCCACCATGCCCGGAAACAAAGGTGTTTCATAGAAAAATGCAAAACAATTATTTAAAAAATCAAAAGCCAAGAGAATTCACTGGTGGCAGATTTGGCAATAAAAATAACAGTATGTGTCATATAAAGAAGTTTTAGTCAAGAACAGACCACATGTGACAGTGCGCCTGTAAGATGATACAATGTAGTGATGCCATAGTTGTCTTATTTATGTTAAAAATGGTGATTTTTTAATATAATGTGTAGCTGCATTTCTCACATTTTAAACCATTCCTAGATGTATTTTTAATTCTGTGCCTGTGTCTGTATGTAGGTAAGTGCTCATAAGTGCAAGTACCATGAGACCACAGGCACTGGGTCTCCCTGGAGCTGGTGTTATAGTGGTTGTGAGCTGCCTGACATGGGTGCTGAAAACCAACAAGAGTCTTCTGCAAGAACAGTGTGCACTCTTAACCACTGAGCTGTCTCTATAGCCCCATCTAATACCCCTTTTAAAATAATTCTCCACAGACAGCAAAGGTAATCTCAGATGGAAAAAAAGGAAGAGTAAAATGGAATGGAAATACTCAGAAAGCATAAAAAGAAAAAGTCAATAAACTTTAAAAATATGTAGTGTCAGGTGATCTCTGTGAGTCCAGAGGCTAGCCTGGTCTACAAAGTGAGTCCAGGACAGCCAAGACTACACAGAGAGACCCTGTCTTGAAACAAACAAACAAAACAAAACAAAAGATGTACAGTAAACAGAGGCAGGGGAGAAATCACTTGGATAGAAATGAGCTAGTTTCTATGACTATACAGTACAGGACTGGATGAGTAAAGAAAGGGGCTCAGCAGAAACTCCTTGAAAGCTCCAGAGCAAGTGATACTGACAACGATGGAATGAGGTTCGACAAATAGGCTATGTTACCATCTCTCTGAAAACACAGCCCTTCCCATCATAGAAACAAGGCCCAGGCAGGCCTGTCTCATTGCCTTGCTCAGCCTGTTGAGTATTGCAATTACAGGGCATATGACACATGCTCCATAAATAAGTAACTACTCTTAGGGAAAACATTCTCTCCAAAGAACGTCACAATTGAGAGTGAAATTACTTGGCAAGATGTAAATAAAGCCTGAATTGCTACAGCAGCCTTTTTCTTCAAGAAGATACTTCTCTTCCTCTGTGACTCTTGGGGTCTTAAAGTGACTCATGGGGGGCTGGACATGGTGGCGCAAGGCCTTTAATCCCAGCAATTTGAAGGAGGATCTCTCTGAGTTTGAGGCCAGCCTGATTTACATAGCGAGTTCCAGGACAGCCAGGGCTATGTAGAGACTGTCTCAACACAAATCAACAAAACAAAACAAACAATCCCCCCAAACAAACAAACAAAATCCCAAACCAAACAAAACTCAAAGCAGTGACTTGTACTTCATGAGAGCTTGCGATGCTCATTTTAGTGATGAATGAAGGTATTAAGTGACAATTGAAATTCACACCGTATAATCAAATACAATAAATTGGGGTGTTGGTGTAAGACATTTGGGAGGCCAAGCAGTGTCATTAGAATATTTCACCTAGGAGACAATTATTCTGACAGAATTTAAATAACATATTTAGAATTTAACTCAGTAGACCAAGGAATGGCATTGATGGTGCCACACAAGCACCAGTCGTGCTGTTGCTGGTCTCTGGGAAAACATCTGAAAGTAACCAGGAGCTCTAAGGCAGATAGATGCAGGCAATAATGCATATCGAACCAATAAGGAGAAGTTTCCAACATTTTAAAGCAGCTTGTTCTTAATAAGTCTAACAAAAATAGATGTTTGAAATAGAAGAAAAGTGGCCAGGTGGTGATGCATACTTTAATCACAGCACTCAGGAGACAGAGGCAGAGGCGGTGGCAGAGGCAGAGGCAGAGGCACAGGCAGAGGCAGAGGCAGAGGCAGAGGCAGAGGCAGTAGGATCTCTGAATTGGAAGGCCAGCCTGGTTACAGAGTGAGTCCTGGGACAGCTAGGGCCACACAGAGAAACCCTGACTTGAAAAAACAAAAGAAAGAAAAAAGAAAGAAAGAAAGAGAACAAGTAGACAATAAGTTATATGCTTTTATAAAATACTTGAGTTCATATTTAGATAAAGGATTTTATTTCTTTAAAAAAAAATCACTCATTGTTACCCTAGTAGAATTCTTTAAAATAATCACCTTACATTTAAAATATAGCCATTTGCATAATTACTTAATTAGCAGTAATCTCAAAAGAAAAAGGCAGTTTTCATGCACAAAGGAGTCTGCAACTTCAAGACAGATAATCATGTGAAATTCATTTCATTCCAATAGTAAAATGGTTTTTATAGAGACTTGGGAGGACTGATGGATTTCGAGAGCTAAATTACTTCATTCAATAACAGGATCTGTCGTAGTAATAACAAAAACTGGTCTCCTTTGCTTTCCAATATATTAGACATATGCAATGACACAATGTGTGCCTTGGGATATATAGTCACATAAATTGCTTCAGTGTAATCAATAAAGAAGGGTAGGATGACTTGACTCTAGTTCCAAAACTATTGTCATAAAGGAAACAACTTAAAGTAGATATTTATTTTTTTATGACTTATTTTTATTTTACTCCTAAAATCTAAAGTCACTTCACTTAATATTTTTGTGTACCAGAAGAGGGCACGGCTCTGGAGCTAGAGCTCCGGGCTCTTGTGAGCTGTGTGACATGGGTGCTGGGAATGGAACTCAGATCCTTCTGCCAAAAGCAGTGTCTGTTCTTAACTGCTGCCATCTCCTCCAGCCCCCTACTCAGTATTTTCATATATAGCATTTTTACTGTTTAATTTTGATGAGGCCAAATCAAAGTTCTGAGAACCTTACAGGATGCCTTGCTGCCCACTAACTCAGAGTCTCCAAGGGATCATTAGGCACTGCCTTTCAAGTGCCTATAGTCAATGACAGTGACAGCATCTCACTGGTCTCTTAAGGTCTTTTCACAAGATCCCTCTAGAATACTCAGGCTCACCCATTCACCAACAGCCTCACCTCCTTTTTTTACTCTGCCCTCCTTTTGCTCATTTCAGGCCTATCAAATCCTCCAGAAGATACGAGGTGAAGAAATGAAAAACCCATCAATTTCCAATACTCACAATAAACTGATCAGTCATGAGGGAGGGTTGAACCACTTTTCTAGATTACTTTCTGTTGGCAACACAGCCTCCTTAGTTTGTACTTTGCAATTCATAGTTCTTGCCAGGATACACATTTACAAATGACTTCAAGAACTAACCGATACGTTTCCAAATATAGCCACATATATCCAGTGTAAAAACAAGTGGACATATTGTTATTAAAAACCTGTGCCCAAGGGCATCACATTTGTGAAATGGCTACAGTTTATTAATAATTCACATCATTTCCTATCATTACTAGAAATGACTGAAAGCTAGGAGTACAAAATTTTTATTGACTCAATGAGAATTATATAGCCATTTGGTCAGTCAGAGTATCAAAAAATATCCCCAGTAACTACTGTGAACAAAAAGTGAACAGGATAATATAATGTTTTGAAAATATTTTAATATTTGTCATTTTGTTGCCTATACTATTAGTATATACATTGATTTAGTAATAAATATACTACCATTACACAGAATGCAGTATTTTTAGTATTCATCACTGGTTGAAATTAATGCTAATATCTTAAGAAAGAGATAAGTAGGTATGTTGTATAAATTCCGAACAAGTGCTGAAGAGATTATCACTAACAAAAATGTAAAATAAACATGTTGGGCAGTATCTTTTTAAGCATGATTCTTGTAAAGAATAATACGAAGATTATTTTTCTGAGTCCTGACATTCCATGTAATGGCTTTAAAGAAAAAAAAAAAAAAACCATACAAATCCTATAGTTTCTTTTTTTTTTTTTTTTTTTGCATAGGGAATTAATTAGTTTGTATTTTAAAATGTAGCAGTTCTTCAAAGAAATGTCTTCATAGCATAGCACTTGTTGTTGTCTGTATGAATTCAGAACTTTTGAGCAATAAAAATGCTCTGCATAAGTTTATAAAATGCTTCGTGGATTTAAAGTTTAACAGAAACATTTCAAAACAAGTATAGGTATGGTTCTAAAATATTATGTACATAATACATGACTACAGGAGAGGATGCCTCACTGCAGTGCAACACAGTGTACAGATAAGAAGCACAGTGTTGAGTGTAATTTCCCTTTACTTTCCCTCATACTGGTGCATAAGTGGCTAATGAGTCATCATACAACATGTCCCTCTCTACTTGCTGCACAGAACGCAGAGGAGGGATGTGAGGACAAATTAAAGTAGATAATAAAAAGAATGGCAAAAATACAGTACCTATGCCTTAAACGGTGCACCTTATAAGGCTGCAATACTCACGCGTTTATAAAGCGCCCTGTCACGTAAAACTAAGAGACATGTATGTACATTAACTCCTGCAATAACCATTAAACAAACTGCCAGGAAACGGCAGTACAAAACTAAAATAAACACAGCTCAGCATGCATCTCATAGAGGTCTCGAGTGCAGAGCACAGGGCCTTACGTTCTTAAATATTCTTTTTTTTTTTTTTAGAAAAAAGATTAATAATAGCATGTTATCAGCATATATGACCATAAAATAAAAACAATAAGTTAAAATTCTCTTTTACGAAACAAGCCACACATAAAATTCATTATATCATCTTTTTCAAAAACAGACCTTTTTCTCTGGTAAATCGCTACCCAAAGTTTCTTAAAAACCTTCCTTGTCTACCAGGCAGGGCAGAAGTCATCAAGTCTTTTTGGCAGACAGGTGAAAAAAAAAAAAAATCTGTGACTTATCTAACTATTCATTAAAATTACAGAAATCTTTGCTGTTTCAAGAAGAATCTTGAGCTGGCATCATGCTAGTCTGTTAAAAAGGTTATCACGTGTCCTCTATTCACAGTAATGCTGTCTGTCCAGTGCTTTTGAAAAGGATAACCAAACAGGTTTCCCCGAAAAATATTCATTACGAGGCAGATTCCAATGACAACAACGGGACACGTGTTTTTAAAGCACAGAACATACCTCAGGCACATGCTGAGGGAGCTAAGGTGCAAGGGTCAGCGAGGACATCCTGTTCCCAGCGCACTCAGTCTGAGAACTGGAAGAGGGTGTCTGGGTTACTGCTGTCTGTGGGGTGGCCGGGCTGCAGCGTCGTGGTGGGCGTGGTTTTGCCGTGGGAGTGGGAGGAGGAAGAGCGGGAGCTCTCGCTGGAGCTGCTGCGCGTCTCCGTGCTGGTGCTGGTCCTCTTCATTTTCCTCCTCTTAGCCAGCGGTGCCTTATCCACATTCTGAAGGCAAAACCCCTCCCTCTTGTATTTGTTGAAGGCCTGTGGGGAAAGGCGGGCGGGGTCTGAGGATAACTGAAGATTTTGTAGTAGTTTTGACTTTCAACACAAGGCAGTTATTCTGAAAACCAAGTTGCTCTCGAAACAAAGCTCAGAGAACTTTCCCATCCAACCCTTAAGACTCGGACTAGCTCTCTGGTCTGTAGAGCGAGGCCTCACACATGACAGGCCAGCACTCTGACACCAAGCAACTGTGTGAACTGTACCAGCTGAGCTGTCTCAGAGTCATGATTACTTCTCTTTGTTGCGTTAATTAAAATCTTTTATTTAACTTGAGCAGGTCCACTGCAAGAGCAGGCGGTACTGTTAATTCCTGAGTCATCGCTCCAGCTCCTGTTTTGTGCGCGTTATTGAGATGGGGTCTGAAGCAGCCCAGGCCGACCTCAGACTTGTATGTAGCTGAGGATGACCTAGGCTGATTCTCCTGCCTCTACCTCCCAGGTGCTGAGTCACAGGTGTGTGCCAGCACACTGCACTTGCTCCTGTGTTTCCCTAATGTGGGTTAGGAGAAGTGCTCTTGTGACGCCTGCAGACCCTACATCACAGCCGCTAAGCAGCCTTTCACACCGGGCACCTTTGCTTCTCCTTCCCGAGGATAAGCCCTTCAGGGTCTTCATGCCTCTTTCAACTCACCTTGCACTGATTATCTGAACTGTGTGCCTGTGTGTGCTCGGGATAAAGTCAGCAATGGGCAGTCTCGGCCCTTCAAGAACACAGTCTGCATTTAGCACAACTCGGCTCCTCCCACCCTTCCTGCTCCCTGCTGTGCACTAATGGGTTCTAAATAACGGAAGCTCACACAGGTCTTGGTTCTCAGTGTTTTGCTGTATATTTTTCCTAGGAAATGACCTTTCATTTGAGAGGGTTCTCTTGTCCATGTTGTCTGAAGTTTCAAACGTTCAAATAGCAGATTACTATCCACTTCCAGAAACTCACTCTAAGCAGCTCGTGTTTTGTGAGTCGGTAAGAACTGTAACCTGCCACATGCTTTCTGTTCATGTGTTCAATGTGAAGCAGTTTATAAAAACACACACTAAATTAAAGGTACACAATTGTTTTAAACGTATTGATGAGGATTACGTCTCCAGAGCAACCCAACTAGAACACACGCGCCTTTGAAACACAGTCCTGCACAGAGGAGGGCCTTACATGAAAGGTTGCTTTCACACAGGTGTGCACGGCGGCTCCTGAAGCCCCCAGGATGTCTGGCGTCATCAGAGGGTTGGAGGACAGCTGACTGCCATCCTGAAGCCATTCATTGTACCTCAAGCCAGACATCTTCAGCCTTTTATTCGGATCAACAGTAAGAAGTCCTGTGGGAGTAAGATATTCCAATGAATCATTCTCAGATATGAAGGTCAATTATGTTCTTGTGACATAACAGTTTCAACAAGCTTGTATAGCCTACATGTGGATTTTCATACACACCTAAATCTGCTGAGGACAATGGATTTTAAGAAAAGGTCACAAAGCAGGGCGTAGTGGCATACATATTTAGTCCCAGCACTCAGGGTGGGACGCAGAAGCAGGCGGATCTCTGTAAGTTCAAGGCCAGAACTAGAAATCGAGTCCAGGACAGCCAAGACTACACAGAGAAACCCTGTCTCAAAGCAAAAACAAAAACAAAAACAGGTCACAAAAGCCTATTTCTATGATGCTGTATGTAAGATGGCTTTTCATGGAAATAATCACCTCTCAAAAAGGCTCCACTGGGGACTTAGTAAGCCATCTTCCAGGATAAAGGATGCGGTGGGCACCAGAGACCTAGGGAGACTCAAAGAGGAGTGAGCTGGAGATGAGACAAAGACACGATTCTAGCCTGAGAGCACCTGTGCAGCGGCAAAGCCTAACACAAGTTTAACACAGGAAATATGCTCGGCCTACACGGCTTCTGGGAAACAAGGCCACGTGATGAGAAGGTGCTAGGCTGAGGGCCATGTGTGAAGAGACAGAGGCCTCTGAAAGCTGCACCCATGAGCAATCAAGAATTCCACAGCAGCGGAGACAGGGTGAGGAAGCCGCGGCAGGCCACCCAGGACATGAAAGGCTGGCTCGGGAGGCTAGGCTAAGGAACTGCAAAGCTACCTAACTTTCTTCAGAGGATTTTCCCTCAGAAAAGGTGTGATGACCTCTGCTCTGTTCATTTGGGATTCACTGGGAAGTCATGTGGGTAAAAAGGAGGGAGTCATGGTGACACCAAGGCTTCTGTTTCCGTGGTCAGGCCTCGAGGTCGTACCATCATCCCAAAGGAAAACAAACAAACAAACAAACAAACAAACAAAAAAACCCCAAAAAACAGAAGCACAACATGTTTGGGGGAAAGCGCAGGAGAAAGAAAGCAATCCCTTTGGATTGCTTTGGATCTGTTAGGTAGAGATGCCAGCAGGAGCCATGTGGAGGTTCATGCTGGGAATGGGGCTGAGATTATAAAGGGAGAGTTCCAGAAAAAAGAAGACAGGCCACAGGGCAAGCTTTCGAGATTCCTTGTGAGTTTCTGGAACAATCAGCAAACACAGACTCGTGGACATGGTTCTACTTAAGTCACTACATGTGCTGCAGGACAGCAGACTTCCTGGGTGTCTTACCTTGAATCAAATCTTTAGCCTCTTGAGATACATTCTTCCAGGCTTCTCCTTCAAATGAGAAATCTCCCTTTTTAATCTTCTTCATGATTTCTACTGCACTGGTGCATGTTAAACTCCTGTCATGAGATTGGAATGGTACCTGCCCTGACAGCATTGTATACTGTCATGGAAGAAGAAAGTGAAAAAAAATCAGAATGACTACAGAAAGCCCGCCAGCCCATGCCTAGAAGGTAACGTTAACTCTGTGAGCATAATTTCTCTGATACTACAATAAACATTATTGGATGTAAGAGACTGACTTCTATTACCAAAGAAACTAACACATTTCAGACTTGCAAAATGAAGTAACATGGGTTTTGTAATGTCAAAATTGAAAATTATTTTTGTAACTACAGAATCCTCCCCCATCAATGGGGGATGAGATCTCACAGTTTTTGTTTAATAGGTATGCATCAAGTTCTATAAAGAACAACTTTCTGTCTTCATTTCCAAATATTAGAGCAAAAATCCAAGATATAACCATACACATGTGATTATATACATATACATGTGAGTCTGTTTCAACATATGTCTTACATGTGTGTATACATATTGACAGAGAGCATGCACATGGGAGAATCATAATAATCGAATGCAGCAAAATCTTAAACATTCACTGTATTATTCTCTTAAATTCTCTAGTTTAAAAAATAAGAGTAAAAATTTGGGAACAATAACAACAACAGAAAATAAGGTGAGGAATAATACACGTGGAGAAAATGTTTTAAATGGAATCATGTGCTACGTCAGAGGCATGCTACAGTTCTGAACATTGTTTTATAAATAAGTGTTGTGGATGGAAGGGTTGATCGCCCATAAACTTGCATGGTAAACACCCAGCATGACTGTATTTAGAGAGAAGGCTTTTTTGCAGTAATGCTGGTGAAAGGAGGTTATGCACGAAGGTCCTGATCCAATTAGCACCCGTAAGAGAATGGACGCCAGAGAGCTCTGTCTATTTAAGCATGTGCCACAGAGGATGAGTAAGGAGAGAGCCAGCAGGGAGTCAACTGTAGCCCAGAGGGAGGGTTACGGACACCAGTCCCAACACTGTGAGCTTGCACTCTCCAGCCTCCAAAACAGTGAGAAACTATGTGTCTGTTGCTTCACTGGGTTTGCAGTATTATGAGCAGCATAAGCAGACTGATATGCTATGTAAGTTGTTCATTTCAAGCAACAACTCTAAAATCTTGATGTATATTAAGTTACAATTGACCCAGGATGCATTTCCTTGGAGTAATTTATTTGATTTAATAAAGATAATGTAAATTTATTTTTATCTAAAACATTCCTATTTATTAAATGCAAGATGAAAGAGAGGCATCTAATTCCAAGGTAAAACAAAAACTCCAAATAAATTTTGTGCTTGGTGTGCTTACTGCAGGGAAGTTAGGATCTAGACGTCTGAGACACACTCATTTATATGAGAAAATCTGCAAACTTTTTGATCCTTTAATGCAGCTGCTGATTTTGTTCATTTTCTTTTGTGTTTTCTCATATGTCTAGAAAAGATGAGACTTTAAACAAACCGCAACTGACACTATTTTCACTCCTAAAAATTAGAAGTCATTCTTTGTAGTATTCAATATCTAATCAATGCTCATATTTTCCTCATTGTATTATATACAGAGGATATATTATAATTACAGCTATATCAATTTATATTTACAATGTGAACTTAACAGTTTAAATTATTTTTTTCTGGAATTAGGATTCAAGTAGTACACAAATTCTGTTTCTTAAGGGTTTCTAATGCACAGGTTTGCACTTCGTTTTGCTTTTTTTTTTTTTTGGTAGAGTCAGGATTTCACACTGTAGCCCAGGCTGCCCTGGAACTTGAAAGTTCTGCTACCTCGGACTCCTGAGTGCTGGGATTATGGGCATGAACCACCAAGCCTGACCTCATGACATCTTTTTTCCTATAAATTATCTACTGGACACATGGGTATGTACAATAGCATTGCTCACAGTCTGGACACCCTGACTATGCTCCATGATACCATTATGCTGATTTTTATTCTGTTTTTCTTAAACATTTGACCATTAGATCTAATAGGCAGGGTGACTTCCGCCCTTGTCCCTTTCCAGAAGGTTGTTCTCTCTCCCTCCCTCCCTCCCCCCCCCCCCCCTTCCCCCCCTCCCCCCCCCCCCCTCTCTCTCTCTCACACACACACACAGTTATATATATGAAATAATTAGGATATACTTGGAGGTTGACTACAGTTCTGTGCATGTCCAAGACTCTTTGAAAGCCTTAAAAGAGTTTGATGGTCACAATGGCGCTAAACGTAAAGGACTCTCTTTTACAATGAAAAGGAAAATACAAAAAATGAAGGGTTCTTTTCATTTATGTATCTTAGGGCATTGCTACTAGTAAAAATGTCATCCATTTAAAACTCTACAGCCTATGGAAGTTGCTTGTTTACTTTTATTAAAAATTCTTATCAGATGAAAGCCATATAAGACTTAAAAATAAAGAGCTGTCCTGCAGGAACAAGTGGCCAGCCACGGGGTGGGGGTGGGGTGGGGAACAAACCAACACCAAAATAAACCCCAGATGGAGTACAGACTGAAGTATAAAAATAAGACAGTGATCTGTTTAGAAGAATATTTCTGTGATCCTGGGTTGAGGGAGGGGTAGTGACAATGTGACATCAAAGCACGTGCCATGAAGACAAGACTGACCTATCTTACCACATGGAAATTAAAAAAGCAAAAACACTTCTTTCCTTAAACTTCTCTAAAAATAAAATCAAAATCCTATTTACTATAAAGAAAAGGTAAGCCAGAGAAACATTTCCAGTTATTCATGGGCACAAGGGCTAGCAGTCTTTATTGGAACTTTAATTCCCTATAAGAAAAGCTGCCTAGAGGAAAATGGGCAAACTTATAAATGGCAACCCAGGAAACAGAAATATAAATGTCCACATGTACGAAATGATGCTCACATTGCATATTCAAAGAAATGCCTGCAAATCTTAAGAACAGTGGGGAATAACTGAAGGCTGAGATTGGTAACAACCAGCGTGCTCATATGCAGTTGATGATGTCTACTAACCCTGACAGAAGAAAAGTCTAGGCAGCTACGTTAAAATAAAAACAAGCACACCCTCCCAGAAATTCTAAGGAAACCGCGAGATAACTGCAACTGTGTATATAAAAAAGATTCATCCTTACAGTTTATAATTATTGAGAAAAAGGGAGGAATATGAATTGCTCACTACCAAAAAAGCCCAAATGGTTCAATTAAGTTTTCGAGAGTCAAACTACAGGTATAACATAACCCATTAGTTTAAACAACGACAACGAAACCCAGCCCCCTCCATACATATACTGTGTAGACAAAGGCAGGGTAAGAACCCACATCCCTGCAGCAATGGGAGGCAGGAGAGAAAAGCTTCTCGATATCATTTTTGACTGGCGAGATGCAGATTTTCAGCTCTATCTTTCTGCAGGGTCTGTGGTTCCTTATTAACATGCTGCATTGCAGATTATACGACGATCAAGTAAAGCTATTTTGAGGTGACCATGTGAGGAAGTTTTTCTAGTTTCACATCATGCACATTGTGTAAAAAGCATGCTCCCCATATTACTGTAAGGTACTATATATATATATTTCTAGTTGTATCTATTAAATGTGTCAGTTTATCCTAAACAATTTTGTTTACTTACACTTTTAGTGTTGAATTTCAGAGAATACATATTTTTATTAAGGAGGCACTATTTTTGTATTCTAACACATTATATGTCTTATGTTATCACCAACACTAGCTTCTTTCAAAACAACAATGTATACTTTATATAAACCACAGCAACTTACTTCTTCCAAAATAACTAAATTCTACGGTTTTTCTGTTACAGGCTTTAAGAAGTAGAAATCTCTAGGGTTATACAGAAAACAGACCAGCACATCCAGTGTTTTCATGAATTTATGAAAATCTGCAGTGAGAGTTAAGCACCAAGGCCACCGAAGAGCAGACCGAGCTTACTGGCTGTGAGGACAAACTCACCAAGATGACACCCAAGCTCCACAGGTCGCAGGACTCATCATAGCCGTTGTGTGTCAGGAGCTCCGGGGCTGCATAGTGAAGGGTGAAGCACGGGGTCTTGAGGGGCTGGTTGTCAGGTGGCTTGAGGCGAGCAAACCCGAAGTCAATTACTTTAATTTCCAAATTGTCGTTTTCGTCAGTGAACAATAAATTCTGTAGGATGTCAATACTCTGGTTAGATTCTCACTGACATGGCAGGAGACCTGCTGATCTAGCTACGGAACACTGTCTGTGTATTCTGGTCTTTGACCCAAGCACCCAGCAGCCTGGGTGTCAATGCACCACTTCTGTAACACTTCAGTCTTTACAGTGTCATGTCAAATGCTTTTCACCTGCACCACGCTTCTTCTCAAGCCAGACCCTTTGTCTCCACTTTTCCCTCAGTCTGAGTTTGTCTTCTGTCCTCTAGCATCTCTCTTGCACTGGCCTGACTCCTGTATGCTCACTCCCATTCAGAGATGCTGCCCTAAAGACCCCACCAAACTCAAGTTCCAGTTTCCCCCATTTTCCCCCATCATGCTTTAGTTTTCCTTTAGGGCACTTATCATCTCTCTATTTTCAGTTGGATGTTCTGGTCGCAGGACACAATTATGTAGGGGCAGGGATTCTGTGTCCACTTCATTTATAATGCTGCCCCTGGAGCCTGGCATAGGTAAATAAATACAAGTGCAAGTACAAGTCATTTTATTAGACTGTCTTTTAAACACAGTTTGCAGGTTTGTGGCAGCTGCATGCTGAAGAAACCTTTCAACACCATTTCCCCACAGCATGTGCTTACTCTGTGTCTGTTAGATTTGGGTATTTGTCACAATGAGTCGAGCTTTTTCATTACTATTACAGTTATGTGGTGATCTGTGACCAGTGATGTTTAATAGTTAGAGATTAGATTGGTTTACTTTTGTTTTATGCATATGAACGTCTTGCCTGCATGACACCCATCTGGTAGCCCCTATATCAGCTGTCACTTAAACATTCAAGTCTTCCTACTTAAGACATATACTTAGGGCGATAGCTATTCTTTTGATGAATCAAAGCAAAATAAACAGAAAGCCTTCTGAAAAAGATTCACTGTCCCAGACATCATTAAGACAACGTGTGATTTCAAAGATAAAAACATCAACTAAGAGGGTTTGGAAGAAGCTGATCGGAACCCTCATGGGTGATCTTGAGAGGTTCAAGTTTTCAGTGGAGAAGTAAAGCCAGATGTGGGAGAAATAGCAAGAGAGCTGTCACAGCAACACAGTCTGAAGATGTGACTGAATTATTGCAAACTCAAAGTAAAGCCTTCAAGCATGAGGAGTTGGAACAAGAAAGCGGTTTCTTGAGATGGTGTCTGTTGTGGTAAAGATGCAGTGAACACTGTTAAAACGACAACACGGGATTGAGACTATCACACAAACTCAGTTGATAAAGCAGTGGATAGGTTTGAAAAGATGGGTTTCAATTGTGAAAGAAATTCTACAGTGGGAAAAATGCAAACATGCTACAGAGTAATTTCTCATGAAAGGCAGAGTCAACTACTGCAGCACACACCATCTTCCAGCAAAATTATCAGGTCTCACAAAAAGCTCCAATGATCACTAGAATTGCTCAACAACATTAACAAAAATTTAAATTAAGATCTGCACATTGCTTAAAAGGCATATGCTGTTGGATACTCAACTCAGCATAGTATAAATATAACTTTATGTGCACTAGGAAGTTAAAAAATCCTGATTTGCTTTATTGTAATATTCACTTTATTGTGGAATCAAGCCAACAAGAGCTCTGAAGGGACTGCTGAATAAAATGATGAGGGGCTAGAGAGATGGCTCAGTGGGTAACGCTTGCTGTGCAAGCATAAGGACTTGAGTTCAAATCCTTAGCACCTACATCAAAAAGCTGAGTGTTGCCATGTGTGCAGCTATAATCTCAGCACTGTGGGAGGGGGAAGAGACCCTGTCCTAAGGAAATAAAGTGGAAGATAAGAGAGCAGGACACCAGGCATCCTCTCTGGCTTCTGCTTGCATGCTCACAGGTAACTGCCACCCCAACACACACACACACACACACACACACACACACACACACACACACACTCACACTCAAAATAAATATGCTCTATCAATGGAAACAGTGATCTGTAGTATATTTAGAAGTAATTTTGCTAAAATAGGCACTACTCCGATGTTCAGAGATTTGCCTCCAATATTCAGAAAGTACTATTTTCAATCATTCCTTCACTCAGGGCCCTACTGCTAAGCCACACTGCCTACTTCTGTATTCCTTCCATGCTAAGAGCTAACTGTATTGATGCGGATAGTTTAGATCAGTGTATGAAACAAGTGCCACAACGTGACAGAGCAGGTGAATCTGATTAGTTTCCCATTAGACAGTGTTAAGCTCCCTCCCCACGCCCTCTCTCTCTTTTTTTTTCCGTGATAGGGTCTCTCTGTGTAGCCTTGGCTGTCCTGGACTCACTTTGTAGACCAGGCTGGCCTCGAACTTACAGCGATCTGTCTGCCTCTGCTTCCTGAGTGCTGGGATTATAGACGAGCCACCACACCTGGCCAGTGTTATGCTCTTATAATGATTAAATGATTCAAGTTCTGAAAAATCATTTACCTTCTTTCTAATCTAGTTGAAATAAAGAACCTTTGATGTTTTATTGATAAAAGAAGAAAAATCTTCAGGCCTGTCCTTTGAAAGTACAATATTTTCAACAAGAAAGGCCATACTTGGGGTTGGAGAGATGGCTCTGAGCACCGTCTGCTCTTCCAGAGGTCTTGAGTTCAATTCCCAGCAACCACATGGTGGCTCATAACCATCTATAACGAGATCTGCTGCCCTCTTCTGGAGTGTAGGCATACATGCAGGCAGAACATTGTATACATAATTGCTATGGACCATCTCAGTTAGGTACAGGTCCTTGGGAACAGGAGTTCTCGAAGCATCAGTGGACAAAGATAGGCGAAGTGACACTCAGCTCAAACTCCCTTGTGTTTGACTCTGTCACTTCGCCTTATCTTGTTCACCAATGCTTCGAGAACTCCCACTCCCAAGGACCTATACCCAGCTGAGACGGTCTGTGGCACATAATGATTAGTAAATAAATCTTAGAAAGAAAGAAAGAAAGAAAGAAAGAAAGGCAGGCTGGTCATACTTAACAATATACAAATCAAGTTAAAACTGTTTGCAAACATCTGTTTTTCTGTGCCTTTATGTGTTTCATGTGTTTTTTCCTCTGGCTCTTTTTCTTGTTATTGGTTTTGTCCTAGTTTGATTTGTTTGTTTTTACTTTATCTTGTTTTTTAGATGTCTGTTTTCTAATGAGAAAGGGTGAGGATTTAAGTGGGAGGGTAGGTGGGGAGGACCTGGGGGAGGGGAAACTATAATCAGAATATATTACAGAAAAATTATTATTTTTTTTTAAAAAGAAAGAAAAACCCCCAACCAAAATAGACAGCAACAACAAATACACTCACACAAAATCTAGGAATATGTAAAGGTAATCTCTGTTTTGGTTTGGGCCACATTCACAACTGAAGTTTTTATTTAAAAGAGGAAATAAAAGGCCTTTATATCCTACTCCAGAGATACTTGCTTGGTCGTGACCACTGCCATCCTAGTCACAATAGACAGAAAATGGAAGCAGCCTGAATGTTCTTTAACTGATGAACGGTAATGAAAATGTGGTATATGTACACTAAAAAAATTCTATTCAGCTGTAAAGAAATATGAAATCATAAAATTTTTAGGTAAATGGACAGAACTAGGAACTACCTTGAGTGAGGGACTACATATCCAGAAAGACAGAAGTCCATAGTCTCCTCATGTGAGGTTGCCAGCTCCAGATTTCAGGTCTCAGTACACAAACTGGAGTGGCTGCAAGAAGTAGGGAGTAAATGGGACCACAGAGTGGGTGGAGTAGTTCTAGAGACGAGGACAGTGGGATGCAGGTGTCATGAAGGAGAAAACGAGAAAAACAGTCAGAGAGTTAATCTGAGGAGGGAAAAAAGAGAGTGATATGGAGGGGGGGAGGGAAGAATAGAGAACACTAAGAGCTATTAGAAAACCTATAGGGAAACAATATTTTATGTTTATTAAAAATATATGTATATATACAGGGGCTGGGGAGGTGGCTCAGCAGTTGAGAGCATGGTTGCTCTTTCAGAGGACCTGGGTTCAATTCCAAGCACCCATATGTCAGTTCATGACTGTGTGTAATTCCAGTTCCAGGGTATCTGACACCCTCACAAAGATATATATGCAGGAAAAAAACCAATGTGTACACACACACACACACACACACACACACACACACACACACACACACACAAAAGACTTGAGATTTTGCCAGGCAGTGGTGGTGCACGTCTTTAATCCCAGCAATCAGGAGGCAGAGGCAGGTGGATTTCTGAGTTTGAGGCCAACCTGGCTTACAGAGTGAGTCCAGGACAGCCAGGATTGCATAGAAAAACTCTGTTTCCAAAAAACAAAACAAAAAACCAAACCCCAAACAAAGCAAAAACCCATATACAAGTGTATATATGTGTATATATAAATAATTTAAATAAAGTTACACCACTTGTTATAATAATTATCTCCCCTAAAATCCATAAATTAGCAAAAACCCAGTGCCAAGCATGGCTGATCACAGGAATCCAGTAGACTTCCAAAACATAGGCTGCTGCCGTTGCCCTTGGTGTCTTAAGACTATTGCCAAAGAAGATACTACACTTCAGACACAGGACCTGGAGGCCTGAAACCGACATGGAAGCCTCCTCTTCCTAAGGAAATGTTCTCATACTATTCAAACTGCCAAGGGAGAAAAGTAATCAGCAGCTCTACGCATCTGTGACGCCTGTGAGCCTGTTAATGGCCAGCACGGCAGACAGACCCTAGAGTGCAGGAGTGGCATTTATAACGTGGGGATAACGAATGGCTAACTAACTGGACTCAAGGCCAACTCGGTTGGAGGGAATTCATGGCTGACACTATAAATCTAGTCAACGCTTGTCAAGGGCCCTGAAGGAGAATATGTGAATGACACACTCCTAAACCAATGCAATTCTAGTTACACTCAAATCCTTATATTCTCAGATAGGTGCAGCTTTCACTTCTTATAAAAAAAGTCACCCCCTCCCACTCTCTGTCGAGACAGCATTTCACTACGATGCAACCTGGGCTGGTTTGAAACTCAATATGTAGACCAGGCTGGTCTTAAACTCACACAAACCTGCCTGTCTCTGCCTCCTGAATGTTGGGATAAAAGGTGGGCGCCACCAGGCCCAGCTAAGAAGTTTTTTGGGTTTTGTTTGTTTGTTTGTTTGTTTTCAAAGCAGTCAGAGACCATCACAGAAATAAAAGTTGCAGCCGGGCGTGGTGGCGCACGCCTTTAATCCCAGCACTCGGGAGGCAGAGGCAGGTGGATCGCTGTGAGTTCGAGGCCAGCCTGGTCTACAAAACGAGTCTAGGACAGCCAAGGCTACACAGGGAAACCCTGTCTTGAAAAACCAAAAAAAAAAAAAAAAAAAAAAAAGAAAGAAAAGTTGCTAAAATAAAGAGAACACTGAACCGTGGGGTGCTCACCTTCAGCTGATAGCTCTATAATACAACTCCTCCTACACCTAAGGCTCAGGGAGCCTCACAGAAAAGGAGTGGGAAGATCATGAAGAGTCAGAAGACCAGGATGTTTGCTGTGAGACAATGTCTCCTATACATGACAAGGGAGCTGTATTCACAAAGCTGTAACAATTTGGTTGCCTAAACAAGCCCAGCAGCCATGATCCCACTAGGTGATATTCCAGTATAGATGAGAGATATCTTATGAAGCCCTAGCTAGCCTTAGATGAAAGGGCACAGGCAATGAATGGCTGCTCAGAAAGGGAAAATCACTCTTCGGCAAAGATGAACCCCTGATAGATCACTCCATCTCAAGCCGCCAGAAAAGGAGAGAGGAGTAGATGGTGGGGAAAACGATGTAAATACAGGTACTCATTTGTAAAATTCTAAAAGAGGAAAAAACTTAAGTTAGTGCAAGGAAAAAAAAAAAAGATGGTGAAGTGGAGGAAAAGCAAAGAAAGAAGAAAGTGAATAGTTTTCTTAAAATTTTGACAACTGAAGTCACAGCCCATGAGTGTTTTCTTGGGAGATATCTATTCTTCAGCAGTTATACCTAAGGTTCTCTGGAGTGCCAGGCAGCGAGCTACACACCTTATGAGAAGCACACTTAGCTCGTCTCCACAGAGCCTGCCAAGGTTCTGGAAATGACAAGTTTCCTCTAAGTCTAATGAAGAATTCCTTAGGGATTCTCAGGCACTCACTCTAAACTGATGGCTTTAATCCACTCCTCTTATTACAGAACACGTAAGACTAGCGCACACTGCTTACTTCCTACCTCTAGTCCCAAGGTAGGAAGGGAAGTGTCAGCACAGTTCTACATGGGGTGCGCATGGTCAGAAACAGTAGGAAGTAACGGTCGGTCCACTCCGATCCTCATTTCAATTTCTGACTGAAAATACTAACGCATATAGAACTTGTCTTAATCTTTCAAAAGGATCGATATGAAGACTGCTAAGAATGTCAGCCAGCTTCTAAATTTGTCTGATTCTCACCTAGAACTTAAAAGTTATGTCTATATAGAAAAAGAATGTCATCTAACCATCTACCAAAAATAGTCAGAACTAAACTGCTGAATAGGAAAAAGATTAAACTTTAGTTTGGAAATAATATACTCTGCCATCTAAAAGTCAAAGTGAGAGGTATGGTTAGGGAAATGTTAGTTCAAAGGCACATTTTTACTTTCCTAAAACCCAGTTTAAGAATAAAATGGTGGTAGAACACGTTGTATAATCCAACAATTCTACTCCACTTCAAGTTACAGAAGCATCTTCTTATCAGGAAAGCAAGAAGACAAATTTAAATTCTGCTGCCGAGGACATGTGCCTCATCTGAGACTCATGAGATGACAGATGGCCAGTTATCAAAGAATAAAACATGTGAAAATGAGTTCTATACAGTCATAGAGCAGATCTTTTCCATTAAAAAACTACATGCTTGTTCCTTGTCTGTCAAGCAAACATTTAAGTGGTGTGCTCTCACATTTAAAAATAGACAGCTAATCTCTGAGGCACCACACGCCATGTTTTCAGTGGGTGTTACGTAGGAGAGTGAGAACTGTGGTGAAGAAGGTAGAGGGGGAGCTACCACAGTTGCAAGTTCACAAGGCACATGTCCAGCCTGATTAATTACTAGTGATGGGAGTAACAGTAATAGAAAGTACTCACAGAAATTTAACCCTTTAAAGGAATAAACCACTTGTAGCCAGTCTTCTGTATCCCTGCAGACCACAACTATGGGTTCACCCAACTATGGACTGGAAACTTAAAAAAAAAAAAAAAGACAACCCCCCAAAACCAAAACCAAACAAACAAAACCTCAAATCCCCCAAACACTGTATAGAAAAATGCAAAGACCTCTTTTTTTGTGTGAATATTCCCTAAAATATATAGTATAATAACTATATATCATTTATATCAAATTATATATCATAAGTAATCTAGAGAGAGGACTTAAAGTATACAAGAGGGTCATGTAGGTTATGCGAAAATAATATACAATTTTATGTAAGAGACTTGGTATCCTTGACATCTGCAAGGATCCAAGGACCAATCCTCCACAGATACAGAAGGATGACTGTGTATTTGAATGCATATATTTTCATTTTATTTATTTACATATTTATTTATTTATTTGTTTGTTTGTTTTCTAAGACAGGGTCTCTCTGTGTAGCCCTGGCTGTCCTGGACTCGCTCTGTAGACCAGGCTGGCCTCGAACTCACAGAGATCCATCTGCCTCTGCCTCCTGAGTGCTGGGATTAAAGGCATGTGCCACTACCCCCGGCATATTTCCATTTTTAAAACCTCTTTTTTGTTGTTGTTGTTTTGAGACAGGGTTTCTCTGTGTAGCCCTGGCTGTTTTGGAACTCTCTTTGTAGACCAGGCTGGCCTTGAAATCAGAGATCCTCTGCCTCCCAAGTATTATGATTGAAGGTGTGTGCCACCACTGCCTGGCTTTTAAACATCTTTTTAATAATTTAAGCATAAGATTAAAAATTGATTTTTCAAAAATATTCTTTTTGGTTTAATAAAAAAGGAACATCAAACTCATAGGTAAAATATCTATACCTGAAAATATATTATAATCACATAGGAACTAAAAATAATGTCCTATTTTAGATCAGAAATATATATAATTTCTCATATGGTAAAGGATGATTAATTGTTTTTTCTTTAAGTCATTGCTTTTTGTTTTTTATGTTTCATTATTACTTGTTCTTAAAAAGGGAGGAATTTGCACATTTTTGATACTAAAATGAGATCATTCTGAGCTAAAACCCTCTTCATTAACCTTCTGAAAGAAATTTAAAAGGCTGTTGCTCTGCACTGCTCTCCAGTTCTATAAATGCCACAGTGCATGAGCATACAGAAGCACACATAGAGAGAACAGCTTATTAAAGCAAGACAGTGCCTCATATGTAACTATGTAGAACAGAATTACATATATTACTGTTTAGGGGCTATCAATTTGATTAAAATTGTATAAATTAAGGTTTCAAAATACATCATCAAATGAACAAACTTCCCTAGATGGAATACATATAGCAGTTATTTTTTGCTACAAAATTTTCCATCACTATTTTTAGTGTACAACTGTTTCATGAAGTATTTTTTCCATAAAAGGCTCTCACACTTACAAATATAACCTCAAGTTGATCAGCCAGCAAGAGAGAAAAAAAGGGACAAATTTATTTTAGACTGGCATAGAAAAGAGAAAAGAAAGAAGCAAGCCTAAGAAAGATCGTCCAGTATTTCCTTACTGGCACCAGAGAAAAAGCAACGTTCCTAAAGCCTGGCAGCTACTTGAGGCTAGCTAACAGTGAGAGCAGGTGGAACTGTAGGAGGTCACACTGTCCCACCTCAGGTTTCAGATCTCTGTGCACCACCCCAACGTCATGCATGTGGCTCACAGCTGAGACAAGCTTCCGCATGATGTAGCTCGCTTCAGTCTCGCTGAAGTGCTTCTTTTTCTTGATGCGCTCAAACAGCTCCCCCCCATTCAGAAGCTCCATCACAAGGAACGTGTGCAGCTAGAAAGGCAGAAAGAGAAAAGAACAATGCAGGGCCTTACCAAAAAGTTGCCTATATTTTATTGATCATGCAATCTAAACAACCTATGCTTAACAAACATACAATCTAAACAAACAATGCTTAAACAACCTATAACAACCCCTGTATTTACAGCACAGATTAAGAGATAATGTGTCCTTTTCAGAATTGTTTTGGCAATGAAAAAAATTTCAAGTATTTCAGCAAAATCTTCACAATTTTTCCTTTTCCTTGCTTTTGAACTCTGCTCTAGTCTGTCGAGTTTTATACTTTCACATTTAAACTGAACTGAGTTGACAATGATCTATGGTAAATGATTACTAACTAGTGTCATGTGCAACTGCTGCCACTTGGCTAATGGAAAGTTTCCCTTGAAAGAAAGTAGTGTTTGATAAATTTAGGGCTCAATGATTAATTACAGACTTTCCACAGGTATTTACTGCGAATATATGTAACTCACTGTGGATGTTTCTTTTAGAACAATTGCTTTTGACTCTGAGGTCATTATTTTGATTCTATATTTTGTTACATATCTACTGTTTTCTGCATTATCTCTATGAAGAGAACAGCCTGGGAGCTGTCAAAGAACTACCTTCAGGATGTGGTTTTACTTTTATAAACTCTAGGACCCTTAATAATAAAATTTGGTGATAAGAAAAGCTGTGGGTGGCACCTTGAATGATGTCTCCAGATGCCATGTCCTAACCTCCATGGCAAAAGGAACTTTAATCATAATTAAGGTTCTTTCATTGTTGTTGTTTTGTTTTGTTTTGCTTTAGTGGGAGGGGTCTCACCATGTAGAGACCTGTCTGTCGGCCTCCTCAGTGCTGGGATTTTGTGCCACCCCACTCAGCCCACGATTAAGATTGTGTGTGTGTGTGTGTATATATATATATATATATATATATATAGTGTTTTGACTGCATATATGTCTGCATACCAGAAGAGGGTACTGGCTCCCATGGGACTATCATTATAAATGGTTGTGATCTGCCACATGGCTGCTGGGAAGAGGCCCAGAGCCTCTGAAAGAGCAACTTGTGCTGTTAACCACTGAGCCTTCCCCCCAGTTGCCAGGATTAAGGATCTTCAGATGGGATTCTGAATTATTCACCAGCATCTAAGGTGTGAGATTAGACTATGGGATTAAGAGATCAGAGTACTTCTATGGAAGGGCAACAAGCCAAGGAAAATGAGTGGCTTCCAGAAGCTAAGCGTCAAATACCCAAGCTGACCCTTGGCGTCTCCAGAAGAAGCCAGCTCTGTCTATTCCTTGACTGTAAATCAGAGACTGATTGTAGACTTGTTATCTCCATTCATTGTTTCAATAGTGAACATATTAAGTTTGTGGTTAGCCGGGCATGGTGGTGCACGCCTTTAATCCCAGCACTCGGGAGGCAGAGGCAGGCAGATTGCTGTGAGTTTGAGGCCAGCCTGGTCTACAAAGCGAGTCCAGGACAGCCAAGGCTACACAGAGAAACCCTGTCTCAAAAGACCAAAAAAAAAAAAAAAAAAAAAAAAAGTTTGTGGTAATTTGTTATAGTAGCAATTAGGAACATGAAGAGGATGTAAAAGAGACCAGAGCACATACAGTGAGTGGCACTACTGTACAGCCAAAGGCTGAAGAGCCACTCTTAATCAACATCACCACTAGCTGAAAATAAGACTGTATAGATCTGAGGATCAGCTATCATGAGAAAAACTAAACATGTATTTCAACAAGTGCACAGCAGAATTTTTATATTTATGCTGCTACACATAGCACTGTATCATATGAAAATTTCTGTTCTAGTGACCCTTGAACTTAAAAATTGCCAATAATCAACTTGTAGCATAAATTTAAAAACTAGGGATGGAGTTCTTGAGATACGACTTTACTCAGAAGTTCCGAGATCTAACGCTTGGGCTGGGATACAGCGAGGGTCACAGACACAAAACTATAGCTGGGTGTGTCTGAGGCCATCCATCAGTTTCTTGATTGATAGGTGAGTTTTCATTGTCTTTTAGTGTGCACCTCAATGGACAGGGGCCTCACTGCTCCCATGAGAATTTGAGTAGGCCAATGAGGTGGAAGGCAATCGAGGAGCAAGGGGAGTATTCTCAAGGGTCCTTCCGTCACAGCATCCCTTCTCATGAGAACCAGAGGAAGGAGAAGATGATACCAATTTTATTATATTATTATTATTATTATTATTATTATTATTATTATTATTATTATTATTATTATTATTATTATTTTGGGTTTTCGAGACAGGGTCTCTTTGTGTTAGCCTTGGCTGTCCTGGACTCACTTTGTAGACCAGGCTGGCCTCGAACTCACAGCGATCCGCCCACCTCTGCCTCCCGAGTGCTGGGATTAAAGGCCTGGGCCACCACGCCCGGCTTGATACCAATTTTAGATGTTTGTTACCTGACATAAAAACTAGGCTGTGAACCTGCCTCCTCTAAGATAACAAAGTAATTAAAGGCTTGTTGGTTTCTGAGGCTGGGGTGCTGGGGCTCAGATACTAGCCTTACCATTAACAAACCAAAACTGTTACTGAGCTTCTGTGAGTTTTTGTTTTGGGATTATACAGTGTTAAGGCAAGGACCAAGATGATATATGTATGCTTCTGATGCGGTACCTGGACCACATGTTTACGATGTGTCCCTGCTGCCATCTGATGTCACCAGGATGAGTCACTCCTGGCTGTGGCATTCAGAACTGAGCTCCAGCTCATCTAGTCATGAATGTCACAGCAGCACAAGGACAAGTGCCTGGAACACAGTCTCCCACACAGATGTTCACTGACTTGGGATCCTGCTATAAGTCTCATGACCTTTAAGAATCTCAGGCCCTTTGTTTTAAAAATTAGAGCAAAACATGTTCAGGACTAGTTTTGGCATTTGTGCCTTAATGCTGTCCTGAGAAGGCTGTGACACCTGCCAGTGTCAGAGAAAAGAATACTGAAATAGAGCAATTTCAGGCTTGGGAGGCAGCAACAGAAAGAACCAAGAGGTGCTGTGGACCAGCCACAGGGATGCTCCTCCCATGTCCAGGCGACAGGCTTCCGTGTGAAACTACTCTTGGAGACCTGTCCTGCAGGCTGAGCAGATGGTACCATCTGGAACACGATGAAAGGGAGCATCTTTGTCTTTGTGCTTCCTGTTTGTCCTTTGGCTTGCAGCAATTGGACTTAAAGGTCTGTGTGACACTAGAAGTGAGAAGAATGTTGAAGGCTTAAAATCACCAAGCGCTGCCTATGCGGTGCTGAAGTGATGGTGGGTGGCAGCTGAATTCACAATAAACACACTGCAGTCAGTGACAGTGGCGAACTGGGTTCTTGGCCCTCTGGCGTCTACCCATGTCAGTATGGTAGCAATGGATGGAGGCACACTGACGTGAAAGGATGAACTGATCCAGGGGTAAGAGAGCGTGTGCTAGTTCCCCTCCACTTCCTAGAGGTTGGAGGGTACATGTCCTTTGTTCTCAGCAGCACCAATAAAAGTGGTGAGAAGTTGAACCTTGTATGTAAACTAGTCCATGTGCATGATCGAGGGAGTGCATGAAATACCTGATCATGGAAAACTTCATGTAGCTTCACGATGTTGGGGTGTCCTTCACAGAGTTTCAGAGCTGTTATTTCTTTCTGAGTATTGGCTTCCATCCTGAAAAAAATCAAATAGTTAAAATATACATGTTTCTTCCAGCAGGGCGTATTTTTATGTCACTGCCCCATGCCTAATTGTTTTTATTTACAGTGCAATCAGAATACCTGTATCAAATATCAAAATGAGATTTCCACAAAAATAATGAATCATACCACCCACCAGGAAAGTAAAAAAAAAATAAAATTTTTTTTTTTAATTTTAGAAAATTATTCACTCTGAGTCAGAAGAGAGCTAGTTATACAAAGAAATGGATGCTCTTCTTGCCTGACAACTTGGTAATGGTCATAACCTGTTACCGGAACGACTAGCTGGCTCTGTTTTCAAAGCTATCAGGAGGCTTGCTAAACAATTTTGATTTCAAATAGTCAATCAATAGAAGTCACCAAGCAAATCTAATTAAATATGTCATTAGCACAAGGTAATTCTCACATAAAGCACAACAGGTTATCGCTCGTCCAGAACTGATTACTTCACAGGAAACACTAGTGCTAGAAGCACCAGGGTAAGCTAAGAAGGCACATGGCTCCGCCTGGAGTGTGAAAGGCCACATACATTTGGCTTCCTTCTCCACAATTCACAGAGCTCCCCAAGTAGTATAAACACCTGATAAAGACTGCCAAGAATGACCATACCTTTTGCTGATTATTTTGACGGCAAATGCTTGGTTAGTTTTTTTGTGTACACACTTTCGACAAATTGAAAAACTTCCTTCTCCCAAAGGTTTGTCCTTCAGATCTAGGTCATAGTGTTGGTAGAATGGTGAGTCCTGATAAAAGATGAACATCACTTAATTCAATAAAAGGTTGATAGCAATACAAAAAGGACATGTAAAACTGTAGATTAACAGGAAGCTATTAACAAACTTGAATGCAAAGTTTAATCATTAAAAATTTAGTATATTTATATTTTCATTTATACATTTGTTCAAGATATACTGTCTTCTATCATGGTAAAAAGGAATTCATACACACTGATGTTAGAAATCCTTTAGGGAAAACACTGCTATTTCCATTTATTTATTCGTTTTCTAAAACTGCCCTTTAGTTGAATGATAATCTAGTACATTTCCTAGACTTAAGAACACCAGTTGGTGTTTAAACATTCACACAAACCACAAACGCATCACCGAGGCAACCACACCTCTGTACCTTCATCATTGCACTCCTGGCAACATGTGTTACTCCAGGGCGCTCAACTCCCGTATGGAACTGAAGAGGATCGATGACAGCTGCGTTACGCTTGAAGAGGATAGAAGGAGCAACGAAGGAATAGCCCTAAAAAGAGAAGGAATGGTAAAGAACAAAGACTTGCAGTTTCACAGCTAGGCACAGTCTAGACTGAGGTGATTTCTTTTCATGGAAAGAACGGTCAGATGAAGATCATTTTATTTGCATTCAAAATACGGCATTAACTCAACAGCAAATGCTTTTCAGAAGGAGAGAATGCCATCTTCTGGCAGAACTAGACCAATTCAAAAATAAAGGCAGAAAGGCTTCTTTCCTATTCTACCCCCAAATCTGATGCAAACCTGTAACCTTTTTGCATTGCTAGTAATACTGCTTTCTAAATTCAACTGACATAAAACAAGATACAGTCAACACATCAAATAATGTGGCCCAAGTACTGTTTCAAACTAGAAAAATAACAAATTTCATAAAAGCTCATCTCTAATTTAGCAATTATTGGATTTTCATTCTATGCTTTAAGAATAAATAAATTTAAAATAGAATTTTGGAAAATAATTCCCAGTGGAAGAATGATATGGTAAGCTAGAGTGATACATGGTTACATGTGTAAGCGAGGACATGGACTAGTCTACCAACAAACACCTACACAAGGTAGGCCACGTACTCCAGTAACGCAGGAGAAGCAAGAGGCACACTCCACATGGCCAGTGCAGCTATGACTGAGTATTTTGTATCTGAAAAACAGCCTTTCTTAAGAAAAAATTCTATATTTTTGATTTTTAAAAGTTAAGATACAAAACAATGTGTTTTATTATAACATTTTGACACATATATGCACATATTGCTGTGATAAAATACTATGACAAATATATATGAATGAATGAATGAATGAATGAATGTTCTTACAGGGAGTGTCGTTGCCAGCACCCACTCCAGGCAGCTTATAACTTATAAGTTCAGCTCCAGGGAATCCAACACTTTCCTATGCCCTCTGTGGGCACTTGCACCAAGGTGTGTGTGAGCGCGCGCGCGCGCACACGCACACACACACACACACACACACACACACACACACACACACTACTAAAAATAATCTTTAAACAACACTTTGGCAAAAACAACTTGGGGAAAAGTGCTTATTATCTTAGCTCACAGTTCCATGCTCACTCCCTCACTGCCGGAGAGTCAGAGACAAGAGCAGGTGACAGCTGGCCACGCTGCACACAGAGTCAAGAAGTGGAGGACAGTGAATGCCTGTGTTCAGTATCCTTCCTCCTTTTCACTCAGACCAGGACCACCTCTGGTCCACTCACATTCAGTGTCTTCCTACTTCAATTTACCCAAGACTCTCTTCCAGCAGGAATGCTCATATGCCAATCAGATCTCAGCAATCCCGCATTCAGCCTCCTCAGCTGATTCCAGATTCTGTCAGCTGACAACACTAACCATCACACCTATTACTGTACTTCGCTCACTTCTGCTCCCTCACACCAACTACTGCCCTCCCTTAGCATTCCTCATCTTGCCCTGCTGGCCTTCAACTTCCTGCGTAGCTGAAGGACCCTGGTCCTTTGATCCTCTGGAGCACTGGGATTACACGTGCGTGCCACTACCACCCAGGGTTATGCAGTGCTAGAGACTAAACCCAGAGCTTTCTGTAGGCGAGGAAAGCATTCTATGCTCCCCCGTTCCAAGACCTTAACGAGCTAGAGAGCATGCATAATTTATTATTTACTGAAGATAAAGGTCCAGATGAAATGGAACAGTTTATAAGAATAGAATAAAAAATAAGATATCATCATGATTTCTGTATGAGCCTCAACAAAAATAAATTTTCAAGTATGAAAAACAAATACAGGCTGGGTGCTTTGATGCACGCCTTTGATAGCAGCAATGGGGAAGCAGAAGTAGGTAGATTTCTGTAAGTTCAAGACTAGCCTGGACTATATAGTGAGTTCCAGCCAGGGCTACATAGTAGGACCACTAGAACAAACCCAAAACCAAAATCCTGAGACTCCAACTCCTCCTGTCTCAAAACCAAAACAAACAGCAACAAACCAAAAAAACAAAACAAAACACATTAAAAGTGTAATAAATCTGCTATTTAACACACTGTAAACTTCAGCATTGTACCTCAACACATCTCTGCATTTCATCTTGAAGAGATTATAGAACCCTGATCTTAAGCTGCCGACAAGCCACTTCACTCGGGAAAACTGCCTTTCTTCTGAAGCATGCCTGGTGCACTGGGACTTTACCTGAAACAGCCGCTCAGAGCTCTGGGGCAGGGCGGCCGGAGAGTAGGTGGGGTCCATCTCTGTGAACTCTTCAGCGAAGTTGCTCACATCAAGCTCATCCCGGATCACTGGCTTGAAGGGCGCAGGCACTTTTTTGGCAGCTAAGTCATCCCAATTTATTTTCTAAGGCAAGAGCAGAAATAAAAAAAAAAGTCAATCAAAAACACACCATGAAGTACAAACATGATTAAGATTTCTTTTTAAGGCAGTCTCAGTCTGTAGCTCTGGCAGGCCTAGAACGCTCTACGTTAGTGGTTCTCAACCTTCCTGATGCCATGGCTCTTTAATAAACAGTTCTTCATGTTGTGGTCACCCCCAACTATACAGTTATTTTCATTGCTACCTCATAACTGTAATTTTGATATTATTATGAAGTGTAATGCAAATATCAGTGTATTCGGATAGTTTTGGGCAACCCCTGTGAAAGATTTGTGGGTCAAGTGACCCACAGGTTGAAAACCACTGCTCTATGTAGACTAGGTTGGCCTTGAACTCAGAGGTCTGCCTACCTCTGCCTTCCTAGTGCTGCAATTGAAGGTGTGTAGCACCATACCTGGATAAAACTTCAGTTACTAGTAGGTGAGGTTAAAAATAAGAGTGCATATTTCAAACTAAGGATTAAAAATATTATTTTCCCGAGAAGGATCTCATTTTCAGTCTGTAGCATGTGGAAGGGGCCTGCTGCTTTCCCGCTGCAGGAATCTCAGTGTCCTCTAGGGGGCACCAAGACACTCTGGTTCACCTTGACCGATAACAGAATTACTTTTGTACTGAACCTGGCAGAAAAGAATTATGTGAAAATGAAAACCAACCAACCAATGACGCCCACAAACCATAAAATACTTCTCTGTGAATTCAAGGCCAATCTGGTTTAGAAAGAAAATCCATAAGAGCCAGGGTTACACACAGAAACTCTGTCTCAAAAAACCAAACCAAACCACACCAAACCAAACCAAAACCCAAAACAATCAAACAAAAAGTGAAAAAAATCAAACAAAAAAACAAAACTAAAACCAATGAAACAACCCCCCCCCACACACACACAAACCCTTCTATAAAAGGCTTAAACATATCCTGTGAATGTGATACCAGCTCCTACATTCTAGGGGCTCACTGAGTTCTCCCCTTACACTGGTTTTCCTTTGGGTCACCCGGACAGATTACAAAGTAAAAGTGCCAAGAGTCAGTGTTTGTATACTTGATGGTTAAAGAACACTATCATAGCAGCTCTATTCTCATTCAACCTCACTGAATATTTAACTAGTGCCCTCTACCTCCTCCCATACACACTGCCTGAGTAACTGACATGTTTTTATCACTCAGATTTAATCCTGTTGTTTCTTTATGCTCCTTCTGTCAATTAAAATATCCTTAGTATTCACTGAACTGAACTTTTAAAGATTTATTATTATGCCTTCAATATAAGATTATACCATTAAGAAAGAAGGTTCATCAGTAGGAATGGTGGTGATTCTTATTTAAAGATGGAGATTGACTCAGAGATGGAAAAATGTGAAAACTTAAACTTGATGAAATTGTTTTTGAATAAAAATAGTTATTTCTCTTATAAAGGAAGTAAAAATAATTAAATGGTGTCTTTAAGCTTTTCAGTTATGGTGAGTGTTAGAAAAATTTTATATTTTTTACTGGACCCAGAAAGGAACTGAGGCCCAGAAATCAGAAGTAAGTATTTATCCCTGATGTATCAGTAGAATACAGCCCATTTTCTGGTTAGTACTCACTTTAGTCAGTTAGCTTTAAAGACTTCTATTACAGGCATATGCTTTGTGCTTTACATACTTGTAATCCCAGCACTTGGGGCGGCAGAGGCAGGCGGATCTCTGTGAGTTCAAGGCCAGCTTGGTCTACAGAGTGAGCTCCAGGACACCTGGGGCTCCACAAGAAAATCCTGTTTCGAAAAACCAAAAAGAAAAGAAAAATTCTAGGCCAAGTGAAATAGCTCGGTTCAGTAAAGGTTGTCACCAAACATGACAATCTGTGTTTGATCCTCAGGCCTCGACAGGATTTAAGAAAATAATTGACTGACTCCCGTGAGTTCTTTTCACCTCGATTAGAGCATGTGCACGAGCGCACACACACTAAAAAGTTTAAAAAAGAACCTTTAAAAACGACAAACTTCTAGAGTAAAGAGGTAATTTAAAGAAACACGTTGTTACCAGAAGAATGTTCAGTATGCAGAAAGTTGAATGCTATTACAATTCTTCCCACCTCTACACCATTATAGAGAAAGGATCACTTAGAACTTTGTAAGTAGATTTCTGCTCTACCTCTATCATTTAAAAATGAAAGCAACTCCATAAATTAAAATGACGACTCCAAGCTATCAAAAAGATAAACGTCCCCTGTATTAAAGATAGACCATAATATTCACAAGTACTGGGAACATTAGAGAAAAATGAAGAAACAGACAATGGGACCATTCTGTTTGAATTTTACTTACTTGTTAATTTTTAAACCAAAATATGAACAAAATATAGTATTTGTTCAAAAAGTACTATTTCTCAGCCAATGTACAATACAATTTTATTCTAAATGTGTCTGTCACAGTGCTACTGAACTTTACAGTAATATTTTAAAAGACAGTTGTAGAGATTAAAATAAACATCCTCTGTTCACACAGAGACCTGAAGAGATCTCATTTCCAATGAGGGAGCCACCTCCTAGTCCCCACGCAGAGGACAAAATCTATGGCCCCGTGAACATGAAGCAAGTGCTGTACCACTGAGCTATACCCCAGCCTTGCTTTTTTATATTTAAAAAGCAATAAATAATACCATGAAAGCTTACTTGAAATAATTTTTTTTCTTTGCCTGCTATATTCTCTTCTGTTCTGGTGATAATAACACAATATCTTACAGAATAAAAACATGTAGCATGGAGGACTATTCCAGACCATTAAACACTAAGGTCATGGTTGTCAATATGTGCACTTATTTAAGTGCTATATATATTTAGGACTTTAGAAACCAGAGCCATGCCACCCCAGATTTTACCACTTAGAATGAAATTACTAAGAAACTCAGCCTTTACTTGGAACAAACTGGGAAAACGAAATTAGCAGATGTGCTGTTGCTCTGTGGAATAATGTCCCTGGGCTTTTTCGTAAGAGCAGCACTATTACAGAGCAAAGAAAGCAAGTGGCAACTTATGTCATGGGCACTGACTGAGAAGCAGGCAGGCTTGGAATAGTCTAAGGTTTTGCTGGAAACAAAGAGGCGGTGGAATCAGTAACCAAAAGGTGAACCCCACTACAACATCTCATGAACTTGCACAAGAGCAGCTGTGTCCAACCTGCAGACCACACACAAGCCTCAATGGCCATGGCTATGGCCTAACACACTGGAAACCTGAAAAAACTTGAGATTTCAAGGGACAGTTTTTTGGCAGCTCAACTGTTCCATTTTCAAGCACGAACTCTGTCGCTGACAGCATCAATGTCAGAGGTTGGACATCACTATGGAGAAAATGGAATGCTAGAGCCACCTTCCTCACTCCTAGTGCTTCAGGGAGGGAAAGGCCACTTAGGTCTACACAAGTAGAACTCTGGTCCTTCCTAAACATTATCTGTCATTAGAATTAGGGGACTATGGTAGGTGAAATGGGAAAGTGACCCAAGAGGGACTGAATATACTCATCCCTCAAATTTCACCTGAAAGAAGAGATGTTCTTTGATTTCCTCTGCATCCCGTGGACCACATCCCAGTCTCTTCTTGGGATCTTTCATCAACAGATGCTGAAGCAGGTCTTTAGCTGCAGCACTTATCTCCTGGGGATATGGAGGCTCACTTTTTAAGATTCTCCTGTTGATAGATAAAACTTACTGTTAAAACAACCAGAGGATGACGTTCCAACAGTGGATATCTTGCTGAAAATGAGTATGCTGAAACATTTTGAAATTGAGCTATGTATATGAGAAACATATTTGAGACAAGAGTCCAGGGAAATGGCTCTGAGGATAAAGCACTTGCTGCCAAGCCTGAACACTTGAGCTCAATCTCTGGACCCACAGCTGCCCTGTGACCTCCACATGCATGGCAGGATACACATGCCCCACCATCCCCAAAACAAACAACAACCAATCAAATAAATAAAGGGATGATCAGGGATTAAAGGAAAACCAGTGGATGACTCTTCAGTATAAGTCAATCTTGGTAAGAAACTATGACCTCAGATATTTCATTGGTGAAAAATTAAAAAGGGGTATTGGGCTAGATTCTACCTCCCACATACAGTTCAGAATGATCCTCTGACTAAAGTTTCTAAACAACTCTTAACAACCTCAGGTGAATTACCTCAAGAGAGAACTATAATCTCCCTCCACCTCACGTCTCCCCAGTGAGAAGCAACCTTAAAGACAAAGGGAACTAGGGAGGTCGGGCAGGACAGGACAGCCAGAACCACGTGACTAAGGTTGTCTGCAGCTAGAGCTTGGCTTCTCAGGGGTGAAGGCAGCTGCTTCCCCATGTGCTACCACAACACAGAGCAGCAAGCCCAGGAGGGAGTGGGAGTCAGACAGAGAAAAACTTAAAAAGCAACCAAGTTTGTTGCTGAGAAATGTATTCTATGGTCATTTTTGTTTATTTATTTATTATTTCTTTTTGTTTTTGTTTGCTTGTTTGTTTTTTGGTTTTTCGAGACAGGGTTTCTCTGTATAGACTTGGCTGTCATGGACTCACTTTGTAGACCAGGCTGGCCTTGAACTCACAGAGATCCACCTGCCTCTGCCTCCCAAGTGCTTGGATTAAAGGTGTACACCGCCCGCCCCCTCCCCGGACTCTTTTTGTTTTTTTGAGATAGGGCTTCTTTGTATAGTACTAGCTATCTGGACTCACTTTGTATGCCAGGCTGGCCTCAAAATCAGAGAGATCTGCCTGCCTCTGCCCTGTGCACCACCACTGCCCAGCTTCTATGGTTACATTTTTTAAAAAATCCAATCCAAGGGTATGATTTCACTTCTTAGGAGATATATCAGTAATTTAATGAGAAAAATAATGAGATTAGTGAAATGGAGAACCTTAACACAGTACGTGTGATGACAAGCTTCAGTATTTCGGTTTATAACAAGACCCTGTGTTGTACGTGTTAGTAATGTTATAGGGCTGGGGAGATAGCTCAAGGGGAAAGACCTTGGCTAGTATATGAGTTCCTAGGTTTAATATCCAGCACTACAAAACCAAACCTAAATAAAACAAGCAACAAAACAAACACCAATAAAAACAGGTAGAAAAAAAAAACCCTAAAAATTAAATGTACAGAAGCACAGTTTGGTAAAACCATGGACTTGGAGGCCAAATGGAGCTAAGAGCTGGCCCTGCTCTGCTCTTTTCTCTACTGGCTGTTTGACCTTGAGGTAGGTAATGGATTCCACTGTTCTCAGTTTTCTCACCTGTAAAATGGGAATAATAGCAGTATCTACCTAAAAGCAATGTCATGAATGGAAAGGCTTGAGTAGTGACCAGTGCAGTACACGGTATAGCGCAAATGCTCAGTAGGCATGAACTACTGTTATAGTCCCCCATCTAACGTGACCATGAAGCAGACCGAGAAGTTGTATCAGCTAGCTACTGAGAATTATGAACAGATATCAGAACTATAACTTCTGGCAGAAAATTATAGCCATGATGTTAATATCAAAGCTAATTCTATTTCTAAAACCAAAGAGAAGACTGGTACAGAAAGAAAAGAAATAAGCCATTTCACCTTTGTTGTCTAATTGTCTGTTGCTGTTTAATGACTACAGGCTTTTCAACTCCAGCAGAGGCAGGCCTCGCCTTAGAGTGAGCCCAGATATATTTGAAAAACTGGAAAGCCTTTCTCAGAGAAAATCGAACACAGCCTTTCCTATTTCTATACTCTTGCTGTACTTTCTGGAGGAAAGACTTCCTGGTGTGCAGAACTAGGGTGCAGACAACACTGTTGGTTACATTCCCTATTGCTGCCTCAGGACAGAGAAATGTGCCATCTTAGGCTGCAGTGTCTGCTGCAAGTCGATCTGCTATGTGCCCAGCAAAGAGGAGAGCAGCCGCCAGTCCTGAAACAAGACACGGAGCGCAGGCGCCCCCCCCCCTTTGTGGGCGTGTCAAAGGAGGAGCATCTGAAAACGAGAGATGGCTCTGCTACTAGGCCCAGCCGGGAAACAGACTCATGGGACAGTGTTCCCAGCTGGGAGCTTGTGTCATGCATACATGAATAATGAGGGTGTGCAAGAGAGCACACCCCACAAGCAGAGAGCTGAGGGGTACTACTGAGGTAGAGAGCACCACAGGAAGAAATTGCGCTGACATCTGAAAACTGGTGAAGTGTGGAGAAGCACAGGAGTCAATCCCATGTCACAACACAGCCAAAAGCAGGAGTTAATTTGGCAGTTGGTGGTACACACCCTCCTCAGCTTGGGAGCAGGAGAGGAGGAGGCATGAAGAAGCCGGTAGAGTGAGGGTGCTGAGGTACCACTTCATTTTGGTGGGTGAGATGGCAAATGTCAGAGACTATTCTTGTTGAAACAAAACAAAACAAAACAAAACAAACAAACAAAAACCAGGCAGGGCCCAGAGAGGTCCTCAGCCAGTGAGGAGTGGTGAGGAAAAGGGTTTGTGTAGCCTTTACTCTGTGGGAACATAACCTCAGGTTTACCTTTTTCTTACACTGTCCTTCAGCCTAGTGGGCAAAGCTAAACAACCTGAAAGGAAGGGTTTATTCTGGCTCACAGTTTCAGTCTGCAGTTGGCTGCCTTTGCTAGTGTGGACCTCAGATAAAGCTTAGTATGTTGATCATGGTGGGGAATATGCAGTGGAGCAAAGATGCCAGTCTCATGGGGACCAGCAAGCAGAGACAAGAGGAAGAGACCAGGGCAAGATGCAAATTTCAGTGGCCTACTTCTACTGGGCCCCGCTACTGCTGCAATCTCTCCAAACAGCACTAACCACCAACCAAGCTTTCAACATGTGAATCTAGGGGAGACACTCCCCACCAAAACCATGACGCACAGGTTGTGTCTTCATTCAACTCTGCTGTTTCCATTTCATGATAACATTCATTGTTGGCTTTATGGTCTGGTTTCCATGTGTTCCCAGAATCACAGAATTACTTATAAGCCACCTGAATTAGAACATTTTCAGTGAACCTCACTCCTAGCTGTTGCTAATGCTAAAAAGGGGTGGGTATTATGAGGTACCCACTCAACAGTACACTACAAGGTCACTGCAAACTTATGTTTAAAAGAGTTGGTAACTAGAAAATTCTTACGATACAATTTAAGCAAGAACTGTGAAATACAGAATTTCTAGTCTAAATAAAATACTATACCAATGAAAAAGTCTAAAAGGGTGTGTCTATTAGAACCTTTGGTATGGGGGAAGGGCTCAGAAGCCCCACTCTTAGATGAGGAGCTATTGATAGGTGATGGCTTCTTGGGAGGGAAAATCCATTTTCTGAAAGGGTGTAGCTCTGGTAGGCCACTATATTCTAGTGGACAGCCCTACATCCACCAATTACGAACAGCACAAACTAGACTTCATAGGTTATTTTTAAAAAATGACAGGGTGGCTCTAGGAGAAATTAGGGAAAGGAAATAGAGGTGAATATGATCAAAGTACCTTGTATAAAATTCTCAAAGAATAAAACTATTATCTTTTTTAAAAAGCAAAGCAAAATAAAATCAAATCCTGTTTATCTTTGGGGTAGTATTTGACAGTTTTGAAACAGGGTCTCATCTCACATCGCTCAAGATGGCTCTAAACTGGTTATATAGCTAAGAAGGACCTTGAGCTCTTGATACTCCTAGCTCAGTGTCTAAAGTACGGAGGTTACAGGTGTGCGTCTTATGTCTAGCTCTGTGTTATTACTGACATCTTCTCTTGTGCATGTTTTAAACTATTATAAACATTACTTTCGTAATAGGAATAAGATGAACTTCATCTAGCAATTTTACTCAGAAGAGAACACAGTGTGACAAGGGAATCTAGAATGTTCCATGCATAGGCCCTAGGGTGCCACTGTACACAGTTGTCACCAACTGCTCTGCAAGGCATTCTTTTTCCCTGTCAGGGACAGCCCACGCTGTAGTTCCATTGATTGCTCCCTGACATCCTGGCTCCCGAGGAACCACACCTCTTTTGAATTTCAGAGTGTTTTTACCACTTGCATATTTATCAAAACTCCTGATGTGAATTTTCATGTACTTCTCCCATATCTTCCTACATACTACTACATGAGTTTGCTTAGGACAAGAATGGGGTATTTATAGTTGGCTTTCTCCTTAGGAAACATACTCTGCAAATACTCCACTAGTAAGGTCTATTTTCCCATTGTCTGTAGGCCATAATTTGGCAGCCTGTAATCAGAAATGAGCCCAAGAAAGGCAATATCAGCATAGAAATAAGCATTCCCAGGGACACAGTGCAAGTAACTTCCCAGTAACCCATGTACTTGGTCCCAGCCCAACCTCTCACAAGAGCTGGGTCCTTAGGACATATGAGTAACAGCAGCCACTGCTGCCTGCTTGTCAGGGTTGAGGATGTACCCAGGCGTAATGTGGGTAACTTCTCAGCTTAGATGCTAGCACACAGTGTCCTGGTCTCTGGGGCTATGGGGCAACTTCACCAGGGTGCCTTTCTCTAGACACGGAACTGGTACAAATGAGGCAGAAAAGTCCAGGCTGACACTTCACTTTGGGTATTATGGAGTCCTCAGTTTCCACAGCTTGGATCTTCCTCAGCCAAAGTGGTTCACTCACTGGGAGCAAAGATTCTTCGGCAACTCTGTCTGCTCTTGAAGACCCTTTGCCTACCACCCTCAGTCATCCAGCAGTTTCTGCATGAGTTATGACTACAGTTCTGTACATTATGTTTCAGCTTCCCAGGAAGCCATCCAACCACATACATGACAATGATCCCCAAAGATTACACAGTATTGTGAGAACACAGCCATCTTAGTCAAAGTGCATTCCACATGGTCACATGATGTCCTTTCAGACCATCTCTCTGACACCAAGTGCTTTGTTGCTGCATATCTCATTACTTCCACATAAGGTATCTTATTTTCCTCTTGTACTCCATCTCCTTCCTATGTCTCTAATCCAGTTTCTGGACTGCCTCTGATAGGTGTCTACTCCTGCCACCCCTCTGGTAATCAAGGAGAGAATCTGTTTCTCATAGGTAGGAGAAACAAAGACAGATGCATGTCTGACTGAACTATGCTGAAAAGAGGACACTGCCAGGATCAGCTGTGTATCAACTCTTAAATAACAACAAAACCCAGTATGATTGCAATTATTTTGTACATCACCCCAAAGCAAGACATCTGTAGCTGAAACAAAAATTTAAAACTCAAAATCTGGAGAAAAATATAAAATACGTTAGAATTACTGTCTTTTAGTCAGAAAGATATATCAAGTCATACAAAAACCACTATATTAATGATTTTCTGAAGTCCTAGGCAGGACAAGAATAAATTAATCACTCGAAGTAGGAGTTGGTAACCTTTTTTAGAAAGCACAAATGGTAGGCAGATTTTACACATGGATGGTCCCTAGAGGTCCCAGTTAGTTTTAAATTCACAGCCCCTTAGGCATGCATTGGACTAAATGCTTTTCATGATGAGTTACACATGCTTAAATGGAGTAAGCTGCCATGTTAGGCTATCCTACACAGTAAAGAAACGAAGACAGTCCTTAGCCACCAGCAAGTGAGTAAGACACATTCTTAACTCATAGCTCCTATCCTCTCCCCAACAAAAACAAAATGCAGAAACAAAACAATATAGGCAAGCAGAATAAATGTTGCCTGCAACCTACAGCTGGCTGACCACTACTAAACAGCACTAACTAGAGCTCTTTTGATACAGCTATCCCTGGTATTAGAATGGATTGGTTCTAGAAACCCAGAGATACAGAAATCTAGCTGGGTGCAGTGGTGCACTCCTGTAATCCCAGCACTGGGGAGGCAGAGGCAGGCAGATCTCTGTGAGTTCAAAGCCAGACTGGTCTACAAAGAGTCCAGGATGCCCAAGGCTACAGAGAAACCCTGTCTTGAAAAACAAACACACAAACAAACAAAAAACCAAACCAAACCAAATAAAACAAAACAAAAATCTGAGGATGCCAAGTTCTTTATATAAAATGACATGTGCATGGTGTATACATAGAACCCACACACATTCTCCCATATACTTAAAACACCTCCAGGTTATTTCTAATACCTGATACAATATAACGTATAAGCAGTTATTACATTGTACTGTTGAGGGGGTACCTAAAGAGAAAAATCTGACCTTGTTCACTGCTACTGCTGCATCAACTATAGATCTAATTACACATTCATGAGCGTGACTTCACGTGGGCAGCCCTCGAGCAATGAGAACTAGAGACTGAGGACTCGTGAAAAGCAAGAGGCTAAAGCAGGGGCTATATATCAGCTTCAGCATGGTGCTTTGTGTGCCTTAAATTCAAGTTTTGAATTTTGGAAGCTTTTTATTCCAATATTTTGATCTATTGGCAGTACTAGGACATGGAACCTTCAGATATTGAGGGCTGCCTAGACTTTTGGTTAACACTTGGGCCTAGACTTAAGTAACATTATACCTACAATGGTATAATGAAACACTAATATAGCATACTTTACTGAGGGAAAATGAAACATCAAGTAAACATCTTGTGGCAAACGTAGTCTCCATTTCAAAGGCAGAGACAATCAGATAAAGAAAAGAAAGTTGTCATGAGATGATGGAAGAGCAGGGGACAAACATTTACATCTTGCTTCTCAGGTGAAAAGATGCTCATGTATCATGGTTTGCAGAGCCCGTCCTGAGGGAGCAGGTAGAAGCACTGATTCTCCGGGTGGGCAGTGTCTTCCTGGTCAGAAGTAACACAGGTTCTAAAAGGCAAAGTTCTACACAAACAGAAAGCTAGTGACAAGATACTTAAGAAAGAAAAGCTCGTGATACGTACACGCATACGTGAATAAAGATAAGAAACAGGTATGCAAAGCTGAATAGCAATCATTCAAGTCTAAATTAAGAACAAGTTAACATCTGTTTAAAGTGGTGCCAAGGTGTGAGGAATCTGAAATAATTTCTTATAAAACAGACAACAGAACTGAAAAGGCTTATCCTACACAAAACTGTCTTCAAATATCTGCAGTAATGTTGGTTTGGAGTCTAGGCCAGGTGATTCTGGATTCTTAGGCTCTAATTCAAAGACCTGAAATAAAGACTCACACAGATTGCAAAGGCTACAAGGAAATGTTATTCAAGGCCATGCTGTGAACAGGTCAGCATACACCACAGGGGAGCAGCAGGCCACAAGCGTGAAGACCTCAGGAGCCCCGGCTACTGTGTGCAGCCTCCTGTGAGAGGCATCAAGAGACTAAGTGTGGAGACCAAGGGCACAGCGCCGCCGGTTCTCTATTTTGGTCGACAGAGTAGGCTATATAAACAATTTAGCTGTGTATGACCTTTCCCACTATGTATCTAATTGTAATCAAATGCAGACCCAAGGATGCATAGGCATAAAATGGTAAGTAGGGGATTATCTCCAAAAGTTCACCTAAGGACACAGTTTTGCTTTATTTGGCATTCACCCGAAACTAGCTGAGGCTAGATTGGTCCTTGTATCTACTGGGACTACACCTGAAGAGAAACTGTCGGAGTTAAGAGTCAAGTGAGGGAGAAACTTACTCCATAGTTCAGAGAGGGCTATGTACGTATCTTAGTCCAGATAAGGGTCTCGGCTGTCGAGTTCATTATTATAAGAGGAGTGTGCACATAGCCTAAACCACACCAAATCCCAGGTTACTAAAGTATTCCCTATGCTTGCTGCTTCAATGTCTAGAATGAATAGGCAGAATTACTTTACATTCTTGAGAGCACAGGACCAGGATTAAAAAGAAAGACAATTCTGGCCTGTTTTTTTTTTTTGGCGGGGGAGGGGGGGAGCGGTAGAATTAAAACAACTCAATAAGGGATGCAGCATCCATGAAGATGTCGGCCTAACAGTCCTTTCACGGGCAGCATGGGGCAAGTAAGGGATTGCTCCCACACCCAGGAAGAGAGTCTAACTTCAAGGAGAAAGTCCAACACTTAGGTTTTCTTCTCATTTCAAGCTTTCACTATCTTTTGAAAATTTATATATAATACTTTTACTAAACATTTTAGACAACAATAACAAGAAAATAACATGGATAGTACACTATTTTGAAGCATGTCAAATACAGGTAGTAAGTAGGCCAAGTTCTTGAAGATCACAAACATTAAGTAACAGAGACAGGGCATGGTGGCACACACTCTTAATCCCAGCACTCAATAGGCAGTGGCAGGCAGATCTCTATAAATTGGAGGCCAGCTTGATCTACACAGTAAATTCCAAGCTAGCCAAGACTACATAGTGAGACCCAGTCTCAAAATAAAAACTAAGGAATGTAAGAATTCAATTAAAAAGCGCCTTAACCAATCAAAACATCTAGAGACAAGATAATAATACACTTATCTCTGATACATTTTGAAGAACAATCAGAATGATTATCCTAAAAGGAAGAGCTGCAGTGGGGCAATCCAGTCGCCAATGATGACATGCCACAGCAGGGTTTAAACAAAGCTAGCTAACCTGACAAAGAAGATAACTCATTAAAAGAAGAAATTCTACTTTGATTCTTGAAAATCCATTTGTTCTAGCTTAAAGATTTCAGACAGATTTTGATTCAGAATCTTTCACTTGCTAAAACAAGAATGCCAAATGGTTGATGTAAAGAAAACAAATCAATTTAAATGTGAATGCTATTTGAAGAATTTCTGCTTTCACAAGCAATATACTTCTCTCTACAGACAGAATAGAGTGGAAAGAAACACCATGGCCCAAATTCTCACAATGATGGTCAAGATTTCCTATAATTTTGAGGCATTTTTCAAAAAATTAATCCACTAATTTTTTCAAATGAGGGTATCACGATTCTGCCTAAGCTAGCTTCAAATTTGTGACTCTCGAGATTTAACTTCACAAACAGCTGAATTATAGATGTGACTCACCACATCCTACCTAAAGAAATTTCAAACTATCAAAAATTTCATTTAAAATTAAAATTTAAAAATAGTATTTTTTGGTAACAGGTATAATTTTGGCTGATTTTTAAAATGTTCCTGGTCTTTTCACTTAGGTATTAAGTAAGCTGAAGTACTGAAGTTATTCCTTCTGAGTCTCTCCTGGTAATGGTACATCTTACAATTTTACTTTGTTGATATTCGAAGGATGCAGAATAAACTCATATGAAGTGTAACTGAATGAGGCCCGCCTTGTGTATGTAACTGAAGCTGGCACCACACTCAAGATAATGAACACATCCCTTTAAAAGTTTCTCATGCTCCTTTGAGATTTCTTCTTCTCTTCTCCCTTGCCAGCTCCCCACTAACTACCATTCTGCTTCCTGTTGCTATAGATGAGCTGGTATTTTCCAGAACTGGAACCACACAGTAAACACTCTATAGTATCTGGCTCCTTTCACTGAGTACAGTTATTTTGAGATTTATCCACTCCTTGTTTGTATCAATAGTGATCACTTTTACCACAAGGTAGCTCTTTATTTGCACAGATATACCACAATCTGTTTAACTGCTTGCTGACAGATACTTGGGTTATTTCCAGTTTGGGATAATTTGCTGTAGAAGGTTTTGTAAGGATATTTTTGTTTTCCCTCATAATCACTTAGGTCTAGACTAGATGGATCATGTAGTAGATAATGTTTTGCTTTGTAAGGAAATGGCCCATTTTCTAACACTGTACTAGTCACACTGGACTATATGGCCCCCCCTTGTTCACACTCCTTTGCATTTCCTACATAGTTTTTGGAGGGGGTGGAGGGTGTAAGACAGGGTTTCTCTCTGCATTCCTGGCTGTCCTGTAACTAGGCTCTGTAGACCAGGCTAGCCTTAAACTAAGAGATCAGCCTGCTTCTGACTCTCAAGTGCTGGGATTAAAGGTGTGTGCCACCACTACCAGCCTCCTCCATATTCTTACTAGACTCTGGCATGGCTACTGTCTTTATTTAGAACCATCTGAGTGAGAATATGGTAGTATTTCACTATGGTTTGAATCTGTATTTCTTTAAAGACCAATGACACTGCTCATCATTTTTTGTTTTTTGTTTTTTTTTTTTGTTTGTTTGTTTTGTTTTTTTTGGAGACAGGGTTTCCCTGTATAGCCTTGGCTGCCCTGGACTCAACTTGTAGACCAGGCTGGCCTCGAACTCTGAAGTGCGCCTACCTCTGCCTCCCAGAGTGCTGGGATTACAGGCATGAGCCAACATGCTTATCTTTTCACATGCTTATTTGCTATTTACTGATGATCTTTGATGAAATGTCTGTTTTTGCTTCTTTTATAATGGGGTTGGCTTTTTTTTTAAGTTTATATATATATTCTATATCAGACCTTTATCAGATATATGATTTGAAAACTTTTCCCAGTTAGTGAACTTGTCATTTTTCTTTTTCTTTCTTTCTTTTCCTCCCTCTCCCCTCTTTTTGTTTTTTCAAGGCAGAGTTTCTCTGTGTAGCTTTTGCTGTCGGCAGACCAGGCTGGCCTCGAACTCACAGAGATCCACCTGCCTCTGCCTCCCCAAGTGCTGAGATTAGAGCTGTGCACCCCCACACCCAGCTTCATTTTCATTTTTTAATGCTTTAAAGGACAGAGATTATTAATATTGAACCAGTCTAGTTTAAAAATTATTTCTTTTACTGACTGTTCTACTTAAGAAATTTTTGGCTTAACAACAGTGAAATTTAGAAAATTATTTAATTTTGTAGAGGGGGATGCAAGTGCCACAGCACCCAGGTCAGAGATAACTACGGAGTTCTCTTCTGCCCTCATGTGGGTTCTGGGGACCACACTCAGGTCACTAGGCTTGAACAGCATTTTTATCTGTTGAGACATCTCCTAGTCCTACAGATTTTAAAAAACTTTTTATAGTTATAACTTTCACATGTAGGCCTACTGATTCTTTCGAATGCATTTTTCCTATATAGTAGTAAGCATTTATTGAAGTTCATGTTTTCCCATCTGAGCAGCCAGTGGTTCTAGCATTGTTTATTGAAAAGTTCCTCCCAAAGTGACAGATAATTTTGAACCTCTGTCCAAAATCTGTTGCCTGTACACAGACAGTGTTATCTCCAGGCTCTCCATCTGTTTATCGCTTTTCCTCTACCATCCGTCCTCCCTCTATCTCTTCTTTTTTTACTTCTTAGAGAACAGGTCTGGGTGTGTAGCTAGGGCTGTTCTAGAATCCTCATGGTGACCGGACTAGCCTTGAACATGTGGTGATCCTCTTGTTTACCCCTTCCACATAATGGAACTGCAGGCGGCAAATCATTCTCAGTGTGAAATGATCACAGCTTATGGTGAGTCTTGAGATTAACTTTCTTCTTCAACGGCAGTCTGGCTAGTCTACGTCCTCTTCATTTCTACCTGAATTCTAGATCAGATTTCCAATATACTAAAAACAAACGTACAAGCAACGGCAGTAGGAATTGTAATTGTACTGAATCTATAGATCAATCTGGAGGAAAATAACTATACTCTAAATAAACAACTATAAAATATAAACATTTTAATGTGTGTGTTTTCCACATAACAATACTTCGGTAAGTCTCTGGACTCGTACCTCTCCTCTCAGACACTCCAGGCAGCAGGCTGGCTGTCCAGGTCTCCCCAGGCCATCAGCTCCACTTCCTCAATACCACATGGGTTTGTCCTTCCCCGTGTTGCATCCTGGTAGCTCTTAACGGAGTCATTTGGGGAGATTTTAGGGCAGACCTTATTTACTTTCTCTATCTTTGAAACCTCTGTCCTCTACTGCAATGTCCAGTATCCTCAAAACTGCTGTTTCTCATAAAATTTTCCCATTGTTAAAAATTGTATCAGGCAAGAAGGCAAATTGATCCCTGTTATTTCATCTTCATTGAAGTGGTCTCAATATTTATTCTGTCAAATCTGTTCTTGATGTTAGAAAATTCAAGTAGAAATAGGACAAAAACATAACACTGCAGCTGTGAGAGTGGCTATGAATGCACAGAAGGGAGTTATGTTCTGGAAATCTAAGAAGGATGATTTTATGGCACTTGTTCAAGTCTTACCTAGATATCTCAGCCTGGGAGTTTTTTTCTCCATCAACAGTGAAAGGAGATGCTCCAGTTAGTAGCTCATACATTAGAACACCTAAGCTCCACCAGTCAACTGCCTATAAAACAATAATAATTTCATTTTGCAGAATTAACAACTAAAATATGTTACAAAAAGGATCAAATTAAAGCTATATACTTAAAATATTTTACAAAAACATTTTTCATAGTTTTCTTTGCAAGGGGTATTAAGTTAGTACATGTAAGAGACATTTAGAGGACAAATGTCTACACATACCCAGAACAGAAACTGCTTTAACAATCTAAATCAGTTAAGGGTTTTTTGTTTGTTTGTTTGTTTGGTTGGTTTTTTTTTTTTCCTTCGAGACAGGGTTTCTCTGTATAGACTTGGCTGTCCTGGACTCACTTGTAGACCAGGTTGGCCTTGAACTTATAGAGAATCACCTGCTTCTGCCTCCCAGAGTACTGCAATTAAAGGTGTGTGCCACCACACCTGGCTCTTAAATCAGTTTTAGTATTGTTTATTTAAAGCAATTTAACTCAAAAATGCTTTCTAAACATTCAGCTGGGTGAAATATTAGATTTAGGATCTGAGGAAGAAAGTATCAACTGTATTTTATAAAGTTTGTGCCCAAAGAATGAGATGAAATTCCTTAAACTAAAAGGCAAGAACATAAGAATCTTACACAAGGGTGTTATTTTTAAACAGTCCCCTAAAAATATTTTTTCTTATAGAACATGTCTAAATATACCAGCCAATAGGGAGATTTAAAATAATAGAAAATAAAATGTACTCCAAATAGGAAAACCATTTATAAATACAGTTATCTAAACAATAAATACACAGGGGAGAATATTATTTAGCTGGTTATAATGTGGATCTTAGTCATGCAGAAATTCTAAATGTACTACAAAGCTTTCTTATTTCAAAACTGGCTCCATTAAGCTCTTAGTTGCTGAGCCATCTCTCCAGCCCCAGTTCCATTAAGCTTTAGTAGATGACTTTCAAAATCTAGGTTATAAATTCTGGCTAAACTACATAATAGCTTTAAATTATATCATGAAGTAACTTAAACCAACATTTCAACTCCTGAATTCATAGAAGCAGCTCCAACGCCAGTTGAGTCAATGATGTCAGAGTGTCCTGCACTGGGCATGAACCGAGCTGCTTGGCTGACACAGGCCTGAGATCAGACTGTAGCCATGAGCTAGTAAGCACTGCCACTCAAATGTCAAGAGTGAGCTGGATAGACAAAGGATTGGCCATGAGGAAGGAGACCAGGCATTCACCACAGACACTGGAACTGTGTATGTGGTGTTTTAACAGGGGTGGAAGCAGAGGAGAACAAAAAGGACAAACTAGTCAGAATTCATTTGGAGAATCTTATTAACCAAAAGTGATAGGAAAGTGCTACCCTTTATTAGAGGATAAAAAAATGACCTAGATTTTATAATGACTTAGATCTGACTGCTTCTTTATTATCCTCATGGGCACATGCACAGGGAAGAGAGAACAAAAAACTCGAATCTTTAGAGGGCTAGGAAGATTGCATTTTGAGTACAGAATTTTCCTTTCATAGTTGTGAAAAGTGCTATTTCTGTTGGACAATAATCAACAAAGTCATCAATATTTTTGTTAAGTTAAAGGCAAACTGGGAATAAAATATGAGTGATTTTTGTTTTCAGTGGCCTCTCAACATCTTGTTAGGACTTATTAACCAAAGGTGGCAAATATAACCACCATCAGTTTTTTATGTTTCCTGAAAAATGTAACCATGCCAGTAAAATTCTGTTCAAAATCTTTCTCCATGATGCAAAGAAAAGCCACATACACAGCTTAGGTATTTAGTCACATCTCTGTGTTATACTTGGTTCAAATGTGTCTCATAAAAAAAGAAAAAAAAAAAGAATGGATCTTTTTTTTAATGGGGCCATGTTTTGTGTTTTGTTTAAGCTCACAGGCTCTTCCAATGAAAATAAAGTTTAAAATTGTTTCAAGAGTAACTTCAAGGTCCCAACTTTTTTTTTTTCTTCAAGGTCCCAACTTTAAGAGGAATGTCACTCTGCAAAGCAAAAAACTTCATCAATGAAACTTTGAAAGGAAAATCTAAAATGTCCTAAATTATATATTTTTTAAATGCACAGTGTTAAAACTCAGTGTGTTTAAGTACACAAACGGAGAACCCAGTGGAGGTAAGACGTACCAGAAGTGTGGCTCTGATTCGAGTCTGTACTAGAAGCTAACTGGGATTCACTCTGACTGCACAATTTATAGGAATACACAAAGAAGTATCAAAAGCAGAACATACCTTGTCATGTCCCGAATCACCCCCTCTGACAATATCTGGTGCCATGTATTCAATAGTTCCACAAAAAGAATATGCTCTTTCAGTCTTGAACAAACAAACAAAAAGGGGATGTGATTTCAAGCTGGCATGACAAGTGATACATGTCAGTGGTTGAGTTACAGCAGCAGTAGCAGTGGTGCAGACTTCTGCCTGCTTTGGAGGGAACTGCTTAAACATCTGAGACAGAGTCTCATGCCTGAAACCTGGATGGTTGTCATCCATCAGCCCACTTACACACGCCCAGTTACTAACGCTTCTTTGCTGCTGTCGTTCTTGGTGCATGCATATTTCAGTTCCTAGGTTCTTTAATCATTCTTTCTTAGGAATGGGAATAGTCCCAGTAAAGTAACATGAATCAACATTTTGTAAAAGAATGATTTTATTTCCAGATACGTAAAACTTGGAAAACGTGGAGGAAGGTCAAAAGGTCAATAAGGAAGCATGGGGACCAAAATAGGAAAATAAGGTGATACCATCTCTTCCCCCATCACTTTGTACAGCCTGGGCACTGCTAATGGGGAAAGATCTCTGATTTATACTTTATTTTATACTTTACTCCTCAATCAGTAAGGTCTCAAGTAAAATAAGTACTCCTTTTTATTTATCAGTTTTAACTGTAAAAAACTACTACTACACTAGCTATGACTCAGAAGTGACAGAAGGCCGCTGTTTTATTGGTTCAAAGTTAAACAAATGCACAGAAATAATGCTTTTAAGCACTACAAACTAAAAATGTTAACCATAGTATACAGACATATAAAATAAAGCTAATATGGCTTATGATTCACTTCATTCCTTTTACATTCTATGAACACTGAAATGTCATTTTCCCTAGGAAGCAAAGGAAGCAATCCAGGTATGGGCAATGGGGAATTTTTGTTGTTGTTAGCTGGCAGCACTGTGCTTTTGAATAACCAATATAAATCTTGTAACATATGCAACATCTCTCTGCTTCATCATTTCATGATCAAATGCTAATATAGAGGCAACTACCAAAAAGATTAGCAGTAATTAATGCTAATAATTAATTCCACTTAAGTTTGTATACTAAAGGCAATAATTTTAAGCATTTCATTACATAGTAAAATGTATATTAGTAAGTATTCATCAGATTATTAAAAATAGTTCAAAATTCCTTTCTAAAATATCTCATTAAAACTAAATTGTTTTTAAATTAATACAATACTTACTATGCTATAGCTCTTTTTGAACACAAAGCAAAAAACACTACATATCCAACCTCCAGAAGTATATAAAAATTAATGAATCATAGTTATCACTTGATAGCACCTTTTTTAAAAAGTTGTTTTTATTTTTTGTGTGCGTCTGCCTATGTGTATGTCTGTAAGTACACTCATGCCTGGAGCCTGCGGAGGCCAGATGAGGGCCGTGGACACCCGGGAACTGGGGTTAGAGAAGAGGCCCGTGTGGTACTGAGCATCCAACCCACGGCATCTACAGGAACAGCGCGTACTCTGAACCACAAACACATCTCTCCAGCTTCATTTGATATCATTTTTTAAAGATGTCATCAAGATATGGTAAATCAAGTTTTAGAACATTCAGGAATATTTCTCCAAACTTAATGAATAAAAATTTGATGAGTTTAAAGGTATTGCTTCCCTTAATTTTTGTATAGAAAACTAGTCTTATAGGCAAATCTAGAGATGGCTTTGCTTCACATATGTGGTGCACGCCTTTAATCCCAGCACTTGGGAGGCAGAGGCAGGTGGATCGCTGTGAGTTCGAGGCCAGCCTGGTCTACAAAGCAAGTCTAGGACAGCCGAGGCTACACAGAGAAACCCTGTTTCAACAAAACAAAACAGTATGCTGATTTCCTTCCCAGTGTGAGACAATAAAAATAAAATTTTAATTTGACAAAAAGTTCAAACTCGGGCTGGTAAGATAGTTTAGTAAATAAGGGCAGCAGCCAACAAGCCTGATGACCTGAGTTTGCTACCAGATTCCTGTAAGTTATCCTCTCATCTCCACACATGCACTGTGGCATGTGTGTCCATACATGCATATGCATGCAATGAATAAATGTAGACACATTCAAATTGTCTTAAAAATCTGGATTTTCTTCTCTAAAACACTAAATATCTGTAACTGATTTTAAAAGTATATGAAAGATATGTATTGTATGAAATATATGTATTGGCTAGTGCCAAAAAATGTGATAGTCACTAGCAGTCACGTTTTATTTTCAAAATCTTTTTACTATAAATAAAATTTATCACTTTCCCTTTTCCTTTTCTTTCCTCTAGCTCCTCCCAGCTACTTACTCAAACCCTTTATGTATCCACACTCTCAAGTTGACAGCTTCTTTTTATTTGGCGATTACTGTTATGTATGTATGTACATATGTATGCATGTTATGTATGTGTGCATGTGTACACACACACACACACACACACACACACACACACACACACACACATCCCGTTGGGCCTGTTTTTGTTGTTTACGTACGTGGTTGTTGTTTATGTATGTATGGTTCAGGGCTGACACTCTGCACTGGACAAACAGTAAGGGGCTCATAACCAGGAGACGCTGTAGTACACCTAAGTCATGTTTTATTTTATCTGACAGCAACAATTATGTATCTTATTGTTTTTTGTCTTAAAATCAGCTTCTAAATAACACACACATCACCCAAAGACAAAATGATAGTGAGTTTTAAAACAGTAAAAACAAAAATCAGAACTTGAGAGAGATAGCTAAAGAGTGTTTCTAGAAACTTATTGTTTTTAAAAGCCAATTAGTAGTGAGATTATTACTAATTTTATAATTCTAACTGTTGGAAAAGAACCAAAGAAACTTACAGAGAATAAACAAAGAAATAAATAAGTAACTAATTAAAGAAGCAGGGACCCTTGGGGACCGAGTGGAGGAATTCCTACAGAAGACCAAGAGAAGGCAAACATGTGGCAAGAGATCAGGACAATTATAAATTGTTAATATTTTGTTATAATTGTTAATAATGGTGGGATAGATGTGAGCACTTCCTATTGGGACTCTAGGTGAGAGAAGCATGGGAGAATGGGGAAATAGAAGGATCCAGAGGGTCCTAGAAACCTACAAGAAGAACATCATGACGGGTGGATCTGGGCCCAGGGGTTCTACTTAAACTATTGCACCAACCAAGGACAATACAAGTAGTAAACTTTGAACCCCTACTCTGATCTAGCCAATGGACAGGACACTCTCCACAGTTGTGTGGAGAATGGGGACTGACTCGGACATGAACTCTGGTGCCCCATATCTGACCACTTCCTCTTGGTGTGGAGACCTGGTGGCACTCAAAGAAAGAATAAGCAGACTACCAGGATGACACTTGATAGCCTATGACCATATAGAGGGGGAGGAGGTCCCCCTTGGTTATAGACCTAGGGGAGGGGAATAGTGTGAAAGAGGGAGGGAGGGAGAAACGGGAGGATACAAGTGATGGGATAACAAATTAGATGTAATCTGAATAAATTAATAAATAAAAAAGAAAAGAAAAAATAAATAAATTGTTAATATTGGTAATTGAAAAGAACATTTCAGGAATTATAACAAATATTAAAAATAAGGAAGTTCTATGAATGAATGAGAGCCAAAGAATTTTAGACATAAGTAGTATTTTTATATAAAATGACAGCAACTTACCAAAGCTGATTCAAAAGTAATTAAAGTCTAAATATATCTATGTGTTTATATAAGGCTTTGAGCTACCTGTCATGAAAATAGAAAGCAAAAATCATGGGCCTTCCTAGTTATGGAAATGCAGCCATCCAAAACAAAAGTTTGCAAACTTTTGTGTAAGGAAAAAGTCTGTAAAACTATTCCAAATACGTGTTATGATATTAAAACCTTGATACCAAAATCAGACAAATGCAGCAATTACAAAAGAAAATTATTCATCAATTTAAATAATTAACATTTCTTTCTTTCTTTCTTTCTTTCTTTCTTTCTTTCTTCCTTCCTTCCTTCCTTTCTTTCTTTCTTTCTTTCTTTTTTAATTTTGGCTTTTTGAGAAAGGGTTTGTCTGTGTTACCTGGCTGTCTTGGAACTTGCTCTGTAGACCAGGCTGGCCCTGAACTCACAAACTGTCCCTTCCTCCCAAGTGCTGGCATTAAAGGCATGCGCCACCACCACTCAGTAAACAATAACATTTCTAACAAATACTAATATAAAAAGCAAATGAAAAAAAGATTCATAAAAATTAAAGTTTGTTCTAGAAAGATGCTCTGCCATAGAAAAACAAGCCTTGCAGAAACTAACAATAAAGTTTACCTATCAAAAACATAAATATTGAGCCTGAAGAGATGGCCCCAAAATTAACAGCACTTGCTGCTCTTTCAGAGTCCTTGGGTTTGGTTCCCATCACCCACATGATGGCTCATGATCATCTATAACTTCTGTTCCAAAGGATCTGACTCTTCTGATTTCTGTGGGCACCAGACACACATGTGGTATGTATACTATTCCCAAACACACATGAACTAAAAGGCATGAAAATAGGAAAGAAAAAAATCATTGCTATTTATAAACAGTGGCTCTTTCATGTGCGAGCATGCATGTGCACGCGTGCATGAAAGAGGCCATAGGTCAACTCCTGATGTCATTCTCAGGAAGCATCCATGTTGACATTTTAAATAATTTTTTTACTTTCTAAAATTATAATATAGCTACATCATTTCCACCCCTATCCCTTTCATTCATTCAATCCCTCATGCATCTTCCTTATTCTTGTTCAAATCCATGGCCTTTTTTTATTTTACTGTTTGTAAATGTAAAATATGTCTTTGTTTGTAAACTCCTAAATATATACATACAACTTGTTCAGTCTGTATAGTGATATTTGTATGTATGTTTTCAGGGCTGACCATTTGGTATTGGATGACCAACTGGCATGTTCTTCTCTGGGAAAAGCCTCCTTCCCCATCCCTAGTATTCCTTAGCTGCCTGTAGTTCGTGTCCAGAGTTGAGGCCTGGTGAGCTTAACCCCTTCCATGTTAGCAAGTCTATTGGTGTTGTCCTTGTTCAGATCATGTTTCGGCTATCATAACTTTTGATGTAGTCTCTCAATGGGACCCTGAGCTCACCTATTAGGGTCGGGCTGCCTGGCCAGTGAGCTCCAGGGATTCTCTATGCCTTCCCAGCACTGGGATTACAAGCATATGGCAGCACACGCAGTTTTTAATGTGGGTGCTGTGGACTAAACTCAGGTCCTCATGCTAGCACAGTAAGCACTTTACCACCTGAGCTGCCTTTTCAGCTCCAGTATAGTCTTTTTCTTTTGTTTCTCCTGCCTCTTCTTTTTTTGGCTTTTTCTTTTTTCTTTTTAATTAATTTATTCTTATTACATCTCAATGGTTATCCCATCCCTTGTATCCTCTCATTCCTCCCTCCCTCCCATTTTCCCCTTACTCCCCTCTCCTATGACTGTGACTGAGGAGGACTTCCTCCCCCTTTATATGCTCATAGGGAGTCTCTTCTTGGTAGCCTGCTATCCTTCCTCTGAGTGCCACCAGGTCTCCCCATCCAGGGGACGTGGTTTTTGGTTTTTTTCAAGACAGGGATTTCTCTGTGTAGCCTTGGCTGTCCTGGACTCACTCTGTAGACCAGGCTGGCCTTGAACTCACAAATATCCACCTGCCTCTGCCTCCTTGACTGCTGTGATTATAGGCATGGCTGGCCTTTTTTCCCCTAAAATTTACTTATTTGTTTTTTATTTTATGTGCATTGGTGTTTTGCCTGCATGTATGCCTGTGTGAGTGTGTCAGATCTTGGAGTTACTTACAGTTGTGAGCTGCCATGTGAGTGCTGGGAATTGAATCCAGGTCCTCTGAAAGAATGATCAGTGCTCTTAATACTGAGCCATCTCTCCAGCCTCCAATATATTTTTTATTACATTTTTTATTAATTTATTCATATTACATCTCGATTGTTAGCCCTTCCCCTGTTTCCTCCCATTCCTCCCTCCCTCCCACTTCCCCCCTTCTCCCCTCCCCTATGTCTGTGATTGAGGGAGACCTCCTCCCCCTATATATGCTCTTAGAATATCGAGTCTCTTCTTGGTAACTTGCTATCCTTCCTCTGAGTGCCGCTAGGCCTCCCCATCCAGGGGATGTGGTCAGAAAAGGGGCACACTCAACGGTGGAGAATATCATGTTCGTCAGCTAGGTCTTGGTAGGGGTTCGAAGTTTACTGCCTATATTCTCCTTGGCTGGTGCCTTAGTTTGAGGAGGACCCAGGACCCAGATCTGCCTGTCATAAAGTTCTTCTTGTAGGTTTCCAGGACCCTGTGGATCCTACTATTTCCCCATTCTTCCATGCTACTCTCGCCTAAAGTCTCAATAGGATCTCCTCTCCTCTGACCCACTTTCTTGGTAAGTAAAGTTTTTCATGGTACGTATCCCTTGATATAAGTGAGTATATACTGTTTGTCTCTTTTTGCTTCTGGGTGAACTCACTCATTATGATACTTTCTAGATCAATCCATTTGTCCACAAATTTCTGGAATTCCTTGTTTTTAATAGCTGATTAGTATTCCATAGTGCAAATGTACCACAGTTTCTTAGTCCATTCTTCTACTGAGGGACACTTAGGCTGTTTCCATGTTCTGGCTATTATGTATAAAGCTGCTATGAACATGGTTGAGCATATGTCCCTGTTGTGTGGTTGGGCATTTTCTGGGCATATTCCAAGGAGCCCCCAATATATTTTTAAATTTGGTTATCTATATAAACTATTAAAGCAAATCTATAAGTTACAGAATTATGCAATGCTATAAACAAGATTAACAATGTCTGACTGTTTCAGGCTGATCGCTGAAGCTCAAGGCCAGCCAGCCGAGATGAATTGAGAAGCTCGAGGTTCAGTAACAGGCTTTGTATAGAGAAAAAGCGAAGTACTAGAGGAAGACTCCTGACATCAACATCTGGCCTTTATGCAAACACATGGACATGTACCTGCAAACAAGTATGTATGTATGTACGTACACACACACACACACACACACACACACACTCAACTTACAATAAGAAGTGCCATTCATGTACAGTTTTGAATGTAATGTAATAGTATGCATTGTTCATGGGCACATACAAAGGAAAGATAGCTACAAAGACAGGCTAAATTCAATCCACCACTCATTCGTTACTGAACTTAAATAGCTAAAGAAGCTGCACAAAAGTATACAAGCAGGTTGACCAATTTCATCTGAAATTCATGATCATTAACGTTAACCAGGCCTCCAATGCTGAGCAGCAAAAGCAGTCATTTTTCTAATCCATTTTACCTTACAAGCCCAGTATCTCCATTCCCCTACTCTCAGTAAGAAAATAGAGCGACCCATAAAGACCTTCCATAAGCTGCCTCTAAGCCTCCACACCTGCATGTGCCCAGTGGCTGATGCTTCTCCCTGAATGAACTGCCCCTTCCACTGGCTGAGACCCGCACTGTCTTGTGCACACTGGCTGATACCCATCTCAAAGACAGTGTTCTAGCCCTTCCCTTTTCCTCTTCCTGTATCACTATTATATTTACTCCCACTTCATCTTCAGGGATAGTCTCACCAGCATATGACATGTCTTATCTCTCCTCCCTAACTCTATCTGACAGGATCTCACTCTGTAGCCAAGGCTGGCTTCACATTTACTATATAGCCCAGGCCGGCCAGGAATTCATGATCCTCTGGGTCTGTACTCACCACACCCAGGTTGTTTGTCCCACCTTAAAGTATAGCAAATCCATTTCTTTCTCTCTGTGCTCTCCACCCAATCTCACCGGTCCTCTTCATAGGCCCCTGAGTTGTGCAGACGTGACTATGAATCTATTCTTGCTCTCTCTTAACTAAGATTTCAACTGAGCTAGTGTTCAACCTTCAGTTCTCATCTTATGTGGCTTAATGTAACTGACAGCTAGTCTTCTGGCTTGAGACAATTTCCCATTTAGCTTTTAAGGACTTCTCAGCTTCTTTTCCACACTTGTTGGCTATTCCCCTCCCTTGTCTTATTCTTAGTATTGAGATAGTTGAGAGTCAGATCTCTCTCCTTTGTTCTTTCCTATCTTCACTTATTCTGTTGATATTCTGATCTATGTTCAGTATTTAACATGTTCAGATAAAAATCATTTATACACAAAATTAGAAATCATCTAATTTATGTACTTACACCAGATTTCTCTTCCAAATTCCAGACTGATAACAGTGAGGGGACGCTTGCTTTTATGTTTTATGGATCATTCAAATTCAGCTTATCAAGCTGAACTCCTTCACCCATCTCAAGCCCTGTACCTTCACCCTTTCAGTTGCTCTAGCAAATTATCTTAGAGCTACCCTAGATTTTTCAGGTTCTCTCATATCCCACATCTAATTCATAAAAATTTCTATTAGTCCTACGGTCAAGATATACTCCACATCTAACTACTTCTGAAACTCCACCCCATTACCACGGCTCAAGGCAACATTCTTTTTTCTAAGACTACTGTAAGAGCCTCCTTAACTCAACCCACTTCCTGCCCCACTCTGAGTTACCACCCTTGTCAAGCACAATTACACTTTAAAATAGCTCTGTTCACGTCATGCTACTCAGACTCTCTGGTGGCTACTGATCTGTACACGGAAGCCATATTGTAAGGGTACTTACAATACCCTTTCTCGCCTGTACAATCCTTCTTTCATGTGATTGCATGTCTTTAGCCCCAGTACTCCAACCATCATTTGTTGCATACAACCCACACTGCCTTGTTCTTTCACAGACACTGGGGATAGTGTTCAAACTCCATACGTAGAAAACCTTCCCCAAGATATACCTATGTGGCCATTCTTACCTCTTTACATGCCACCTTGGTAAAGCATCATGCAGGACAACCTAGTGTGCCTTGACCCTCCCACCTCTTTACTACTGTAGCTGACTCCTTGCAGTCTATTACTGACACACTACATAAGTATTTGGCTTACACACGTGTTACTGTCTGCTGCCCATTTAGAGGGGAAACCTTTGTCTCACTATTAGATCTCCATACCGTGACTGAACAGTGTTCGGATCATTCAGTAAGTCCTGAATATGCAGAAGAAAATGAAAAATGTTCATAACCGAAAATGTGAATGCTGAGTTCATAGTGTTGTATTTTTGCCCTCTGGCTTTCATATGCACACCACATCACGGATATGAGCGCACACACACACACACACACACACACACACACACACACACACACACAC
>OU015742.1:191835935-191870641 GCA_907169655.1 Acomys percivali
CACACACACACACACACACACACACACACACACACACACACACACACGGTGAAATGACTTGTTACTGTGCCCATCCATGAATGCCCTGCTTGACCTGCATCAGTGAAGCTCCCTGCAGCAGACGACACGACAGACACGCACAACTTGTCAACATGCAGAGAACAGGAGAGTTTAGAGTGCTTGGGCCTAAGTGGGATCTCTCTACCACACCCCTCCTTCAAAGCTCAAGGATCCATATAAAAAGGGGGCAGAAAGAATATAAGAGAGCCAAGAGCATGGTGCTGCATGTCTCTATTTTTAGCAATCAGAAGGCACAGGCAGGTAGATCCCTTAGGAACTCAAGGCCAGCCTGATTTACCTAGCAAGTCCCTGGCCAGCCAGGCATACAAAGAGAGACCTTGTCTTAACACCACCACCCCTTGCCCCAAAAGATTGTAAGAGCCAGTGGGGGTAGGAGTAGATCATTTCAATGAAGCTGTACTTTCCTTTTCATATCCAACAGGGCGGATGCACATCTGGACTCATAGCAATCATGACAGTATGCATAAGACCTGCCGAAGTTCAAGCTGGACAAAATCCTAGCATGGAGGAAGCTGACGAGCAAAAGGCTCTTCTCCTATCAAAAAGCTGTTGCATTTAATTGCTGCTGGGAGGAAAAAAGCCCATTTTCTTTACTGGTGTGGCAGCTGGCATACTGACCACACTTCAGAGCAATGAAGGAACTGCAGAGAGAATGAATGAAGTTGTATGGGTAGGAGATCAGGAAGACGTCGTGGGGCGGGGATGGCTATGATAAAAAAAAAAACAGTATATGGAAACTGTCGGAAATTTAATAAACATAGTATTTTACAAAGAAAAGTATAGAATACAAACATTAATCATATATTTTCAATCTTATTATCCCAGGGTAAATCCTACTAATGCCCTGGGTTTGAAAGTCCCTGACATTCAACACAGTTTTAAAATAATTTTCATTTGCTTCTCAGAAAACAATGAGACAAGCCTAATACTGTGGGATGCGCCTCACACATTCCTGATGTGACCAGCGGCCCTCTAGTGGACATACTGTGGAAATGCTGTCCCTGGTCTCCAAGGCACCAGCAAGCTTACTCTCAGGGAAGGTGGCTTCCAACAGCTATCCATCAGAATCAAAACAAAAAACAACAACAACAAAAAAAAGAGATAATATAAAACCGGAAGCTAAACATTTTCAAGTAAACAATAATATTTAACATTATTGGAACAACGGAGTATTCAATTCTTAGGGTGATGTCAATTCAAAAGTTGTTGCTACTTCTGTCATGCTATTTACATTGAATTTGCCTTAAAAAGAAAAAAAAAAAAAAAAAAAAAAGAAAAGAAAAAGAAAAAGAAAAGAGGAAACAATATCCTGAGTAAGTTTACCAGAATCAGTTATTTCTGCATAAGAAAAAGTAAAAGGGAACTGTGAAGCCATCTTGTCCAGTGCTTTGGAGGGACAAAAAGTCTGCTCTGATGTCTAGGGTGAGGGCAGAAACGTCACAAATGGCTACAGTTAATTATGTTAACATTAAAATCCTTTATAGTATTATTTTCTACGTGCATTATGTTTACCTATCTATGTGTGTACAGTGTGAGGAGGTCAGAGGACAATGACGCAGAGTCAGTGCTCGCCTTCTACAATGTACATCCCACAAATCACTCAGGTGCTCAGGCCTGGCAGCCTTTGCTCACTGAGCCATCTTGCTGGCCCATTTTTTTTTTTAATTTAAGGATAAACTGAGGCCACAAATAAACATTAGGATTCTAATGCTCTTCCTTTTCCAACACCTCCAGCCCAAGGCTTACCTAAAAAGTAGTTATTATCCAGAGTCACGTATTTTGGCAAATGCATGACGGGAGTGATTAAGAGAGACCTAGTAGGCTTTCCGGAAGCATATGCAAATGAAAACCAATCATGAATACATGTCAATACAAATCAATCAAGATGGGAGATAGGTGGAGGTAATCATAAACTGCCGTAGAGAGTTACTGCGTAATTCTTCATGCGAAAGTGCTGTGTGCCTCCTCACTTATCCAGAATGGTGGTTTGAAGGAGACTGTCCCCATAGGCTCTGGTGTCTTAATATTTGGTCTCCATCTGGTGATGCTGTTTGAGGAGGGTTGGAAGGAGTGACCTTGCTGGAGAAAATATGTCACTAGGGGGTGAGCTTTGAGAGTTTAAAACCTTGAATTCTAGTTTTCTCTCTGCTTCCTGCTTTCAGTTAAGGATGTGAACTCTGTTTCCTGTTTCAGCTGCCATATCTGCTTGCTACCATGTCTCCGGGCCATGATGGACTCATCCTGCAGAACTGTAAGGTCAAATACACTCTTTTTCGTAAATTACTTCCACTCATGGCACTTTATCACAGCAACAGAAAAGTATCTAATGCACCTGGCCATTGTGAGATGAATACATTATAATAAGCAAAATCTGAAAACGGCATCACTAACTAGAAGCTTATTAGAGAAAGGTGTGCTTTTCCTACAAATAACAAAATAAAGGAAGAATAACAAGATTCTTGTGTGTATTCTAACTTTTCTCATAATCTAAACTATGAATAGTATACTTTGCAAACAGAAATTGATTTGTACAATGTTTTACATTTCAAACTTGCCAGGCTGTTGTGAGAGGAACAGCAAAGGGCTTTAGAACTCACAGAACGGGGCCCACAGGTTAGCACAGCCACGAAGGGTGTGCCTGGGGGAGGCAGAGCTCGGAGGACTAGTGTCCTGAGGACCTCGTGCTGTGCTGCAGCATCGCTCTGCTTGCTGTCCTTGTGGCCTTTATATTCTTCCTAATAGACAAGTTGTGGGAGAACTCTAAGGGGGCTTCCAGCCCCTCCCTGGGCAGTATCACTGGCACTCAGAATAACAATGCTTCCTCTCTTTCAGGCATTGCTGCTGGGGCAGACTAATGATTCAACCACCACCCTTGGAAAGAACTTAGAGATATAGATTGTTAGCAATGACCATGGCCCTTACAAAGCATTTGGAAAAACAGATTGTTAGTAAGGTTAAGATGTTTTTGCCAATGGTTCTTTGTAGAAAATCTAAAAGAACAATTTAAAGTTCAGAAAGGTACACTATTATTAAGTGAGCTAAGGACTTTTTGAGGTTAGGGAGCAAGAACAATACCCCAATTAGCACTAGCTGATGTGACTCTCTCACTGAAGTTGGGCTGGTGGTCAAGGCGGTTAATTTCTTGTACCTACTTTTTTCCTCAACTTCCTGATATGATTTAATAAAAATTGTTAATGAGTAGATGTACATCTTGAAGACTTAATGTAGAAATGCCTGACTCTTTTTTATATAAAAGTTTAGAACTGTGATTCTTTTAACGTTTTTATAAGATTACTTTTTAGGCTAGCTAATTATTTCTTTGTAACTGCAAACTACAGATTACTGGTAAGAGAAACTGGCTGAAAAAAAATTACCTTGCTTGCTTACACTTTGGTAATCTATAACAAGTTGCTTAGTGACAAATGTAAGTGGGTTCTTGGGAATAATTTGTTTTTTATATTTGTTTCTCACCCATAATACGTAAAACATTTGATCATGTGAGAGTACTGGGTAACATGTTTTTCAGTGTATATTCATTGTATTCATTCACTAAAACATATAGCAGTAATAACATTGTAATTTTTATATTGCTTGAAAGTTTTTGCTGGGATATATAAGATGTGGGAGAAAAAAATAAAATTGTTGGAAGTTTGTTCCATCCAGTCAGTAAACTGTTGAAGCTTGTTGGAACTTGCTCGTTGGAGCTTGTTCTGCTTCATCCATCTTATTTTGTGTGTGTGTGTGTGTGCGCGCGCACCTGCGTGCATTACTTCTTCCCTGACACTGGTTTCCATCAGTGGCAGTCTTCACTGACTACAATCAGTTCCATCTTGGAGAGTCAAGCTTTTTACCCTCAGAGAAAAGGGTGATCAGCTGCCTATTCTATGTCCCACCTCAGTTGATCTTGTGGTGTTGAAGCTGGTCTTCAACACAAAATATACTTTCATGAAAAGGCTTATTACATTAGTATGACAATCCTATAAGTAGCTAAGATAACTATTAGGTAACAGATGAAAAAATCAGAACTTGAAGGGTTAATGACTAAGCAGCAAAAAGACCATCTTCAACATAATACTTCTTACATACTAAAATAATTAATCAATGAATCACTGCACCTAAACTTATCAAAGATTCAAACATTTGCTTTTTTTTATTATATTTTTAAGGCCTTTCCCTTTTAAGGGTAGATACTATGGCAGTGGGCTATAACTTAGTTATGTCACTTTTAAATGTTGAGAACTTATTTTTCTTGACTAAAAGTTACAATTTTGTCTACCTGGGGATTCTTGTTTGTTATGAAAAAATTAAAACATTCATTGTTAAAGTGTGAAAAACACAATTTTAAGCCATATTAATATAGAGAGGAACAACCCATGAACATAAGATTTCAACATATTATTTCACTGTTTATGAAAAAGAAAAATAAATATGTCAGTTATTCATTATCTTCATTTTATCCTATTCTTATTTTTAAGTGTCTTATTCCACATTAGAATTAATATGCAATACATAGCAGCTTGTCTCCTTAACTCAATAAACAATTCTTTTTAAAAAAAGACCAACTAGCTTTTATTTCATGTGTACAGATGTTTTGCCTGCCTGTAGGTCTACACCAAGTATGTTCCTTGGTGCCCAATGAGGCCAGAAGAGGGCATCAGATTCCCTGGAACTGGAGTTATAGACACTTGAGAGCTACCATTTAGGTGTTGCTGATAGAACCCAGGTCCTCTGGAAAAGGAGCAAATGTTCTTAGCTCTCCAGGCCCCAACAAGCATTTCTTAATGATCAAAGCAACTCTTGTGAAAGACACATCCTAGTCTGCACAGACTTATGTTTTCTTTTACTTCTAGAATCTCAAGGGAAGTTGAGAAAAAAAACATACCAATGAAAAGTATCAAACTGTATAAATCATGTCTGTCATAAAAAGAGGTTTAAAGTTAGTAAACTAAAATAGATTCTGTATATAATTGAAATTAGCAACACCTATCTAGAAATATGTAAATACTTAACAAATACCTCTAAAATATATGTTCATGACTTGTTAGGGTCCCCATATGGAGAAGGCTCAGGCAGAAAAAAAAAAAAAAGAGCCTGCAAAAGAGTGAGTCGAGGTTGGTGGTATTGTAGCTCTATGGTAAAAAGTCATTGGGTAAATAAGGAAGAAAGGTCAGGGAACATACTAAAAGCAGAGTGATACTGGCTGGAGTGTTTCAGCCGATTGGTAGGCAGGTGCCAGACAAACTGCAGCAGACTTAGGAGTGCTGCAGTGAGTAAGCAGAGGCAGTACACAGACATCGGACAAAGAGCAAGAACAAAACAGCTAGAGGGAATTAGATTCCCAGGGCTTTTGTTTGTTTTGTGTTTTAAGTCAGTCTATTTACCCATTACCTCCCTATTTAAAAAAAATTTAAAAACAGAAGCTACTAGGCATGCTTAAATGATGACAGTGAGACCAAAGTATACCTGGAAGAGAGCAGAACAAGATGAGGCACTTACGATAGACATTCAGGCTGAGGGATGGAGAAAGACTCGACTGAATCCTATATAAAGACTATGCTTTGGTGTAAGTGACAGGCTGGCACAGCAACCAAAAAGGAACATTTTAAAAATGCTAACCCAAACAGAACAGTAGCAAGAGGGTATCTATTAAATAGGAAAGGTCTGGGTCAGGACACCTGCTAAACAGGTGCTGGGTAGAGTTAGGGACAGAAAGGCCACTAGATCAAGTTTTAGGAGACTCCAAAAGGGAATTCTTATCCGATCCCTGAGAGTAAAAGCTGAGATCTAGCCTGACAGTATGACCTTTAAGGCAAAGAGAACAAATGAGCTGGTAGTAAGCTATAAGGACCCAAGAGTGTAATGTTCCGTCAAAATACAGTTGGTTGTAGTCAGGGAGAAAGGGAACTTATTAATGATTTATCCTCTGCTATTCTTGTACTTTTACCATTTTGCACCCAAACAACCGAGTACTGGCATTCTCTTAGGGGGTGGCGTTTGACCTGATCAGCAGATAACACAGGACCCTTCTGTCACATGAGGGGATTCAACTGCATCAGTCACACAGGACATCTGCTGATCTGTGACTGCTCTACCCAAGATCTACCTAATGCTGATCAGCTTTTTTTTTTTTTTGAGGTGGGGGTGGGAGGGGAGGCTGGTTTTGTTGTCCCAAATTTCACTAGGGACCCAGCTCTCTAGGGACCCAGTCTTTTAAACAGAGGTGACATAGGACCTACGGAGATAAGGAGTCATATCTTTCTTATGTGACTCCAAAACAATCCTCCTGGACCCTTAATTACCCCCACTTCTACTTGAGGAACAACTGGTGGCTACAATTCCTGGCAGTTTTCGGGAGTCAGAGGTCCAATGCTGCCTGCTTCTGAGCCTCTTACCTTACTAGTCTCAGGTTCAATGGAAACCATCATCTTATTGACCGAAATGTAGTTGTCATAATCTTCCCTTCCTTTTGAGTGTATGCACACTTTCCTTTTTTGCGTTAGTAAGGTTTAGAAAGGAGGAAATAATAAACATGTAATCCTCTACATTTTACTAAAGTTGGCAGTCAAATTTATCAAGGAGTAAAATGTTTTAAAATAAATAACAAACAAACTTGAGAGTAGAGCCGGAGAGACAGCTTGGTGGTGAAGACCACAGGCTGCTCTTGCAGAGGACTCAGGTAAGGCTGCCAACATGCATATGGCCACTCAAAACTATCTAAAACTCCAGCTCCATGCACCCAATGCCCTATATGACCTCCATGGGCACTGAAAATGTGTGGTGCATAGACATACATGCAAGAAAAATGCCTATACACACAAAAAGTAAATTAAAAAAAGCAAACTTGGACATAAATTTCTCAAAATCAATCTAATCTATTTTATAACTTTTATTATATATCCAAGAAAAATTATAGCTAAAACTAGTGTTGTAAAGGCAAAGATATTCTCTATTTTATTTATCAATGCACTATTTAGCTTAGATGTAATCAGTAAATACATACTGAATGAGTAAACAAAGCTAATATAGCTATAATAAAAATTTAGGACATTTAGTCTTTATGCTAATGTTATTTGAGAGGGAGGGCCTCGATTGAGAAAATACTTTCTGTAGGAAGTCTGCATGGTACTTTTTTGAATAGAGATTAATGTTGGAGGGCACAGTTCCTGGAGAGGGTGGCTGTCAACCCTGGGCAGGCGGTCCTAAGTTGTATAAGAAAGTAGACTGAACAAGCCATGAAGAGTAAGTCAGTAAGCAGCATTCCTTTATGGCTTCTGCTTCAGTGGCTGCCTCCATGTTCCTCTCTGACTTCTCTCAGTGATGATGTAGGACCTGAAAGTTGTACAATAAAATAGACCCTTTCCTCTCCAAGTTATGTCTGGCCATAATATTTTACCACAGCAACAAAGCCCAACTAAGACTCAGGACTGGTTTTGGAAAAATTCCAAAAAGCAATCAGACCTACAGACAGATTAATTATTAATTATCCCTTACCTAAAATGCTTGAGACCAGAAGTGTTTTAAATTTTATTTTGTTGTTGTTGTTGTTTGGTTTTTTGTTTTCAAAGACATGGGTTCTCTATGATAGCCTTGGCTGTCCTGGACTCACTTTGTAGACCAGGCTGGCCTAGAACTCACAGCAATCCGCCTGCCTCTGCCTCCCGAGTGCTGGGATTAAAGGTGTGCGCCACCACTGCCTGGCTGCTAGATTTCAATTTTTTAACCTGGATTATAGCATACTACCATATATTAAAAAAAATGGTATCTTGGGGGATAAGATAGAATTCAAATTAAGGAATATTTAGGTTTTATATACAGTGTATGTGTACACTCAAATGACAGAGACAGTCAGAGCTGGAGTGTAATTCTAAGAAATACTTTAAATAATTTTGTTCAAGAAGCAAAGTTTATACACACTGGACCAACAGAAAGCTAGAGTTATGCCTCCTTCAGCCACCCATGTGGACAGCTTGTGGTTAGTTGACATCACTGTCATTCCTGGTTCTAGGTTTATATACAACCACTAAATAATTACTTTCATCTTTTCACAAGTGTGTACTTAGTATTAAAAGCATGGCATTTCCTTAATGCACACACACACACACACACAAACGTACAGCACTATGGCTTATCCAGAATCCTTGGGTTGTCGGCTGGGAGGTATAAAGGTTTCTGGACATTGTATTTTAAGTTTTGGTGGGAAGACACACTATCAGCACTTGATGCATAGCTATGCCTCTGTTCACTGTGCTAGCATGTCATTCAAGCAAGCATTTTCATATTTACTCCTCAACGATCTAGGACTTTCTCTGCTCATACAGCTGAATTTTAAAGGTCTACTTTGGGGTAAAGTATGTTCTTATAAAAAATATAACTGTTTTTGGTAAGACATTCAGTTGGAAGATGAACAGAACAGCTGTCAAGGAATCAAAATCACGAAGTTTTCATCCAGTCCAGCTACTCTAAGTATGCACTGGCTGCTGGTATAAACAAACAAACAAACAAACAAGGAAAACAAAAGGTCTCTACTGATCCAGCTTTCTTGCTAGTGTAGTAATGGACTGGTAAGAAACTCATTTCCTAAAACAGCAAGGACATAGCCTTCTCCTACTACAAGCTTACAATCTGCACAACATACCACATCCAAGATTTATTCTGTCTGTGGCTATTTTAATTCCTTTGGGAGTTTTAATTACCTGTGGCCAGTGATTTTCTGGGCTATAGTGCCAAAGGGTGATATTTCATCGGCATTACAGACTTGTTCAAACATCAGCTTTCTTTCAGTGATGACTTTGGCAAATATATGATGGAAATTTTCTGCTTCTTTATGATAAGTAGCTACTTTATAATCTATTTTTGTGGTTTCTGTCTATCTACCATCCACCTGTCCATACTAGGATCAATCATAGGTGCCTGCACACACCAGACAAGCACTCATCACAGAGCCACATCTTCAACCCTGTTTACCTTTTACTTTGAAACAAGGCCCAACAGTAAGTTGCCTGGGCTGCTCTGAGATCCTCCTTCCTCAGCCTCCTAAGGAGATGGGATTATAAATTTGAGCCACCAGGCCTGGCTATAACTATAAATCCTTTTTTTCCAACATAATATTTTTACCGATTCTTTGAGGATTTCATATCATACACCTCTATCATGTTCATTTCTCAGTCCTTTGCTGCTCCCCTGACCCTTGGGGCCTCCAATCCCCACCCCCAAAGGGAAAAAACCCAAACAAGCCTTATTTGCGCTATCTATATCCTCACTGGAGTGTGGTCAAACTTTCAATGGCCTGCTCCCTGAATATAGCTGAGTTCTTACCCTCCCACAGCCCTGCTAGAAGCCATCTATTGTAAGCAGTGACACTTCAGCATCCTATCACAGCTTTTAAGAGTTCTCTTCCATGGCTTCCTGTTTAGGCTGCTACTCTTTCGGGAGGTGGGACTATTAATTTTTTAAAACTTAAAATTGTGTCTTTTCCTAAATTTCTGCAAGAAGCCTACTGAATATTTATAGTTACTTTTGTCTAATACAATGTTGCTTGCTTTATAATCATGAAGTGTCTTAAGTTTCCTGTGACTCTAATGGAGCTACTTTTTCACTATTTTGTTTTCATTTTTATTTAATTTTTGTATGTATACGTGTGTGTGTGTGTGTGTGTGTGTGTGTGTGTGTGTGTGTGTGTACACATGAGGGCAACTTGTGGGAGCTGCCTCCCTCCTTCCACCATCTGAGGAGTTCTGGGGACCAGACTCAGATCATCAGGCTTGGTAACTAGTACCAATTCATAAGGACCTTGCTGGACCATTCTTCTATTTGTCATTAACTTCTACTCATTGTTTTCAATTTTAACAGTACCTCCTGTTTCCCCAGGTTTGACACACTGGTCATTCCAACACAATGCTCTGCAGTGAGCCGTTCATGCGTGCACTGCTGTGCAGCTTCTCCAGTAGCCTGACTTCTGCTCTAGAAATGAACATAAATGCTTACTCTTTTACTTATCACTGTTACTACATGAGGATCTGCAGTCCACACAACAGAGAATAAGTGAAAATTAAAAGAAAAAATAAACTGAGTAATGTGCTAGGCTGGACCTGGAGGGAGGGAGTATCATTAAGAACCCATTCTTGTACACGAGGCTGCATATGTCTAACCCAACTACCTTCTGCGGGCCAGGGGCCTGCCCTGGGGAAGTTGGGCATTCATGCAGAAAATGTACCAGACTGACAGACTCTTGTTCCTAAGGGACACTCAATAAACCATGCTGTGTGATTGTGTTTTGACTGTGACACACCACAGGACGGCAGGTATAACATTTTTCATTTGTGACATTATGTTGGCACTGAAGCAGTTTTAGATTTTGGATTTTTGGGTTAGAGATGATCAAACTATACTTAATTTGGAACTCAATAATGATCTGTTATATACAGTTAAGTCTTGTATTACAAAACTCTAACTATAATTCTGTGTTCTACATCAACAATTTGCTTGATAGAAACAAAACCGGCCCCCAAACTTACTTAGTTCTCTTGAATAATTAGTAGTTGAAAATAAAACTTTATCATAGCTCCTACATAAAATTAATACTTGATTATAATTAGTAGATATATAGCTTTAAATGCAATTGGAGGCATCTGTGATATTAAATAGCCCTAACTAATACTGTAAATGTAGGGCCTTCTACATTTATTTTGTGTGTGTGTGTGTGTGTGTGTGTGTGTGTGTGTGTGTGTCACACCAGCTACTATGTTTTAGTAACAAACATTTTTTTTTTAAAGTAAAGTCCAGAAAGATTATTAAATAATCAGATTTGGCCTGGAGTGGTGGTGATGCCTTTAATCCCAGAACTCAAGGAGACAGAGGCAAGCAGACTGCTGTGAGTTTGAGGCCAGCCTGGTCTACAAAGTGAGTTCAGGACAGCTAAGGCTACACTGGGAAACCCTGTCTCAAACAAAACAAAACAAAACAAAACAAAAACAAAAAACCACTCCCCCAAAAGCAAGCAAATAAAAAACAACAATAAGAAAAAGAATTAGATTTGGTACGTCCTTGTCACCCCTGCCCAGTGAAGTCTAAAGGTCCTCACAGCAGGTCTTAGTTGGTAACTACAATGTAAAGTAAATGTGTTTCACTTTTTTTTTTTATATTATCACTCAAGCCATTCTCCTGAAGGGTAAAAGGGATTGTTTTATTTATTTATGTATATTTATTTATTTGGTTTTTCGAGACAGGGTTTCTCTGTGTGGACTTGGCTGTCCTGGACTCCCTTTGTAGATCAGGCTGGCCTTGAACTCACAGAGACCCGCCTGCCTCTGTTTCCCGAGTGCTGGGATTAAAGGTGTGCGCCACCTACATGCCTAGCTAAAAGGGATTATTTTTAAAATATTAGCTATACTTGACACATTTCATAGAGAAGTTATGTATATAGGGCGAACTCGGATATATCCATTAAAGGTTTACTGTGACTCTAGTAGGATGGTTTCATGATAAGTTTTACTATGAATCTCGTCAGTCCACTCACATCAAAACAGTGCTTGGAACAAACCTGCACAAAACCCTGTAACCCATTTGTCTTATTAAATATTTATTGGTAATGAATTTTTTATCCTTGTTTATATTCTGCAATTACTAACTTCAAATTAAAATATAATACTCACTTCATCAGCCACAAACTCCTTACTCAGACCAAAATCTGTCAGCACCACATGGCCATTAGAATCAAGTAGAATATTTTCAAGCTTAATGTCACGGTATATAATCCCCAACTGTAGAAACAAAACAAAACATTCATTTTAAGATAAATTTCAAATGAGTTAAAACAGCATTTATCTACCTTTAAGGAAGTTCCTCTTCAGGATTTGGTGGCTTTGCTCTTGGCAACGCTGAGAGCAAATGCTCCATCTTGGGGCTTTCCCAAAGCTCTCCAAATGTCGTAGTTGTCTCTGTGTGGTGAGGGTTGATCCCTGGAACCAGTGTCTTCAGGGTCTCCCTGTTGCCTACTGACTCCTTCTGTCGCTACTCTCCCTATTTTACACTCATTCCCAATTACCTTCATGGGCATTCCTGGACAATTCTTGTCCACAACTCTTCAGCAAACCTTCCTACAGAACCATAGCCTATGCTGATCATTTCTCTATTTTCAAACCATGTACTTACCTGTAAATTACTGTTTCTTAGATATTTACCATTTATCCTATTATATTATACTATCTGCCTTTTCCAATTGTATACCCTTATCTGGTATCCTGTATAATGCAATGTGTTGGACAGGCAATTAATAAAGGCTTTTTGAATAACAAGCTCTTAAATATAAAGGTTAAAGAGCATAGGCTTTCATGTTTAGTTCTAAATCAGCAAAGCAAATCATTAAAAACCATTTATACAGTCAGTCATACATTGCTTTATGACAAGGGTATGTTGTGTAAAGTATGCTGTTAAGTGATTTTGATTGTGCAAGCATCGTGGAGTGTACTTACACAAACCCTGATGGTTTGTGAAAAAAAAAAATCCTATTCCTCTTGAGGCCGCAATGAACAAAACAGCAAATGGGCAAATCAACCAAAAGTGACCACAGAGTAAACATGAGATGTATGAAGTTGCTGCCAGTGAAATACAGTATATTGTCTTACAATAAGCTTTCTAAAATGATGACTAAATATATAGTAAATACACAGGCCAGAAGCATGGTTGGCTTTTGACCACTATCACGTTTTACTCTGCTGTACATAGTCATATGTGGTGTGTTATATGAGTGGTAGCACAGCAGGTTTATTTACACCAGCGTCACATAAAAAGGGATGGAATCTAGTAAAGCATTTTGACAGCTACAGTCAAATGTATGGCCTATCACTTAGTGAAATGTTCACACAGCTCAAGACCATATGCCTCTTTGTTTTGTTTTTCTTGTAAGTAGTATAGTAAAACGTTTCAATTATATAATATAAATCTAAAAGATGTCTGATTCACCTCAATTTTCTACTTCATGTTTTCACTTATATTTGCATGGATTAAATATTTTGATACTTTGAATATTGCTTTCCTCAATATTAAATACAGGAAAAAGCAGATTCCTAATAATCTTTCAAAAGTCAAAGCAAAATTATACATCCCTCATCAAAACACAAAAACCACCAAACAAAAACAAAAACCCAGGCAAGTTTCCTATGATAGCTTACAAGAAAGACAGGAAGGAAAACACAGGTGTGCACTGCACACACACTTGACTTGAAGAATTGCATTTACCTAAGAACAAGCAGCACCCTGCATTTTAGACCTCTTTAGAAAAGATTTTTAGAAACAGATTATTTACCAACCAATTTACTTAATCACTTCCAAATAAACTTATAGTCTCTTCTTCTAAGATTTATTATTAGCATCTCTATCAAGATTAATATTGCCGGCTTTGTGTATACGTGTTTTTAGGGTAAGAACGTTTGCTATACTGCTTTCCTTGCATATCCATCACATTTATTCCTATTCCATTATGTTCTCTACATCTACGATTTTTTTTTAAATTACTGTTTAGAAGTAATGGATGGCATGGAATCTTCCTTTAGTACACAAAATGAACGGATTTAAGTATTTCATAACTTACAGACTGTGTTTTCTAGCTTACCTGTTTGGCTTTGTGTTTTGTTTTTAACTTTAGTACTTTTGTTCAGTTATACTGTCATTAGTGTATTATAAAACATTATATCTAATTATAAGCTTCAAAAATCTTTGTAGCTTATTCTGAATGGTAAGATTTCTGATATAGAGATGCTTAAAACTAAATCAGATCACATTAAAAATAAGCATAGCCATGAAGCTTGCCACCATAGTGAAATTCTGTCAAAAGAGGCAGGAAATGGTCATTTATTATTCCTGCTCTCCTCTCCCTCCGCTGCCAGCTCCCTTCTCTTCCTGGACCTCACACATTTCATTCACTTCAGACAGGGTTTCACTATGTAAAATCAGGCTGGCCTCAAACCCACAACCTTCATCCCCAAAACTCCCCGGTGCTGGGATTTTTCTAAAGATTACTATTCTCTTTCCCTCTGCCAGTCGTGTCTTGTTTCCTTTCTGGGCTAGATCTGTTACTTCTTGACTCCTGTCTTATTTTCTTGTACCTTCTAGAATCTTTTCTCAGTTTGTCCCATTTTTTGTCTCCATCTGTGACTCAATTTCTGATCAAAACTCCCTTCCCCTTTAAGATGCCTTCCTTGCTGTTTTCTCAACTCTCATCTATTTTTTTCCTATGTTGCATATTTGTACTTTAATCTGTTCATCTTAAGGGAAGGATGACAAACATGACAAAGACTGGCTTCAGGATATATCTGAAATGTTGAAACTTGGTGACCCAAATCACACTGTGCCTTTACAAACCTGAATACCTTTGATATAAACTACTTTAGCGTTTTCTATTTCTGAAGAAAACCATACATACTGAGGCAACACAGAAACCACCCACTTCTCCAATAATTTAGGTAAGTTAAGTCAAGATTATGGACCAAGGTTAAGAATATTTGCAATAATACAAGTTTAAACTGATTTGCCCAGAGTTTGAACAGGATCATAGATAATAATGTGCGGGTACAGGTTTCAGTATCTGAGCTCATGCCACATGGAGGCAAGGAGGAGGAGCAGAGCAGGGCAGGGTCAGAAGTCAGTTAACACGGGAGGGACAGAAATAACTCCAAATCAGCAGCAAAATCAGGAAGTGCCCTTTGAGAACAGAGAGATGGATTGTGCCATGGAGCAAGTCACAATTAAGAAAATACATGTTACAACTTGAGGTTTCATTTTTAACAACCAACAACTTTATTGTTTGTTTGTTTGTTCTTCTGAGACAAGGTTTCTGTGTACAGCCTCAGCTGTCCTGGACTCACTTTGTAGATCAGCCTGGCCTTGAACTCACAGCAATCTGCCTGCCTCTACCCCCTTAGTTCTGGGATTCAAGGTGTATTCCACCAAGCCCTGCTACAACCAACAACTTTTATTCTGATGATACGGTATAATAAAGAAAGTACTAGGATTTTTCATATCTTACTTTGTAACTAGCTTGGCCTTCAAGTCATGATCCTCCTGCCTTAGCCTCTCAAGTGCTGGGATTATAGACGTACCATACCAATCCCAGCAAAAAGCAAATAGTTTTAGGAAGGAACTATGAAACTGAGAACACAGTAACGTTCACAATCCCCAAGACAACATGTGAAAACATCAACATGTTTAGTTCAATCAGTACCTCAGTTTATAGATTGTTCAAAAGGAAACTGCAAAGCTGAAGCGACTTACCTTATGCAGGTGTTCCAGGGCAAGCACGATCTCTCCAACATAGATCTGCACTTCGTGCTCTGTGAAACGCTCTCTTTGAGAAAGATGAGTAAAAAGTTCTCCACCATTTATATAATCTAAAAATGAAATATATTTTTTCTTTCTTTGACTTGCATTCATAAGGAAATAGCTCCCTCTAATTACTTTGGGTTAACCATTAATTTATTTTTGTATAACTCTCAGTATATGACAGTTTCATAGAAAGTATTATTAGTTTTATATGTCATGCAATTTCCTAAAACAATGATCATCCTGAACCAATCAAATTAATATGCAAAGAGTACTGCCATTAAAACTAACACAAAATCCACACAGATTTAAGAATATTTTTCTAAAGACAGCATATCAAAGCCCTCTGACACCAGTGTGTAACTTACTGTAGAGTATCAAACATCAGTCACATGATGGCCAAAGTCGCCTCCAAAATCCCACACAAAACATAAGCAAAGTCCTATCTTGCCACATGTAATGGCTGCCAATCATTAATTTTAAGACCTGGAAACAGACTCTCTATTTTCTAGAATTGTCTATGCACACTTTAAAGGAACATACTGTTGGGCAGCAGGTAGCATTCTTATGGCTGCATACAGCACGGGGTAAAAAGAAATATGGAATAAAAGTACAATACTTTTTTGGAGCATTCAAACTCCAAAGATCTCATTTCTCTTCGATTTGCCCTATTTATCACAAGAGGGTAATGAAAAAGGAGGTAAAATGGCTAAATTAAAAAAAAAAAAAAAGAGTGGGAGCAGGGTTTCACTCATTGGGAGGAAGAAAAAAAAAAAAAAAGAAGAAGAATCACTGACCATTAGTGTTAAGAAATTACTTTTCTGGCATTGTGGCATATGCCTGTAATCCCAACACTCTGGGAGGCAGAGGTAAGGGGATTTTTATGAGTCTGAGGCATCCAGGCCAGCCAACGCTACACAGAGAAACCTGTCTCAGAAAAGAAAGAAGAAAGAAAAAAAGAAAAAAAAGAAATTATTTGAAAAACTAAATATGAATAAATTTAGGTAACAAAATCATAAGATAATAACATTTCATTTTTTTTAAAGTGAACTCTAATTTCATCAGTGACTAACCACGAAGAACATTTCCTTTCTAAGGCTTCTGTATATCGCCAAGATGTTTTTAAATGTATCTGAACACAAAGCTAATTATTTAAAAGGTGTAAAGGAACACAACATTCCTACAAATGAACAACATTTTTTTCTATTTTAAGTAGTTATTTACATAAGCCTCAATTTCCATAGTCACAGCACAGAAATAAACACACACACACACACACACACACACACACACACACACACATACACACACACACATACATGGGCAAATTCTCTGGCTGTGTTCCTAATGTTGGTTGTACTCCTTTCTCTGCTACACTGCATTTTTAAGCATCAAGACCAATATAGTCACGATATTGTACCACCACAAATGCCTGCATGCAGCACTCAATAAATATTTTTAAATTTAATAACAATTAATTTTTACTACTGTTTTTTACTATGAACTTTGCTTACATTCCTTGTCTCATTCTGTTCTCTTGTCATCCCGCCAATTATGGTTCCCTCGTCTGAAAACAATCATTAAAACTGGAAGGACAGTCCCATGCAAGACGAAACCAAACACCTCCACCATACCCCTGTCTCAGAGCCAATGTGACAGTTACAGAAATGAGGGATTTGTAACTCAGAGACCCAAACTAGACAATGGTTCTACTGTTGTCCTGTTGTGAGCAAATTAAGTTGCTCTGATCTCCAATTCTTTGTATATTAAACAGAGACAATAGCTATTTGTGAATTACTGTTGCTTGGTCTATAGGGAGTGTTTTTCCATTGCTGGGGAAACTCAAGAAAAAAAACCCTAGAAATCCAAGAAGACAAGCTTAATACATCAAGCTACTCATTTTCCTACTTCTAGGATAGATTGTTAAGACAGTCATAAAAATCAGTAATTTTTATAGGTATATATTGCATACTTTACAGGCAATTCTATCCAGTCATCCAGGCTCTAACAGTGGTAAAGAAGAAACTGAGGCAGGCAAAGGGCTCTAACAGCAGAAGCTTCAGTAAGTGCTGTAATCAAAAGCCGACACTAGAAGCTTGTGAGACCCTCGAGGCTGGACAGCTGCCACCCTCTGTCTTGCTTCTGTTGGGCATGCAGCCGATCTCGTTATAGTTTCACCTGTCATTTGAATATGTAGTGCTACTTAGCATGCTTAAAGGAGCCACTGAACATCACATCTTTTGCTATGAATGTCATAGGAATGTCACTCTCATTGACTGCTTTGTTTTCAAGATATACTTAACCCACCATAAATGCATCCACTTCAAGTACAAAATTCAATATTTTTTGTTTGTTCAGCCTTGTATAGCCTCTACCCTAATCAATTTAATCGCCTCCAGATGCCAGAAATTCCAATTTATCTACTTTCACTTGCTTGTGCTTCTGATGCCATGTGTAAAAAATTATGCCATAAAAAAATGGCCAATGTTTTTGTCTAAGACTTTTACAGCGATTATAGTCTCTTAAGACTCTCACCTTTAGTCTGTGATCCATTTAGAGTTAACTTTTGTTTCTGTTGTGAGGTATGGCCCAACTTCATTCTTTATCATATAGCTATCTAGTTGTTCCAGCACCATTAGTTGAAAAACTGTTCTTCAGTGTCACTCTTGCTGAATAACCGGCTGACTGTAAACGTGAGGATTTCTGGACTCTAGGTTCTGTTCTACCGACCACATCAATTACAGGCCTAAAGCTGGGTGGTGGCGGCGCACACTCTTAATCTTAATCTTAATCTCTTAGCATTAGGGAGCACTGAAGGCCAGCCTGGTCTACAGAGGACAGCCAGGTCCAGACAGAGAAACCCTGTGTTGAAAAACCAAAACCAAACAACCAAACAAAACCCAAAACAATAACAAAATTACATGTCTATCCTTACACTGGAGTAGTATAACAGGAATTTTGTTTGTTTGTTTGTTTTGAGGTAAAGTCTCAGCCCAAGCCACCTTCAATTTCTAGGCTCAAGCACCTTTCCTCTCCTCCCTTGTCTCTCAAGTAGCAGGTGTACAGGTGTAGACTTGGCTTACAATATATTTTGAAATCAGGAAGAGAGGGTTTTTGTTGTTGTTGTTGTGTTTTTTTAAATCTTAGTTCTTTTTTCAAAACTACTGCAGCTCTCCTCAGCTTCTTAAGTTTCCACCTGAATTTTAGGACCATCTAGTTAATTCTATAAGAACATGGCCTGAAGTTTTCAAAAGGGATGTACACAAGTCTGATAGTCAATTTCAGAATATTGCCATCCCTAATATTCCATGAAGATGTGATGATTTTCCACTTACAGAGGCCACTTTCATCCTTTGAACAATGTATGAAGTTTTACTCTTTTCTCTCCAGCCCAGTTTTAGTCTTCTTTATTGCCAAATGTTTTACTGTTTTTATTTTAAACTAAATGGAAAAGTTTTCTTAATTTACTTTGCAGGATGTTCACTGTAAGAATATAAAAACTTAGTTGTGTGCTGCTCTTATATCCTGCAACTCTGCTTCACTTGTTTATTGATTCTAATATTTTAATGGACTCTTATTAGATCACGTCATCTTAAGTTTTCTTCCTACTTTACAAACTTATAGGCCTTTTGTGACCTTTTCCAGACTACACTGTCGAATAAAGTGGTAAACATGCACATTTACTCCATGTTTGATTTTAGGAGGGAAGTATTTGGTCTTTCATCACTAAATACTATGTACACTGTGCTGTTTTGTTTTGATATATGCCTTTACCCAGTTGAAAGGTTCGCTTCTTTGCCTGTTTTAGTCAGTGTTTTTCACTGTAAGTGAATGTTAAGTTTCAGTCAATGCTGCTTCTGTGTTTATTGAGACAACCATACTGTCCTTTAGTCTATTGATACGGTATGATGAGTCTAGGATCTTAAGATAATCTTGAACTCCTACGATTATTCCCACCTGGTCACGCTATATACTCTCTTGTTACTTATTCCTGAATTCAGTTTGGTAGCATTTTGTTGAGTAATTTTTGCATTTTATTCACAAGAGATGTAAGTCCATGTTTTCTTGTGATGTTTTCATCTGGTTTGTACACTAGAATAATACCAGCCTCAGAGGGCAAGTTGGGAAGTGTTTTCTAATTTTTGGATACATTTATGAACATTTTGGTATTAACTCTTTAAGTGTTTAGTTATATTCTTCACTGAGACACCTGGGCCTTGAATCCACTTCAAGTACGCCTCAACTTCCTTGAGCTCTTCACCATCAGTAACAACAGAAAGTGTGTTTCTTCTTGAGTCAATTCCAGTACTCCATATCATTCTGGGAATTCTTTTCTTCCTTCCTAATTTTTTGTTTGTTCACTTTTTAATACAAAGTGTCATTAAATTGCCTGAGTTAACCTCAACCTTACAATCCTACTGCCTTAGCTTCATAAGTGTTGGGATTATATCCCTGAGCCACTCTCCTTGGCTAGGTATTTAAGTTACACTAACACCCAGTTAACTGTATGTTGTTACTGAGTTGTTCATAATATTCTCTTGTAATTTGTTTTAGTTCAAAAGTCATATCCTCTATATCATTCCTAATTTTACAGATTTAAGCCTTAAAAATTGGTCAGTTTAGTAAAAAGCTTATCAGTTTGTTGTTCTTTTCAAAGACCACTTCTTGCTTTCAGATTTTTCTCTGTTGTTTGTTGGTCTCTGTTGGATTGTCTTCTGGTATTTATTATTTCCTGCTCTTGTCTTTGCTTTGAGTTAGTCTGCTCTTCCTTCTGCAATGGGTAAAGGTAGAGAGCTGAGTTATTACTATGGGGTGTTAATTCTTCTCTCACACTTGCACAATTACAGCTACATATTTAAATAAGTCATATGTTCATATTTTCTGATTAAAGTACCTTCTGGTTGCTTTTACATCTTCTTTGACATATTTTTTTTTTTCAATTTAAGGATGTGTTGTTGAAGTAGCACTTGTAAAGACCACATATTTCTATTTGTTATCAATTTCTAATTTTACTACCTTGTACTCAGAGAACACACTTCTTAATTTTTTAAACTCCTTAAATTTACTGAGGCTTTTTATGGTCTGAAGTATGGCCTATCTTAATGTTCCATATGTAGTTTGTTATTGTTCTAAAACATTCTGTACTTTGTTGTTATTGGTGCTGTTTAAGAGAATTCTATACAAGCTTGTTATGAGTAGGGAAAGTGTTGATCAAGTCTTTTATTTCCTTTTTGGTATTTTTCCTAGTTGTGTTTATAATTATTGAAGTAAAATAGTATTATTGCATTACCTATTTCTCCTTCCATTTCTTTCAGCTTTTGCTTATTTGGAATGCACGTTTATTTATAATCATTACATCTTGCTAATGAGTTTCTCCTTTTAGTCACCGTGAAATGTCCCAACCAATAATTAGTAATATTATTTTGTTTGTTTCTATGCCCATTTTGTCTGATACATTCATAACTTATCTGTAAGGTCCCAAAGAAACCCAGGACAAATGGCTGACTGAGGTGCCCATTAGCCTACAAAGCACAAGCTGGCCTGTAAGCTCCCTCTGCAGTGACCTGTGCAGAATCACTCTGGCTGGCATACCTACCCTACACCTCTCCAGCCCAGGGGCTTTCCATCCCTTCCCCGAGCTTCTCATTCCCATACAACCCTGACACTTCAGCAACGAGCTGTCTTGTGCCCTCTTCTTGCTACTACACCACCCACCCACCCCACCCTGCCAGGATCAGTCTATTGGTTATGTTCAGTTGACTATTTTCTCTCCCAGCTCTGGACTCTTCCAGATGCCTCTGGCCACTGGGCGTGGTGTGCACCTCTATAATCCCAGCACTCAGGGAGGCAGAGGCAGGCAGATCACTGTGAGTTTGAGGCCAACCTGGTCTACAAAGTGAGTCTAGGACAGCAAGAGACCCTGTCTCAAGAAAACCCAAAACCAACCAACCAACCAAACCAACCCTAAAAAACAAACCAAAAACAAGCCCAGATGCTGCTAGCTGTCCTCTCCCTCAGATCTACAATAAAACCCTTCTCCTCAACCACACCTTGGAGAGGTCATGCCCTCATTTCATTCACCTGGTGCCAAAACCTGGGCTAGGAATACATGAGGCCCCTTCCAAGTTGCTTAGACTCTCTCCTGGCTGTGCCAAGTTACTGACAGCCTAAGTCTCCCTTCCTCCTGCCTACCTGAGTGTACCTCTATAGCCAAATGAAGCTATATGCCCTGATCGAACGTATTTTATTCATCAAGCATATGTTGTTATGTATTTAAAATTTTCTAATTTCCTTGAGCCTGCCACTATCCAGCTTTCTTGTGGTTGCTGTTTGCATGATTTTCCCATCTTTCTCCCATTTAGAAGTGTTTATATATCTAAAATCCAGTGTGTCTCCTTTTAACATTCCATAATTCGATCTTTTGTTTATTTAATTCTTTTACAGGAGTCTGACAACTTCTGCTTTTTTGGTTAGAATATTTAGCTATTTGTATATAATGTTGTTACTGATTATAGCTAGACTTGTGCTTGTCATTTTACATACACCATTTTTTGTTCCTCTATTGTTTTTTGTTTTTCATTGTGTATATATCTTTTAGCCTAACATTTTCATTCTTTTAATGAATTTTTAATTTTATTTTTTCTTTTTGTTACTTAAAATATTCTTTTTTAAAGATTTATTTATTATGTATACAGTGTTCTGCCTACACGTACACCTGCACACCAGAAGAGGGCATCAGATCTCATTACAGATGGTTGTGAGCCACCCTGTGGTTGCTTGGAATTGAACTCAGGACCTCTGGAAGAGCAGTCAGTGCTCTTAACCTCTGATCCATCCCTCCAGCCCCTTATTTTATTTTCTTAATGGTCTCTCTAGCTTACTACATAGTGACATAGTAATGTACAAAACATTACTTCTCATCAGCTTTATTCTCTCATCTCATTTTTGTGCTATTAATGTTACATACAGTACAACTATTCAGAGTTGGCACCCTGGATTTTATGGGTTCCACATATGTGAATCCAATCAGCTGCAGACTGTGTCTGAACTGAACTTATAGACTTTTGTCTTTGTTATGACTCCATAAACAACACAGTATAAGAACTATTTGCACTGTGTAAGGTATTATGAACAATCTAGTGAAGATCTAGTATATCCCGGAGAGCACACACAAGTTATATGCAATACTACAAACCACTTGTAAAGGAGACAAGCCTCCGTGGCTCTTCTCTGCAGGCAGGGTTTATGTCCTGGAATCTCCTACTCCCATGGACACTGAGGGGCAACCATATGTCCCACATCTAAAATGTTGCTATGATTATTACCTCATTTTTCTATCTCTGCATGTACATATTTATAGTTTGTTATATCAGTTTTCCTAGTTGTTTTTCATTTTCTGTTTTTGTGAGGGATTCAAATTACGAACTGACTTCAGCTCCCCTAGCCCACCTTGGTGTGATATGTTTGTTTTGCTTTGAGACAGTCTCACATAGTAGCCACGACTGTCTTCAAACTCGTGGTGATCCTCCTGCCTCAGACTCTTAAATGTTGAAATTTCAAGTGTAAGCCACATACCCAGCTTGGCTATTTTTTTAAAAAAATTGTTTTGGCTTTTTCCTTATTTAACAGCTTGGTCTGGCTATTTAGTCAAACTCTTTGACTGCAATATGAGACCTCCAATCTTGTTCCTCAGAGAACAGAGCCCTGGGAATTTGCACAAATTTCCCTCACTGGCTAGGTTCTCTGCCTCTGCTAGTGTTACAAACAGCTGCTAAGCTCCACTAAGTGCTATTTGATTGCCCAATTGTTTCCAATAATGCTCTGGGACACTAATTGTTCCACAGTCTGGTCCAATAAATCCAGGCTTTTAAATGAGTAGTTTGAGGACAGTGTTTGAGATCTATTCTTATCCCAGAAGGACTTTTTAAGTTGCCTACATCCAAAGACTCTGCTTATTGCTATAATGTGGTAACCACACTGTACCCCAATACACACTCAGTTTCAAACATGGTCAGTGTTGTCGGTGAGCGCTCAAGATTTCTCTGTTCTTATGAGCTGCCTCTTCATTTTGGGTCTGCCTCTTTGGGTTTTGGCAAAAACCAAAACCAGAATCTCCTTAAGGTCCTGCTCTGGAGCTGAGAGTGAGGACAGTGGCTGGATTCTTTTTAATTAATTAACTAATTAATTAATTAAGATTTAATATATACATTTATATTATTACGCATATATCAAATAAACTACGTACAATGAGCAATGGAGTTGAAGATCAGATAATGTAGTTCTACAATTAAGCTTAGTTGCTTAGGGGTTAAGATGTTTTTAGGTCTAGATAGATGTTCTAAGTTGATAGAGATGAAATACAGTAGACATTCAGTTACATTCATAATTTTAGATGCACCAAGCGAGGCTGGATTCTCCTGAAGCAGCATCCCTGCTTAGCTGGCAGGGTGCTGGGTAGGTCAGAGGTCTCCAGTCTTCTCGGCTTCCCTCTAACAGTACAGGATCCCCACCCAACAACAAAGCAGACTTGATGTCCGGAGCTCTCCACTTAGCCTGCCTAGCCAGCACAGCACTTGCATCCTAGCATTGAGAGCTGGTGGAGGAAAGGAATCCTCAGCTTCTCAGATATTTTAGTCAGTCTCCATGTCTTCTTTTTATAGAACTGCATGCGGTTGTTGTTGAGATTAACACTGCTCTAAGTTGCTCCATATTGTTAAAGCTTTCTTTCTGCCTTGCCCTAAGAGGCTCCACTTTACAAACACCATGTGACTTCATTTTAAGGGCAAACACAGCAGCAGGATGACTTTGCATCTTGTTGGGCACCTAATGAGGAAATGGCTCAGTTGGTCCAGTGTCTGCACAAGCATAAGGACCTGATTTTAGGTCTTCAGCACTCATGTCAAAAGACAGGCAAAGCAGTGCATGCCTCTAACTCCAGCACTGGGAGTCGGGTGGGATTTGGGAGACAGCCAGATAGATGCCTGACTCTCACTGGTCAGGCAAAGTAAGCCTGGCTAGGCAAAAAGTAAGGTGGAAAAACAACTGAGGAAAACACATGAAGTTGATCTTTGGGTTCCACATGAAAACATACTCAAACTTGCATGCACATGTACACTAACGTGTACACACACACAGAGGCACATGCCATTTTTAAAAGTCTTATCTTACCAGCATTACCTTCAAGGCACAAAATTAACTTATTCCTAAGAGTAGAATAAGTAAGAGCCTATAAACTTATCAAAGCAAACAAGACTATACAAGGGCATAGTAAAAATAACAGCAGGAAAACTAGGCCTGCGGACTTACTGAGCATATCAGACTTTGGAAGGCGTGCCACAATACTTACATCTGGACCCCATAAAGAGGAGCTGTCAAAAGCCTTCACCAACATGTCACCTGACTATTCACTGAATTTCCAAGTTTCCCTTCGGCTTCAGCTGGCTCTGCCCCCACTGCTGACTGGGCTCACTCAAGGCCTAGTCTAGATCTGAGATTCTGTATGGCTAGACTTTGAAACTAAACTGCCCAGCAAACTTCCTGGTGGGTTCTGTAGTGAGTCTCTTTGCATTTATATCTGCTTCCCAATTTTGCAGGAATCTCTCTTTCACTCTGTAACCTTAATCCACACAGATCGTTATTTAGATTGTGTGATATGTAATATGTGGCCTAAAAGTTAATTTAAGATTATAATAGAAGAACCTGTTTTTGCCTCAGCTAGCTGCTATCAAGGGAAATCAGGACTAGTAGGCAACTTGCAGCCAAAACCAACACAGCATGTGAATTTATAGTACTCAATAAATTCTGACACTGTGGAAAGGCATAAGCATGCCCATCTAAGTTCCTGACACAGCATGCTCAGGGTAGTAATTCTTCTAGTTTGTTTCATATTTGCATAGGAATTGTAAAGTCTGTTTGCCTATCTCTAAAAATCACAAAAAAGTTTGGGGTTTTGATCTGGACAGCTTTGCATGCATAGTTCAATTTGGTGAAACTGCATTTTAACAATATTGAGTTTCCAACCATAAACATGGCATAGTTCTGTTATAAGCAGAAAAAAGGCATTCTAATTATTCTAATTTAACCAAGTACTTTAAAAATATACTCTAAAATTTTCACTTTATAGTTGTTTGACACACATAGAAATACAACTGGACCTTGTTTTTTCCTTTGAATCAACTGTTAGTACACACAAGACTTGTAAGTGCACCCCGCAGAATTATTTTTACACATCTAAGTCACCAAACAGCCAAACTCATACCTCATCATTCATACACACTTTCTAACAACATAACCATTTACAAATCAGGAGATTTATGTAAATTTGTCATTACCATCTAACCATCAATCCTAAATTTGTTCCCAAAGTATCTTCTATAGTGAATAGATGCAACTTGCAATGTATTTTCTCAAATATGCAACAAATCCTCAATCTTGGCTTCCATAACCTTGGCACCTGAGGTTATAGGTACATCAATTTGTAGGCTTGTCACAATGTGAGCTGGCCTCACACCCTTCCTTCACCACACTCAGATGTGTGTCTTTGGGGAAACGCTCATCTTGTGTCATCTTTTCAATTGGAGCATTATTTCAACTCAGACTGCTATCAATGATTTTTTCTTTGATCATTTGAGTAAGGTGGGCTTCTTTGGGTTGTGTCATAAGAGAAAGCGAGCACATACCTTATAATTAACAATCACTATTGCAAAGTTAGTTTCAAAGTATATAGCTGTCCTGGCCCTCATATAATATTCATCTCTTTAATTCTATCTGAATGAATTCATGGTGTCATTGTAGCCCAAAGGCCAGAATGTACCACTGTTAGTTGCCATGTTCTAGATCCAGAAACCACAGGACATGCCTAGACCCAGAGGGATATAGGGGAAGACTGTACAGGAACATCAGCTTGAGCCAGACAGGAGACACAGCGTTGACAAGAGCAGTCAGGCCAGTGGCTCCCTGGACAAAGGAAAAGGGTGGTTAATACAGGAGAAGTCCCCGGCAGAGGTCCCCATCCAGGTACTCTACGCATATAGGGCCTGTCCAGTTCTGAATGGGAGACATCTAAGCTTGGTTGGAGGTAGGTTTTTTAGTTACTATTAACATGGAAGGCCAGTTTTCAGAAGCTGGCCCTCCTCGTTTATAGTTGGTTACTGGGTATAATGCAAGAGCCAAAGGTAACCTGTAAGCCCCATCTGCCCAAGAACAAGATCACTTCCTGGAATGCTGGGAGCTGTAGTGCTTGGCAAACAATAAGCCACATGATTTTACTCCCCTAAAAAGGTTTGCTTGACACACTTGCACCAGATGTGCTTGATTATATGGCTTGAAACACACTATGTAGATCAGGCTAGTTTGAACTCATAGAGATCCGCCTGTCTCTGCCTCCTGAGTGCTAGGATAAAAGGCATGAGACACAAAGCCCAGTCTGTAGATATTCTCTCATCCTCCCTCCCCCGCCCCCCCATCTCTCTCTTTCTCTTTCTCCCCCCCCTTCCTATGTGTGTGTGCGCGCGTGCGCGTGCATACGTGCAGGCGTGCACTAATGTGCATATGCATATGTGAGTGCAGATGCCTATGGAAGCCAGAAACTTCTCTGGAACTGAGTTCCAAGCAGTTGTGAGGTAGTCAACATGGGTTCTGGAATAAAATTCAGGTCCTCTGTAATTAGTACTTGTGCTTACCAAGTCTATGCATCTTGGGAGTAATTAACTCCAAATCCTCTGTTCCTTGAGTCAAGGAGCTACTGAAACTCCATTCAATGTCTCAGTCTTCCAGGAATTGCTCAAGCAGTTGGGTGGAGTACAACTTTCCTCCATGTACTTATTCCCTTGTTTACAGGACTCTCCTCTTCCATAACCAACAGCCCCTCTATTGGCCCTCAACCCCCATTCCAATCCTGTAATACTGTCACTTCTCAACTACGTTTATCCTCTGGAATTGTCATTGGAGGGAAACACTTTATTTTTAGAAAGAAAGGATGAATACAATAGCTTAAAACATACTTCTTTGATATTAGATAATAAAAAGTATTAGCTACAGCCTTTATGAACTGTAATCCAAATCCACTTTTAAAAACTTTATTATGACTGTGTATATGGCCACTGTGCACATGTCACAGAACACATGTGAAGACGAGAGGACAACTCCTGGGCCCAGATGCTATACTGTTCCTAACAAGCACATACAGCCATGTTACTTGAGCATTTGGTCACTCTAACCGGCCTTAAGCAAGTTTGGCACAGCTATTCTACAGTTTAATTGTAATTACAGTTGGGCTGGTGGGCTTCAGAGCTTACGAATAGTAATAGGGAACATGGTGTTTTTGTATTCAGTGAGCTGACTACCAAGGATGTACTGAAACTAAGGTTCTGGGATTGTTACACTTAGAGGATCAAATGACTCGGTTGGGCAAAATTGGAGCACGCCCACCTGGCAGGGAAACAAGAAGCCAGACAGAAAAGGCCGCGGGTGACATTGCTATCCAAGTTGAATTGGTTTTAATTCTCTCAAAAGAGAGCAAGTGTAGTAGTAAATATTTGTACTTCAGCACTCAGTAGGCTGAGGCAGGAGTATGTTGAGTTCAAGACCAGCCTATATAACCTAAACCTAAAGGTGAGTTTGCGCCATAAAGGTATAAAGTCTCATCTCAAACAACACCAAACAGAAAGATCATCAGAGCCAGGCACTACAAGCCAATTTTGGGCCAGAGTCATACAGCTTCAAAATGGACAGTGATACCACGAATAGTCAAATCATCAGTGACATCAAAGGCTGAGGGTTCTCCATCCTTTAGCTCAAAAAAGCCTACCTTAACACTGCTTAGTTCCCTGTACTTTCTGAGCGAGGAATAAATTACATTTCACATTGAAGAAGCAATAAAAAGCTTGAACTGAATAAATGCATCTGAGTGAGAAGTGTGCTAGAATTACACATGTCCATCTGCCTGGTACACTCTTAGCCAGGCCAGCAGCTCACCTGCCCTAAGTAACTCTCTTGATATAGTTATGGATCCATTTGATTGGAAATTACTATGTAAGTCTCTACTAGCTTTTGGCACAAATTGCAAGCCTAAGTTTTTTGTTGTTATTTGCTTGTTTTGTTTAAGACAATAATGGTTTTAGTTTCTTTATTATATGGACACTGCAGAAATAGCACATGATTTCTTAGCACAATGCTTTTGTTTTCACCTCTATGATTATTATTAGTTTATACTACAATCAACAACAAAATAAAATCACAACAAACATGGACTAGTGATACTGTCATTAAACACTTGGCTGCTGATGCCTGCACATAAGTAAGTAGTGCCTTAATTCCCTAGAATCAGGGACAGAGGGGAAGCTTCTGAAATTAACTGGGTCCAGTGTTTGAGGCTAGCCTAAACACACAACTCACTGCTTCTGCGGCTAGTCTAAGAATAGTAACTATAGACACTGGGCATTTATTTTGTACTGGTTTTTATTTAGGAAGGAAATATTTGATCCTCATAACACTATAAAGTAGGTACTATTTCAGAGAAAATACAGTTATTGTCAGAGATAAGTGAAACTTGGAGGTTAAATAAACCGCAGCGTTCTCTGTCTGCTTAGGTGGAGATTAATGATGAAGCTGAGAGCTCCTGTTTTACACGCTCCCTGGGACACTCCCCTGCCTTGCTACTCCTTCACCTCTCAGAAGGTCCGCCTTGCTACTTACTGTCAGAAAAACTACCTGGAGATCAACTCTTCTACCTTCCAATATTTAAATGATTTAGGGTCATGTAATCCTCATATTTTGCCTATATAACATCACTATGCTATATGTTTGTCCCATATTAAATTTTTGAAGGCTCATCTAAAGTGAAAAAACCCTAGAGATGACATTCTATGGGGATTATATGCAGGATTAAAAATATATCTATAGTAAACACTGAGTTTAAATCTTTTTTGTGGAGTCTTGGTTGGCCTGGGATTCACTATGTAGCTCAGGGTACCTTTGAAATTCTTAACAATCATCCTAACTCAGCTCCCAAATGCTATGACTACAAGTGTGTGCATGCCATCAGTCTTAGCCTTTTTTCCCCCCTAATGCTGGGCTAAACTACAATAATTAGTGGTAGATTTTTAGGGTAGAGAATTCAAAGGCAGCAATTTGTGTCTTACACTAGTGAAAACAAAGCTGTGTGTTCTTGGAAAAAGAAACAAATAGGAAAAAAAAATTTAAAAAAAGAAACAAATAGGACGTGGCTTTGCCTGCAAGAATATTTGCAACCTTGCAAACCTCTTTAACTTTTTCTGAAACATTCATTTTAATCCATCTATGTGTTCAAACAGATGAGAAATGGTAATGGTAATTTATAATCAAGAACCATTAAATGTTCAGTTGTGAGAAATACTGTGTTAATCTATTATACTAATACAATAGATACTACAAATATACAGCCTTCTTGTTATACAAATACAGCTTTGGACAAAGTTAGAACAGCAGGAAGCTACAAATATGGGGAACATGGTTTTAGAAAATTTGCAACCTGTTTTCAGGTACACAGTAAGAGGCCTGAGGGGAGCTCTCAAACTGAGAAAACAATTACCCCACTCAGCGCTCCTAAATGAGGAACTATTAAGTTTCTCCTAGGATACAGTGTCTCAACAATGGCTTTATAAAAACAGAATGAAACAAACAAAAACAAAACAAGTTCAACATGCTACAATTTCAGACTTATCAAAAAATGCATAACAGTACAAAAGCTTCCCATAAACCCACTATGAAAATCAAACACACTTGCATTTGCTTATTTGCATAGAATTCTTCTCTGCTCTTATACATGTGTATCTTTCCTGAACCAGCTAAGAAGAGGGTTCTCTACTCCTAAAACTTTCCAGAGACATTCTCTCATATAACCACATGATAAAAATATCATTACTTTATCTAGACTTCCTGCTCAAACTGTGTCACACGCCCAGTGTTCTTTGTAACGACTTTATTCCACTCTAAAATCCAGCTCAAGATCACGCAGCACATTAGAAATTTATGTAACATGTGTGGAAGCTTCTGCCTTTTCTTATTCCTGACATCTTTGAAGAGCAAACATCCTACAGTGTGGACCAATCCTCAATGTGGGTTTTATATAATGTTATGTCATGATCATAAGAAAGTAACAACCTCCTAGAACAAATACCAACAATGATGCTATCTTCTCAGATCACACAGGATGTATGGACTAGTTAGTTTTCCTAACACTAGAGTTAATTTTGATCATGACATTAAATTAAAGTCGTTAAAGTATTGATTGCCAAATTTCTCCAGTGTACAGATACTGTTTTTCCTTGTAATCAACTGGCAAACTATAAAGAAATGAACTGAGATTATGCAAAAATATTCTGCTTCTCACTAACTTATCACCCACTCATCTTAGTGTGGAGTGGTGATTTTTTAACTCCTCTTTTCCTTCGCTATGTCAGTATTATTCCACAGGGAAAGCTTTGCTTCTGCCCCCATTACACTTTCTTCTTTATACCACAAGATGTTCTAGTTCTATTTTGTACTTTTATCAACTTTATTTTGATACACTTAAACTGACGGATCACTATTCACCAGGGATGGCACTAATCACTTTACAGATATTATTTCATTTAAGTCAAACAACTGCAGGAAAAGTGGGATAGCAGAAGGCTAAGGAGATCACAAATTGCACCCAAGTTAGGAAATGCTGAAATAGTTTTCAGACAGACATTTTTGAACAGGAAACCCATGTTTACAGAGGAGTGGGTGAGTAATTTAGCTCAGCAGTGCAGGTGCAGAGCAGGACAATAGAAGGCTGAGTGGGAGAAGAGGCAGGCCGATTAGCCTGAAGGTCTGACTAGCAAGTTGAGACTATGGCATGGTTAATCTTTTTTAAAATATTTATTATTTTTTAATTATGTATACATGTGTGCAGGTGCTTCTATAGGCCAACAGGGCCAGATCTCTGTGGAGCTGAGTTATAGGGAGTTGCAAGCTGCCTGACATAGGTGCTAGGAATTGAACCAGGTCCTCTGGAAGAGCAGCATATGCTCTTAACCACTGAGCCATCTCTCTAGCCCTGGCATGGTTAATCTTGATTGCCAACTTGACTGCACTGAGATTACACTAAAGAATATCTCTAGGTATATCTATGCAGGCATTTCCAAAGAGCACTAGATCATGAGGAATCTAATTATTAATAGTTTAATAATCCATTGATGAATTCAAAATTCAAATAAACTGTTGGAAGATGGTACAGGGTGCTGAGTGGGGCCTGATTAGAGGAAAGGCTGCTGTGGTCATATCTTTGACAAGTGTATCTTGGCTGTGGCCCCTTCCTAATCCTGTTCTCTGTTTCCTGGATCCTAGAAGTGAAGAGTATTTTCCTACCATGCCCTTCCATGATGTTAAGCCTTACTACAAGCCCAGGCACAACAGGCGTAGCACACTACAGACTGAAACTATGAGCCAAAATAAACATTTCCTCCTTTTAATTCAGTTATTTGTCACAGAGACAAAAAAAAATTCTAATTAACATGTATGACATTGTTTCAATTAAATGAAAGTGAGTGGGCTTCTTTAAGCAAAGGAGTGACCCAAAAGTGATGAAATGGTAAGACAAAGAAAGAAAGAAAGAAAGAAAGAAAGAAAGAAAGAAAGAAAGAAAAGGAGGGAGGAAGAGAGAGAAAGAACCGAAGGAAGAAAGGAAGACAGGAAGAAAGGAAGGAAAACTGAGAAAGATAAAGAAAAGTAAGAAAATTAGACATTAGAGTTTGTTTGTTTTTTTTCTCCACAATCTGTTCCTAAAATAAAGCTGCTTCTCTTGATGCAGTAAGGTAACACAGGAGCTGGACACACAGATGCCACAGTATTACTTTAGGTGCTGGCCATTTTGCTCAGGATACGCCATCTGACTCATAAAGATGATACACCAGTCTGTAGGGCTGTTTGCAAAGACTTATGAGCTGATATACTAAAAGCACCCAAAGTAGTGCCTGGCGGCAAGTAAATACGAAGACAATCTAAAAGTGACTTTAAAATTACTTACCACATTCTTATTAGACCCTACTCCTTTGTGATTCTGGGAAAAGAAACCTAAAAATTTCTGGCCTACAGCAACCGGCATTTCTATTAGCATTCTCAGTCTTATAATATTTAGAGTTAAGAAGAGATTGGCATAAGAAATGTTTTAAAGATATACTTTATCCAGTTAGGCTGATATTATTTGGTAGGTCAGATTCCTAAAACTGGATTGCAGAGTCACAACATATTTACATGTTAAATTTGGTAAATACTGCCAGTTTTTATTAAGTTCTTTCTCAAAAAAAAGTAAAAAGCTAGGGTTGATGAGACGGCTCAGTGGCTAGGAGCACAGAGTGTTCTTGCAGGGGGCCCGCGGTCAGTTGCCAGCTCCCACCAGCAGGCACGGGGGTGGGGGGTGTTCACAACCACCTATTCTTCCAGCTCCAGAGGACCTGAACTCCTCTTCTGGACATTTTGGGCGCTGTATCCACATACATAAAACCACATACATATTTACATAATTAAAAATAAAATCATTTTTCTTAAAGGTAAAAGCCATTTATTTTCAATATCAACAGTGTGTCCTAAACAAAAACCACTAGCTCTTGTTTTAATAAATGTCTTAATATCATTTCCTATTGCTGTGATAAAATACTTTGACAAATATGACTTTAAGGAGAAACGATTTATTCTGGTTCATAGTTCAAGGGTACCATCTGTATTGGAAAAGTCAAGGTGCAGGAACTTGAAGTACCTGGTCACAACACAGCCAATCAGGAGGCAGAGAAGGGCAAATGCATGCTGCTGCTCAGCTCACTTTCTCCGTTTATACAGTTTAGGGCTCCATGCATGGAACGGTGCCATCCACAGCGGGTGTATCTTCCCATATTAACATGATCAGTATGCTTCACAAAGGCATGTCTGGAGGCCATTAACACTACCCATCACAATCCACATCCTTGTGCACTGTCAATCTATGAGGCAGTACTAACATACAATAATTTTAAAGTAAGAAGAGTGGAAGAAAATTTGATCTTGTAGAAACTGGATCTGATTCCTTTTCAGTGAAGTGATATAGGCCATTGCAGATGGAGAGGAAGACAATGATGAAGCTTCGGGTATAAGAGACTCTATAAAGGCTCCTAGAAGATAAGTCATCAAGAGTCTTACCCAGAGATAAGTCCTGTGAGCTACAATAATAATCAATATGGTCTGATTGCTGCAATATTGGCATGGTTGCCACAGGGGCAACACACCACCTTCTGGTTGGATTCACGGCCTGTTCCCCAAGACAGAACTCTTGTCTGGTACTGTAAACCTACTTGTCAAACCGCTGTCACAGGGGAGGACCTACTATCATTATTTTGCTAAACAGACATAGTGCTAAACTGCCTTCTAAATACTTACCTTTGCACTCATAGATTAGTGGATGGCAATTAAAATATTAAGACCCAAAATTGGTTAAGTGACTATGGAGTGCCAGCTGTTAAAAGGACATGTATATCACATACATGCATGCCCCACAATATTAAATGACCATCATGAAGGACGAGGCAAAAAGAATGTAAGAGCCATATTGGGAAAGCCTGAAGTAAAACAACATCAGGTTCTGAACAGGACATGCCTTACGAACTCACAAACTGCCTGCAGCTGTGGTTACCTGTACAAGATTAGGATCATCAAAATTTCATCACGGAATGAGTGAGAGCTTATGAGGCCTCACCCCTGCTTGAGTGGTTACAGAGTTAACAGTGGTGGGAGGACGGAATGTCACTCTCTCTGGTGGTGTAAAGCTTGGAGACATGCTCACACAGAAGCCCTCCTTGAGTTCAGTGGGTCTCATGCATAAAAAGACATGAAAGCAGGAAGGAGGCTTATTGGGAAGAAAGGCTTCAGTGGAAGAAGCTAAGGGATAAGAAGAAAGGTAATATGGGGAAGTGAGAGTAACTAAAATTCATTATATACACATAAGAATCTGTCAAAGAATAATAACAAAAACCCTTTACAACAAGTAACCAGAGTCAAATCAAACTTTTCAAGTATGTATGAAAAAGGGAACCACCACTGCAAATAGTCTTGCTATGAATAAAAAATGTAATATTTTCATGAGTTTAAAATGACACTTGATTTCAACCAAAATTATTGTCTTCTAAGCATAAGACTATCCACTTGGTATATTGCAAAACAAAAAGTCAGATTCTGCTGCATTTGCAACTTTTTCTCCTGGTTGGCTGGCTTGCATGCGCGTGTGCTAGCGCCCTCTCTCTCTCTCTCTCTCTCTCTCTCTCTCTCTCTCTCTCTCTCTC
>OU015742.1:191870651-191932514 GCA_907169655.1 Acomys percivali
CTCTCTCTCTCTCTCTCTCTCTCTCTCTCTCTCTCTCTCTCTCTCTCTCTCTCAATACGTAACACTTCACAAATTTTCGTGTTCTTGCACAGAGGCCATGCTAACTACTGTCTGTGTCCTTTCAATTTTAGTGTATGTGCTGCCAAAGCAAGTACTCTCCTGGCACACTTAACATCCCTGGCAAGAAGCCCTTACACTGGAGCAAGTTAGGTAACTCCCTGTGTTGAAAGGGAGCAGACATCTTTCTTTGGTAGCACATTTACAGGTTTTTATGACCTTTGTACACACCACCTAATGTTGAACCCAGAAATCTCCCCACCATTCTCAAGTTCATTTGCTTTTATTAACATGCGGAGAAACGAGTTGCTGCCTTAAGTACTACAGACAACTACAGAATGCCGCCACTACAGTTTCCACAGAAGATGCCATGGAAGAACCACAGGTGGAGCCAGTGAGCTGCTTCAGGGCATCTTGTTCACAGTGTCTACAATCCTACTGTGAGAGGGCAAGCAGCAGAGCTGACAGGCAAACTACAAGGAAAGCCTCTCTTCTGCTTTCACTCTCCAGTCACACTATCTTTTCTGTTTCAAGTTTTGTCTACAAAGCCCTCCTTCATACGATGACACCTTACAACTCATCAAAACCATCACAGGAAGCCTCTCCTCAGTCTTGTGAATTGGTTGTGTTTACTTAGAAGAAAGAACGGTAGGCAGCAGTTTCTGTCTGTTCTGTGGTATCAGTGACTGCGATGCACAATGAGCCATTGTTACTATCTCATCAAGCATCAACACCTTTTATCTGGGAGGAAACTAGGACTCAAAAGTGAACTTTAATGTCTTAAACATCCAGCTCCTATTAAAAGGATGATACACGAGGACAGAACTGTCTACAAGACTGAGGTAGCATTTGTTAAGAATGCTCTAAAATACTTGTAATTTGCTTCTTTAATGTCTGACGAATCCCACTGATTAACTTGACTGATTGTGAAAGTCAAAGATCAGTTGGTGAAAATCACCATTTTCAGAGACTTCTAAAAGAGAAACTGTTTTATGCAGATTATTTTCCATATAGAAGTCTAACTTCTGTTGAAATAGTATGAACTCCAAAAACCAAAGGATAGATTAAAATGTTTTTTTAATTTATATTTCTTGTATCTGAACACAGGTAGAGAGAAATTTATAAAGGAATTACACTGTCCATGTTGTAAGGTTTGGAAAAGCTGCAAGAAATATAAAAGGGGAAAAACTTCATAAAATATATATAATGTCATATAGTCAAGACAAAATAAAGAAATCTAAACAGCTATTAATGCTACAGAACAACATTTTAAACAAAAATGTGACTTAATTGGGCTGGAGACATGAGTCAGTCAATAAATGGCTTGCTCTGTGAGGGTAAAGTCTTAACTTTAATCTCCAGAACCCACATAAGAGGCCAGATATGAAGGCACACACTTGTAATTCTAGAGTTGGGGAGGCCAATGCAGGGAGTCCCTAAGGGGCCTTTTAAATTCCCAGGCTAGCCTAAGTGATGAGATCCAGGTTCAGGGAAAGGCCCTGCCTCAAAAGATAAGGTGGAGGTAGATTGTGGAAGACACCTAATGTCAACAACCTGACTTCCACAGATGTGTACACGTACACGTACGTATATACGAGCGCGCGCGCACACACACACACATACACAAACACACACACACCACACAGTTTCAACATCTGGGTTTAGAGCAAGGGTCAGCAAATAATAACTCAGAGGGCAAATCTAGTTCCTAGCAAACCTCTAAGTGAAAATTTGCTGGAACTGTACTATATATCTATTTGTTTACTATAATCTATGGTCAAAGAGACTTGAAAGCCTGCAAATCTTAAAATAGTTACCATCTGGCCCTTTACTGGTCAGAAAAAGTACTGCCTACTGATTCAGAGAACGGCAGATAGAATATAAACAAATGAGAGCTAATTATAATTAAAGCTTATTGTGGGAAGCAATCATACATGCTCAGTTCTGTTAGAAAAATGCTAGTCTATTCCATAACTGGCTACTAAAAACAAATGTCACAGATAGCATCTGGTAAGATGCTCCTATCATCACAATTATCTTATCTGGAGACGCCTGTGCCAACCAAGCAACTTTTATCCCTCTGGAGTAAGCCCTGTCAAGCACTCTGCAGTGAGCCATGGTTTGATGTTAACCTAGAACTGAATCTCTAAAACATCCTGAAAAAGAGCAGGGATGACTATAAATCTCCCTCAGTTAAACATCAGGAAGATAAGAGATAAAGAAGTCACAGAAACTGAACAGCATGTCCTGGGACTGAAAAACAACAAGGCAGCAAGATCTAAAGATATAAAATTAATGCAGAGAAGTGGAAGCTGTCAGATACAGAACCGATAAAATACAGTAGGTAATGTTTATAATAGCAATAAATAATGGAAACTTCAATATTAATCCAAGACACATGGGTAGAAAGACAGTGTTAAAACATTCTTGATGACCTCAGATGTAGACTCCTACAGATAAGGACAGACAATCTTCCTGAACAAGACTAACCAGTATCATCAAAATGTCAGTTTGTCCAAAGTTAATTTTTCAATTTAAAGAAATCCCAGTAAAACCCACTAACAAGATTTTTCTCCCCTTTAAAACAAGACAATTTTGCTATAAGGCTCATGTTCAAAAATAAAAGACCAATCCCTTCATAAAGTTCTGGCTATCTGCTGATAAAAAGCAAGGGCTGTTGGCGAACTGCAATTACTGAATACTAGAATATTGTATATACTGTAATGCCTTAATAAAGGTCTCACAGTACTGTGTTCTGGCATTAGTCAATAAACCAAACAGAACAGAGGGTCAAGAAATACACCCAAGCCAGGTGTGGTGACATAACACCTGTAATCCCAGCACTCAGGGAGACAGAGGCAGGCAGATTGCTGTGAGTTCGAGGCCAGCCTGGTGTACAAGTAAGTCCAGGACAGCTAAGGCTACACAGAGAAACCCTGTCTTGAAAAACCAAAAACCAAACAAAAACAAAAACCACCATCACAACAAAATCCCCACCCACCCAAACATATACAAGATGGTCACAAATGGAGAAAGGCTGTACTTTAAATCAGAATAAACAGTGAGCTTTTTCTCTCAATAATGCAGGAAAACTGAGTGGCTATCTAAAAAAGCTGGGTCCTTATTTCTTGTCATATTCAACAAACAAAAACTCTACTTGGACCAAAGTTCTCCAAATAAAAACAAGATTCATGCAAATACTAAAGAAAAAATAAGTCAGCAAATTCCTTTATAATCTTAAGAAAACAGAGAGTCTTTCAATTGTGACTCAAAATTGAGACCATAAGGATAATTTAAAAAACTAAATCCTGCTATATATAAAACTCAATTTGTTTGAGAAAAGCACTGTAAACAAAGTTTAAAATGAAAAATATAGAAATACTTATCACAAATGGCTAATCTTTCTAAGAGATCCTAAAAATTGAGAAGGAAAAAAATGAGCAGAATACAAATAAACAGTATTCAGAATAAAAATGACTCTTCAAGAGTATAAAAGGTGCCAGCCTCAGGAAAGAAAACAAAAAGAGTTGATCCTACAATGATACCTTAAAGAGCTGTACAGGTTTCCAGAAGCTTGGTGATATACTCTGTACGGAAATGCATATTCTCATGCAATGGAACAGTATTTAACACAACCAGAGATGTTAAAATATAGATGCTGCCCTTATGATTTTTCTACAAAAGCTGAGAACAATACACGTGTAAGTTAAACCCTGAAGCATCAACATAAGACAAGACTGCAAACGACAACTTAAGGACCCAGCCACAGGCTCCTGCCCAAATACCCGATGGAGCAGGGTGGAGTACTACGCGGGAGCTTAAAAGACCAAGGAAAACCTTTATGAATTGATATCAAGTTTATGTAAATTGTTTTGTTATATTATCCATATGTTTTGATATATTAAAATCATATAGTGTCAAAACACCACACAGAACACACTCACTTTTAAGGGGAAAATATAAGATTATAATGAAGGAATCATGTTAGTCATCTACCAATCCAATTGTGGAGCACCAGGTAACAGATTCCTCCCAATGCTTTACAATAAGAAACACACAGCATTGCTTACTGTATAGTCCAGCCCCAACTGTCTAACATCAATCTATCTAGCCTTTGCATCCAACTTCCCAAACACTGAAATTCAGTAGAAGTAAGAATAAGCTAAAGGACATTATGAAAACATAGGCAAGTAAGTTTTCCTGGAATGGGCAAACCATTTTTATTTGTTATGTCTGAACACATATTTGTTTGGTGATGATCAAACTCTTTGCAGTTCCCCTCAGTAATATATAAATGTAGGCTGATCGTGCATTGGTAGAAAAATTGCCTGAGTTCCTGGATGAGCTGTGCTACCTCCAGCATTACAAACTCTTAGCAGTCTTCATGTGCTGCTCTCCAATTGCCAACATAAAGAAGCTGACCTGCTGTGCTAAAGGATGGGAAGCCACACTGGGGAGAAACAGGGTGGCCCAGCCAACACCAACACCAACTGTCAGATAAGGAACTATATCTACCATGGCTCTTCTACTACATACCATATAAGTGAGAACAGCCTAAAGCAGTAGAGAAATGCCCTTCCCAGTTTCCAAGATCATTAAAAAAATAAATCATTGTTTAGCTACTCCATTCAAGGTGATTAGTTTGGCAGCTATAAATAAGTTCAACAATTGTATATTGAATAAAATGAAAATATCTTAATTGGGAAATGTCTTAATCACTGTTCTATTGCTACAAAGAGACACCATAACCAAGGAAACTCTTATAAAAGAAAGCATTTAATTGGGATCTGCTTCTAGTTTTAGAGGTCTAGTCCATTGTCATCTTGGTGGGGAGTATGGCAGCATGCAGGCCAGCACTGGAGCAATAGCTGAGAGTGTTACCTCCTGATCCAGAGACAGACAGACAGACAGACAGACAGACAGACAGACAGACACTGGGCCTGGCTTGGGCTTTTGAAACCTCAAACCCATCCCCAGTGGCACTTCCTCCAACAAGGTTACACCTACTTGAACAAGACCACATCAACTAATCCTTCTCAAATACTGGCACTCCTTGATGACTAAGGATTCAAATATATGAGCCTATGGAGGTCATTCTTAATCAAACCACCACAGAAAAGGTAGACATCATTACCTAAAAATATATAATATACTTTTTTTTTTAACTTAGTAGGCTATTCTAAATTTCATCAAAGGGATATATGTGGTTTCTTGACTTATGATAGTGTTCTGTACTGATAAAACCACTTTAAGTTGAAATACTGTAAGTTGGAAATGCATCAAATGTACTTAACAAACCGAATAGTTTAGCTTAGCAATACAATGCCCCAGAGCTTTAGATGTTTGTCCTTTGTGACTGCAGAGTGGCTCACTGACACTGTCCACACCATAAGAGAAGACAGTCAAATATTGCTCTCCTGGTAGGGGGGAATCAAAATTCAGAATCTGAGGAGCAATTACTACTAAATGCAGATTGTTCTTTCACCATCCTCAAACTAAAAACTGAATTCAAGTGTTTAGTCAAGACTGTATAAAGGTTAAAAAGAATGTTCTTCTATATCATGTGTATGTGGTGTATGATACCTTTTAGTAATAGAAAATTCCTTTTTCAAGACAGGGTTTCTCTGTGTAGCGTTGGCTGTCCTGGACTCTGTAGACCATGCTGCCCATGAACTTAAGAGATTCGCATGCCTCTGTCTCTTAGAGTGTTGGGATTACAGACGTGCACTAATGTACCAGGCTAATAATAAGTTTTAAAATGTGCCATTCTCTCTGTTTTTTAAAAAAGATCTACGGTGTTTTCTGATTCATTAGATAAAGAGGTCAGCTGGGACCTTAAAGAGTTATTAGACATGTAAATTCTTGCTTATAACCTCACAGAAACACTAGATAAAGTCAGTCATCAATAAAATCAATAAACTGTTAGGGATTTTAATGGGCTGACTGAGGATCTCCAAGATTCATATTTGGAAGCCCAAACCAAAGTAACTCAGGATGAGTATATTTAGAGTTTAAATGAGATTACTGGCTCAGATTCTTTACAGGAACGGGACTTACATACAAAAAGAGACATCAGGTGCACACACGCCTGAAGGAATGACCATATAAAGAGACAAGAAGAGGCATGCCATCTATAAGCCTCAGAGGAAACCAGCTCTGCCAACACCTGAATCCTGTAGCGACCAAAACTTTGAGAAAACAAATCTACATAGATAAATCACCTGGCACACAATATTCTGTTAGGGCAGTCTTAGAGCTCAACCAAGGGACTAAGGATAGCACCTTATTTGGAAAATCCCTGGTGTCAGAGCACTGTAAACAATAACTGAACCAAAGTATAGTATATAGTAAAGTCTTGCTTTAAACGTTCGGAAAGTTTGTTGGGTGGTGGTGGTTTACATCATTAATCCCAGCACTCAGGAGGCAGAGGCAGATGGGTATCTGTGAGTTTGAGGCCAGCCTGGTCTACAAAGTGAGTTCCAGGACAGCCAGGAACAGAGAAACCCTTTCTCAAGAGAAAATCTGCAATGTTCATTTTTAAATTCAAATTTAAAAAATGACTTTCAACATGGATAAAGAACAACTATGCCAAGTAAATCTATGTGAACAGAATGGCATGTTTTCTAATTTACTGACACGTATTGTGGAATGTCAGTGTTGCCCTGTCCACATTCCACTCATGGGTAGGTACAAGAAACATGGTTTTCCTTATTTTATTTGTATCTGTTTATGGAACACTGCCCAAGATTAAAAATAATGGAGAGTAAGTAATAAGAAAACAAAACAAAACAAAACAAACATGATTCAGGGATATTTAATTTAATCAAATCCCCATCTTCTTTTGAAATTTAAAACACAATTCATAAAAAAAAAAAAAAAAAAAAAAAAAACCTGAAAGTAGTTGCAATAAATAAGAAAAAGAAAAAGGTGAGGAGAGAAAATCCAGAGAGAAGGGAGGGAGTATGTTATCAAAGCGAAAGAGAAGGGCAGGCTACGATATCATCATGCAGGATGGGGGAGTCTAGGCTCTTGCCAGCTTTTGGCTCCTGCAGCCTATCAAGGTACAAGAAGCATCCAGAACTCCAACTAGACAGGACCAAAAAAGAAATTGCTGGAACAAAAAATACTCAAAACACTAAATGTACAGAACAAAGAAACAATATTGATGTTGCAATGGGAAAAGACTATCTCACTGTAATAGTAGGCCCATTAGAATAAGCCTGGCTTGTCAGCAGAAATTCTGAAAGCCAGAAGGGCCTGGATGAAGCCATAGATGCAAGCCCAGACTACTATATCCATCAAAAATATCAATCACAATCCACAAAGAAAGAAAGCCTTTTTACTATAAAAACAAATGTAAGCAATTTCTGTTCACCAACCACCCTCTACATAAGGCAGTACAAGAAAAATTTCAGTTTGAAGAGATTAACACAACCAAGAGGACACAAGGAATAAATAATCACAGAAGAGTAAATAAGGGGGGGGCAACCAAAATGGGAATCAATAAACACTGCTCATTAATAACTATATTAATGGTCTCGATTTTCCAATAAAAAGACACAGACTACCATGTTGGATTAGAAAACAGGACCCATCTTTCTGCTGCATCCAAGATATACTCCTTAACATCAAAGACAGAAATCGTATCAGGGTAATGGGGTGGAAAAAATAATCCAAGCAAATGGACTCAAGAAGCAAGCAGTATAGCCACTTTAATGTCTAATAATATAGACTTAAAACCAAAACTAATCAGCAGAGATAGGGATGGACAGACCCTACATACTCATTAAAGGAAAAATTCATCAAGAGGATATTGCAATTCAAAGCATTTATGCACCAAACACAAGGGTACTCAAGTTCATAAAAGAAACACTACTATAGTTAAAATCATATATTGACTTTTACACACAGTGATAGTAGGTGACTTTAATACTTGGCACTTGCCAGTAAACAGGTAAAACTAAATGGAGAAACACTGAAGTTAAAGAACATCACAAGTTAATGGGCCTAACAGAAATCTACAGAACTAAAAAAATACGTTCTTAAAAAAAAAAAAAAAAAAGAATATACGTTCTTTTCAGCAACTCAAAGAACCATCTTGACAACTGACCATATATGAGCATACAAAGCAAGTCTCAACAGATATAAGAAAACTGAAATAATGCTCTGCATCTATCTGACCACCATGAATTCAGGCTGGATATCAACAACAACAGACGCAGCAGAAAGTATACAAATTCATGGAAATTGAACAACTCACTAGTGAATGAAAATTAGGTCAAAACAGAAATTTAACAGGAAATGTAAAACTTTTTAGAATTGAATAAAAATGCAAACACAGCATATGCAAATAGGACACAATTAAGGCAGTTCTAAGAGGCAAGCTCACAGTCATAAGTGCCTATCAGAAAAAAACTGGAAAGCTCTCATATTAGTAACTTAATGACACATATGAAAGCTCTATAATAAGAAGAAACAATATCCAAGAAGAGTATATGGGGAAAAAATCAATAAAACAGAAACAAAACCAAAGCCAAAACAAAGAATCAATGAAATAGAGTTGAGTCTTAGAGAAAAATCAGTAAGATTCACAAAACTTAGTCAATAACAAAAAAAAAAAAAAAAAAAAAAAAAAAAAGAGAGAGAGAGAAAAGATGCAAATTAGTAAAACCTAGAAATGAAAAGGAGAACATTACAACAGACACTGAGGAAAGTCAGAGAATAATAAGGACATGCTATAAAAATCTGTATTCCACCAAATCAGCAAACTTTTAAAAAGTTTAAAAGGATAAATTGCTTGATATATATGAATAACCAATGTAAATCAAGATTGTATAAGCAATTTAAACAGACTCATAACCGCCAGTAAAGTAGAAGCAATAGTTAAAACTTTCCCAGTCAAGGGCTACAGCTAGGTGAATTCAGTGCAGAATTCTACCAAACCTTCAAAGGACTAATGGCAATACTCATCAAGTTATTCTGCAAAACAGAAACTAAAGCAACATTTCTTAATGTTTTCATAAAGCCACTATTACCCCTGGTACTAAAATTAAAGACCTAACAAAAAAGAAAATTATAGACCAATATTCCGTAGATGTAAATCTCAATGAAATACTTGCAAACTAAAATCAAGAACATCAAAAAGATTATCCACCATGATCAATTTGGTTTCATCCTGGAGATTAGGGGTGACTAAGCATATATTAATTAACCAATATAACCCACTACATTAACAAATTAAAAGTCACACACACACACACACACACAAAAAAAAACCACACACAGACACAAAAACCCCCACATGATCATCTCATTAGATGCAGAAAAGGCCTGACAATTTCCAGCATAACTTGGTGACAAAAGTCCTGGAGAGACTAAGGATACAGGGGTCATACCTCAAAACAGCAAAGGCCAGTGAAGCAAGGCCAGAGCCACTCTATCCTAAACAGAGAAAACTCAAAGCACTTAAAAGTCTTAGCAACAGCAATAAGACAACTGAAGGAGGTCATGGTGAATGAATACAAATAGAAAAGAAAGAAGTCAAAGTATTTTTCTATGTAGAGCATATGAATTTATACATAAAAGATGCTAAAGACTTCACCAGAAACTTCTATAGCTCATAAATACTTTCAGCAAAGTAGCAGGACACAAAATTAACACACAAATATCACTTGCTCTCCTATACACAAATGAGAGACTAAGAAAGAAATCTGAGAAACAATACCTTTCACAATAATCTCAGAAACAAACAAACGAAAACACCTTAGCAAACAAGAAAAAGACTTACATAGTAAAAACTTGAAGATTTCAGAAAAAGGCACCAAAAGATGGAAAGCTCTTGTATGCTTATGGATTGGTAGGATCAGTAGTGTGAAAATGATCATCCTACCAAAAACAATCTACAAATTCAATGTAATCCCATCAGAATTCCAACACAATTTTTACCAAATTGAAAAAATCATCTTCGAATTCATATGAAAACATACAGAAAAACAAACAAACACACAACAAAGCAGGACATCTAAACCAACCCTAAATAAGAAAAGAACTGCCGCGTTTCAACACTCTAGACTTCAGGTTGTATCACAGAGCTATGGTAATAAAAACAGCGTGCTACTGACATAAAAATAGCTACACTGACCAGTGGAATCAAGCTGTAGTCTCAGATATAATTCCAGACACTTTCTTTTACAAACAAGTTAAAAATATACACTGGGGGGGAAAAGCAGCATCTTCAACAAATGGTGTTGGCCAAACTGGATGGCTGCATGTAGAATGCAAACGGACCCACACATACACTCAACTTCAAATGGATGAGGATAGCCACAGAAAACTAGATATGCTGAATCTAATCAAAGACTAGTGGGGAATAGACTTAACTCATTGGCGCAGGAGAAGATTTTCTGAACAGGACACCGATGACATAGGCATTAAGACCAACAAGTAAGTAATAAACAGGACCCCACAAAGCTGAGAACACCACCAATTCATCAGAGCAGGGGCCCACACAGTGGGAAAATTAGCAGTTACATATCTGATGGAAGATTAGTATGAACAACAACAACAAAACCTCAATAAAAAAAGGGGTCCAGAATTGCAGAGTTCTCAAAAGATGAAAACAAATACACAAATGGCTAAGAAACATTTAAAGAAATGGCCAATATCCTTAGCCATCAGAGAAATCAAAGTAAAACTACTTTGCAATTCCTTCTTACCCTAATCAGAATGGCTATGATTAAAACACACACACACACACACACACACACACACACACACACACACAACAACAACAACAACAACAAAACAAAAAAAGAAAAGAAAAGAAAAAGGAAGGAAGGAGGCACATGCTGGCGAGGGCTGCAGGGAAGCACAAACTGGCACAGCCACTGCACAAATAGTGAGGAGGTTCCTTAGGAAGTGAGAATAGACCTACCTTAAGATCCAGCTAAACAACTCTTATTATAGAGGTATTTGCTAATCCATGTTTACTCCAGCTCTACTCATAATGACTAGAGGTTGGAAAAGGCCTAGATATCAATCAACTGATGGATAATGAAAAAAAATGTGGTACATTTACTCAGTGGAATATTATTTAGTTATTAAAAAATTAAATTTGCAGGCAAATGGATGGAACTAAAATAATCATCCTGAGTGAGATAACATGACCCCAAAAGACAACCTTTTGAGCTTCCGATGTATGCTACAATCTAAATAGCCACAGAGGTTAGGGGAGATGGGGACCTGTCAAGGAAGGGGAAATAGAATCTAGTGTCCAGAGAGATAAAAGAGAAAATACAGTAGGAGAATTAAATGGGAAAGGACATTGGTGGGCAGGATAAAAGAGGGACTGTGAGAAGGGACAACTAACATAAAGGTCTTATGAAAAACCATACAGACAGAGAAAACATTATCAAAATATAGCATATGAAAAAATAATAAAACAAATGAAAATAATCACTTAAAACAGCAGACATACACAGAAGGCAGAAGGCAGGGCCAGTCGGTACTGACTGACTGGAACAACAGGAAGAGGACGATGTTGCCAGGCATTCTGACAGGACATGAGGGACTGTATTTCACATGCATATAAGATTTAGGATCCTTAGTTGGTGATAAGCATTGCGCAGAATAGGTAACTTCATGTCAAAAACTCCAAAATTTAGACAGTAAGAACATATAATAAAATTTCCACATATGTATTTAAAAACTATGTTACTACTAATCAACAAACGGAGGCAATTTTGTTTGACCAACACAAAACAGACTTTACACCAAGTCGGACCAGAGTCCCGACCTTAATTTTCAAGCCTATGCAAGATATGTATGTTCAGCACACAGAGCTTCCAGCACCTTCAGCACAGCCACAGAGGGGATCCGCAGTGCTGTGAGGGTCAGATATGGTGAGATTACAGATAACTCCCAGCATAAGGAGGACATACTGTTGACACTTAAATTGACACTGCTTCCAGAGCTCCACACGACATTCCAGCTTATCTACTTCTCACACCAATTCCAGGAGGAAGTTATAGCACATATTTGCCAACAGTAACAGGAAACTCTCAACTATGGAAGAGTGCAATACTAGAAGTGTTGTCTAGTGGGACCAGAAAATGGTACCATTTCTTCTATGGTAATATGTGCTGGGGCTTTCCCAGAGGTCATAAACAATGGGCCAAATGGGAAAGGAATGGATTCAGAAAATACCTACAGGAAATGAGAGGGTTCAGTGATTAGTGGGTACTCCTCTTATATTCAGGTTTCCCACCAGGACATGCAAAGTGTCACTAGGAATACAATTCCTTATGTCTCCCCATTATTGGCATCCGTAACTGTCCTCTGTCAGCCCAAACCTGCACATTCTTGAGAACTAAAGTACAAATCAGGGCCATCAAATTCCTCACACTGCTTGGATGCACACTGAATAATCATGGAGTGGGGAAGAGAGGTGTACAAATTTCTTCATGCTGGGCATCTCACAGAGCAAGATGCTACAGGAAACGCCACCACAAGGGAATAAGAAGCAAAACAATTTCTTCTAAGTCCAAACTATGTTGCTTCAAGACCTAAAAAAAAAAAAAAAATTCTCATAGAAAGTATGACAACAACAGACACTTACCTAAGATGAGATGAAGCTTGGTCTCTGTCTGGAAAGCATAGTGCAATGTCACCAGAAATGGTGACTGTCTAATGTGCTCCAGAACTTGTCGTTCTGTCCTTGTATGCTCTGTAGTTTTAGCCTTTTGAACTATTGTTGCCTTTTTCAAAACTTTCATGGCATACAGCTTTCCGGCATCATGACCACTTATTTTACGGACTAAAAATACTTTCCCATAAGCTGAAAAAGAAAAGAAAAATATATTTCATAAGTTGAAAAAAAGGGAAAAATTAAAATGCTACATTGGCAGAGTGGAATTTTATGGAAATAAAATTAATGTATCCAGCCAACACACACACAAACACTCTTTCAAGGGAAAATTCTGCTTGGTGCTATTTCAAATAGTTCTTTGATAATTTCTTCAGCCTTCACCAAGCATATTTCTAGGCACAGCCCTCAGTATTTACGTATCTAGCCACTGCTGATGAAGTTCTGCTTTCACTCTGAATGTTATTCTCTCAATATTTTTAGGTCTGAGAAACTAACTGTTATTATGGTTAGCTAACCATAGTACAATTCAGGAACAAGGAGAACATTTTAGACATCAGATAAAACCTTGAGGTATGTATTTGCTATTGGTTTCACTCTTCTTTTTCTTTCCTCCTCCTCTTTCTTTTCTTTTCTTTTCTTTTCTTTTCTTTTTTTTTTTTTTTTTTTTTTGAGAAAAGGTCTCAATATTTGCCCCAGTCTGGCCTTGACCTTATATCCTTCTATCTAAGCCTCCTTATGTCCAAGATTCCAAGTGATTATCATTATTTCTAGTCCCCAAGAGTTGTTTTTCTCCCCTTTTCCATCTTTATGTGTGGTGTGTGCATGTGTGAGCACACTTGTTCACATGCACATGGAGGTCAGAAGCTCCTTTCCAGAATCATCTTTGATTGTTCTTCCATCTTAGTCATTGAGGCAGAATCTCTCAATCCAATCCAGAGCTCACCAGTACGGCTAGTTCTGGGAATCCTCTGTCCACCTTCCAATCTTAAAATTACAGGCAAGTCATAAAGCCAAACAAACATTTATTTGGGTCCTGAAGACCCAAATTCTGGCCCTAACATTCGCCCAGGGAAGCATTCTAACCACTGGGCTGTCTCCCTAGTCCTCCAAAGCAGTTCTTGATAAGAGTCGAGTACATAGAAATAAACGAAGCACTTAAAGTATTCTCCTCTATTTATTCCTTTAAAACCAAAGCAACATAAACAGACATTATATAAAACAAAGGATATCTTTTCACTTAAAAGACATTAAAATACCCAAGACTGAAGGCAGTGTGGACCAAAACCTCATAAACCTCTAGGCAGAAATTACTGGTGGCTTCCTAGTTCAATCTCATCATGTGTTTCCTAAGTAAAGCCTGTGAGAGGCACAACCCTGTATGTGGCACTGCTCCTCCAGGTCAAAGAATTAGAGCCTTGTGGCTAGAGCAGCTTCGCTGAATGTACTTCCCCATGGAGGATAAGGAGGTGGGAAGAAGAAGGAGCAGGAAGAGAGCTCAGGGAAGGAGGAAAACAAAGAGGGCGTTGAAACACAAATGTGTCTTGGAATGGTTATGCTCAGTTCCATTTCGGGAGTTAAATGCTTTAATCAGACCACTTTGAGTTCGGCTCAGTTTTGATGCAGATCACTGCTCAAGCTCCCTGTACTTAGCCCATAATTCTGTTATCATCTACTTACTAGAGTAAGACAGCTTTGTGAAAAAGGCTCTCCACTCGGATTCAGTTCAGGTCTTTAGAAACTAGATCCGTGCTGACACTGGATAGGCCATGGATTAATGCTAGACTAGACTGACTAATCCTGAGGGAAAGATTCCAAGCCTTGAGATGGAATAGCCCATGCCAGGCTCTCAGCTAAACACACCCTTCTACACACCAACTCATTTAATCCTTCCCACAGCCAGTGAAGTGGTACTTTCAGTAACTCTATTTCAGAGATAAGGAAATGAGGTCAGAGGAATTAAGGAACTGGCCAAAATACCTGATCTGAAGAAAAGATAAACAAATGAACAAGTGTGTGAAGAGCCAGCCCCACGCCAGTCTATGGCCTCAGCTGGCAAAGGAGTCGTCCATCCCCAGGATTCTGGCTCATGGCCAAGAAAAAGGCTCCATCTTGTGGCTCCCTCACTCTCTTTCTTCCTTTTAGAAGCTCCCAGGATAATTGTGGTACCAGTTTCAAGAGGAAGGAAGAAGAAGGGGAAAAAAAAAAAAAAGCAAAAGAAAACAAAACAAAATCCAGCAGCACCAGTACAGCCCTGATTCAAATTAAGTGACTTCCAGGACCACTCTATCTTTAAATGAACAAAAACTCAAATTCCTCCTCAATGCTAGGAAGCTGATTTTCTAGATTATAATAAAACCAGTGCTATAAAATGTTTACCATATTCTGAAGACAGAGAAACTTCAGAAAAGTTGGTGTTGTACTTAAGTATGTGTGATAATTATAGGTTGAGATCTCAGAAAGGCTGAAGTGAATCAAGAAAGAAAATTACAACTTTCAGGATCTAACAAATCAGCTTAAAGAATGAAACTGGAGCAGCATATTTTGTACAGCAGCAATGAACCAACATGGAAACCACTCTAATGAGATATACTTTCTCTTCCAACAAGGAAGCCGCTGTACAAACTGGGGAGGAGGCAGAGTCCTGTTCAGGCAGTCTTGGTGCTTCCATGTTCCTTACATACATACACCATACTTACCACCAACTTAGAGTCTCCCAGATGCCAATTTCTAGAAAGCTATGGTCCTAGAAACGATGAAATCTATGTAGTCTCTGGCATGTAAGAATCCTTTCTGTCACAGAAATACCTTCTTCCTAGCATGCCTTTTGTCTGCAACAAAAGTGTGTGGATCCTGTGACAGATGCAGAATACAAGCACCTAAAATCGAGAACTTGTCAGGTATTCTAGACACATTAACTCTTTCATTTCTTAGAACCTCTTCCTAAGAGGGCTGGATGACTTTCTCAATTTATAGAGGAGGAAACTCAAGTATAGAACAATCTCTCACTCACTCATGATCACAGTTGCTAATTCAGCCCACCTTCTAGCTACGCACTCTTAGTCTGCGTCTGCTGATTGCCTTAAAATGGGTGAACTTCTCACTAAGTAAATAAGAAGCCAGATATTAAACAGAAACCACAATGTAGGTAGGCATTCTAACCGTGCAATGAAGCCAGTGTTACTACTTTTGAGTTAAAAATTTTTTGCAAGGCAGCCTATTAATTATCTCATTGATGAGCAGCTCTAAGTGGTAGAAATGTTCTTCATGTTGAGTAGAAGCAGCCTTGTTATTAATATTCTTTGCTGGTCCTACGACACCACCTGGACATATTTTAAAAATTACTCTTTTTAAGATAAACTTCAAAAATACTTAAAGCAATAGCATGCAATATCCTTACTCATTGAGCCGATTTTAAAGTGATCAACCTTTCCGTGAGACCTCTGGCCATTAGGAGTGGTCACTGATGTGCGTTGGTGCCTTGTAAACAATGTTTCCCTCCTTTCCTATGTCTCCTTCCCCCCCAGCACTGTAGTTTACTCCAGACAAGCATAAAAGAGCATAGGATGACAATGTATTCTGGCCAAATAACCCAAAATCATCATTATTGCTATGCGTATCTGTTACTTTTGTCACTGTTGTGAAAAATACCCAACAAAAGTAACTCCAGGAGTTTACTGTGACTCACAGTTTGAGTGTCCAGTCCCTCATGAGGGCATGAAGTAGCTGAAGCTTATGGGATGGTGCCAACACATAACCCACATTTTAGTTTGAACAAAAATAAGCAAGTATATTACTGTCTTTTTGTGTGTGATAAAAAAGCATGATCAAAACAAATTAGAGAAGAGTTTATTTGGTGTATGGTTCTGGAGGGACAAGAGTCTGTCATGCTGGGGAGGCACAACAGCAAACAGAAGCCATGGCTGCTGGAGGAGAAGCTCAGAGCTCACATCCTGAACTGTCAACAGGAAACAGAGAGAGTAAAATAAAAATGGTGGGGTCCTTAAATCCTCAAAGCCATCCACCAAGGCCACACATCCTAAGCTTAGCCAAAAAGCACCACCAACTGGGAACCATGTATTTAAATGCCTGAGACTATGGGAGAAATTTATCACTCAAATCACTACACCTAACAAGAAAGAAAAGACATTCAAAAAGTATTTGCAGTGTTGGGAAATTTTACATAATTTTCTTGATTCAATTTTTGTTTTATTTGTAAAATTTTAACTTATTAAAATATTCAAGCAGGTAAGAGTATTTTCTGCACAAGCATGAAGACCTCAGTTCAAATCCCCAGAACCCATGAAAAAATCTGGGTCACTAGGATTTGCTGTCTGTAACCCAGGTTCACTTAAAGACCCTATCTCAAAGGAATAAAGTACAGAGAGATATAGATCGGGGCAGCCAACATTCTCCTGTGGCTTCTCCAAGCACACAGGCAAGGGCATATGCACCAAGACACACAGGTGCATACACCACACACACACACACACACACACACACAACACACACACACATATATATAAACACAAGATAAATAAACAAATGGATGCTCAGGGAATCTTTAATTTTAAATTTCAATTAAATTTGTTTAAATATATTCTTATAAATATATAAATTCTCAAAGTATTGTATTTTGAATATAGAATGCCCTACACAGGCTCATGTGGTTGACTGATGGCTCTCTTCTGGGAGGAAGTAAGGAGGAGCTGGAAGAAGTCTGCAGGTCATTATGCCTGGTCCTCTGTCTGTTCTTCATGCTTTGCTCTCTGTGTGCTGTGAGGTGAGTGGCCTCTGTCATGTGCTCTCCCAACCAGGATGGTCTTACTGCCCCCACAGGCCCAAAATCAGATTAGCCAAGAACTAGGGAATCAACAAAGCAAAAACCTCTAGAACTGAGACAAACAAAGTGCTCCCTTTATATTGCTCTTGGAGATATTTTAATCATAGCTACAGAAAGCTAAGTAACAAAAAAACATTCAAAATTAATGAAAAGTATGTAAACGTTTTATTTTTGGTTACATCATTATTTTGAGTGAAGCATCCCAGGTCATAAGAGGTTTGGGGCCATTGCTCAGCAGGCCTCTGGTTTATGTGCATCCTTAAGTCACTCACCGGGCATGCTGCTCTCACTGCGATTTCAATGCTACAACCTCCCTGACACCTGTCACTCAATTTTACTAATGCTCTTTAAAACTATACATTGTACAAAGCTCTTATTATTTAAGTTCATATCAAACTACTTCTTTTTTTTTAACAGCAGAAATTCTAAGCAACTTGCACTTAGCATTCCCAAGACTGGCATTGTTTCTCTAAGTGTGCCCGCATCGTCAGCACCTGTGCTGTTCCCTCTCACGCTGCCCACCTGCCGCTGCCATTTGCTGCCCTGCAGGGTTATGCTTTTTCTATATGCTGCTCTGTAGTACACTATCATTAAACATTACATAAGCCACAGAAAGTGACTATGAGAAAAATGAGGCTGACTGTTCTGAAGAGGTTAAAGTAAGACACTTAAAAAAAAAAGAAACTTCTAAAATATTAGTTGTGGGTTAAACAACTGAAAGGCCTGGAAAAAATTAAATCCAAGATGCCGCTGTAGTCAGATTACTTCAAATAGTTCTAGTTTTCATTCCACTTGAAAGAATATGAAACTGGCCGGGTGGTGGTGGCGCACGCCTTTAATTCCAGCACTTGGGAGGCAGAGGCAGGCGGATCGTTGTGAGTTCGAAGCCAGCCTGGTCTACAAAGGGAGTCCAGGACAGCCAAGGCTACACAGAGAAACCCTGTCTCAAAAAACAAACAAACAAAAAAAAAACAAAAACAAAAACAAAAAAAGAATATGAAACTGTTACATTTTGATGAAACACTACAAGGGTGACTTTTTAGCCAATTAAACCTTTATGAGCCAGTTCTCAAAATCATATGCCTACAGCTATACTCTGGCATTGAATATATATGGGTACATTTTGCATGGAAAAATAGTGTTCCAAGAAATGCATAGAACTATCCTTTTTAATGATTCCAGCTTTTTTGACTAACTGCAAATCTCAACTATGTCCAGCAAGAGCCGTTTACTAGCTGAGGGGTCACACTGCTGCTGAGACAATCTCACTGTGTCCAGCAAGAGCCGTTTACTAGCTGAGGGGGTCAAACTGTTGCTGAGACAATCTCACTGTGTCCAGCAAGAGCCCGTTTACTAGCTGAGGGTCACACTGCTGCTGAGACAGAGCCCTCTCCTCACTCTGCATTATTAGGGTCTTTAATAGGACCAATCACATCAGTCTTTCAAGATACGCTTCTCAGCTTGGGTTATCCATAACCTGATAAACACAGATTTTGTGCTCTCATCTAACTTAAAAAAGAAAAACTCTTTGTATTCAAAACACTCCATTTCTCATTGTTCTAGAATTCAGACCTTCCTTAGTGAAACTCCCGAAGTTTTGAGTTAGCTGGCTCACGCATCTCTCCCATACTTCTCACCTGGACACTGGCTTCTGCAGACATTGGTTCCGTCCTTTTCTGACCTCCCAGACAAGCACATCTCTTCTTATGTTACACTTTCATAACCCAAGGCATTTCTTTCATAGAAATGATCATAATTGTATTTTTACATTTAATTCTATGATGACTTCATTGACTTTCCACTACTAGAAGAATTAATGAGGTATGACTTTATTTACTTTCTCATGGAACTCATACATCACAGAAATTCAATGCTAAATTAAGTGCATTAAAAAATGAACACCAAAGAAAGAGCGTCCAGAGTGTTACCAAAGTGTCTGCTGATGACTTTGACTTAAAGTTGAAACTCAGTGTTTACTAGAAGAATTCTGTGATTTAGATCTATAGCACAGGGCAATAACTGGCCAACTCTTTCCCTCTTGGGAAGGACAATGAACTGTCATAAACTAGTCTCTTTTAATTCTGGTGCTAAATCTGAGTTCCACTGTCCATCCTAGCAAAGGCTCTAAAATTACCTTGCAGCACCACAGCTGAATTCTGTAAGAAAAGTTTTAGTTTAGTCAACTCACCAAGATACCCCAGCAGGCAAGAGTGTTTACTCCCAATCCTGGTGACTGGAGTTCAATCCTTGGGGCCCACAGGGTAGAACGAGAAAAGTGACTCCTTTTAAGTTGTCTCTGACTTACAGAACGACTGTCATGGCCTGCACACAAGCGCAACAGTGCATGTGTTCACCTACCCACCCACTACCACACATAAGTAAATAAATTAAAAAATTAAAGACTTTAGTACTTTGAGGGTTAATCTGTCACTCTAGTACTTTTTCTTAATTTATTATTTATGGGTGAGGGGTAAGTGCATGTCTTGATATGTGTGTGTGTGTGTGTGTGTGTGTGTGTGCAAGAGTCAGTGTTCTCTCCTTCCACCATGTGGGTCCTGAAGATTGAACTCGAGCTTGGCAGCATCTGCCTTTATCCATTAGCTATCTTTCCAGCTTTCCTGTCATTTTATTATAATTACTATTTTAAATTTTGTGTGTGTGGGTGTTTTGCGTCAAAGAATGCCTATGTATTGTGTGGTTGACTGGTACCCATGGAGGGCATCAGATTCCCTGGAACTGGAATTATAGATTGCTGTGAGCCATCATGTGGGTGCTAAGAATTAAACCTGGATTCTCTGAAAAAAGTCAGTGCTCTTAATTGCAGAAACATCTCTCCATCCACTCTGTCACTCAACAAAGTGTGTGTATATGTATTTATTTATTTATTTACACACACACATACACGATTTTCAAGAATATTTTTCTTGTGCCAAAGATGCCAATCTCATTATTTAATGCTTATTATATAGAAGCCATTTGATAAATTCAGTTATTAAAAGTCTGTCCACCAGTGTTTTTATAAATACAGGGCTGTGTATTGCATAGAGTAGATATCAATAGAATAGGTCTTCAAAGCACTGAGAAATGAAAATGAGATCAAGCATACAAAAAGCAATTCGTAAAAACTCCGCTTTTCTTATACATGCGCCTATGTGTGCATATGTATCTCAATGTAAATAAATGTAAGCACAAGGGAGGAAGGCTAGAGGAGAGGCGGTGCAGAAGTGAAGAACTGACTCTGGTGCCAGACTACATAGATTTGAAGCCTAGATGATGTTGCAAAAGTATTTAACATATCAGTCTCTTAGCTTTCAGTAGAGTAAGAATCAAACCCCAGATTATGAAGTCTGGGGATTAAGTAAACTAGAAGAGGATCTCGAAGATAAAAAACATTGTGTTAAGTATTAGTGAGAAATTATGTTTTAACTTTGTACTTATACACACATGTCAAACTAATACTGAGTTACAACACAAAAATGTACCTACTTCTTACTATAGGTGATACTAAAAAAATCTTGAAAGTCCCTTCAAGTCGCCAGAACAACACAGGGTCTTGCCACTACTGTTGGGTGTCCATCAGAACTAAATGCTAAGGCCCTCTGCTGAAGTCAGCGCATGCTTTAGTCATAGAACATAAAGAAATCACGCTGGAGCTGTGCTGGAAGCTCTTCTCTGCTGTCCAGCCCTCTTAGTGTTAGACAGTGCTAGGCTGGCTGTGGGGGGTGGGGGCTATCATCAACAGTATTGTTTAGCTGTGGCCCTTCATCCTAACACTACTGACCTGCCAGGAAAGAACAGCATCGAGTTAGTTACAGGGACATCCAAACCCTTTCTGACTAGATTTGAGGCCTACTCCACACATCTGGTATTATAAACCTGGTCAAAAGCCCATAGCTGGGGAGGTCATGGGCCCTAGTGTAGAAGTTCCTGTTACTGCTTTGCTAAACGGACATCAAACTGACTTCTAAATATTTGTGTTTATGACCGTGGTTAGTGCTTTTTTCAGTGACGATCAGAGAAGTTTTTTGTTTTATTTTGTTTTGTTTACTGTATACTGTAAATACTACAGAGACCATCAATTGGTCGATGTGCTGAAATGCTGAAAGTAAGTGAGCTGAATGCTCAGCTAGAAATAAACATTGATATTACCCCCTCTAAGACTCAGGAGACACCATGGAAGAGGGAATAGGAAAAAAATAGAAGAACCAGAAGAAGTACTGTGCAATGCAGAATTCCTGATATCACATGGTCTTCACACTCTTGAAAGTCATGGCAGATGTGATCATCTGAACAAGACCTGTGTAAGATTGGACCCATCAACACCCTGCCATAGAGAAAGAGAGGAGTTCATGAGGGTCCCACACTCCCTCCCTAAGGATCTATAGGCAGCTAATGGTTACTAGAGGAAGCTAGCACATTTTCTTTAGTTGATGAAGCCACAAATAAGGTGTTATTTCTTTTACTTGGTCCCAAATAATTTGAAAATTCAAAAAGTACTGGTCCAACTGAAGAAGGTGGATAAAAAAGAAACATATCTTACTCTGAGTTTTAATAAGATCCTTTGGGAATAGTTTCCATGGGTAAGTTTTTCCAAGTTTAGGTTAGAAAAAAAATATCCATGTATTTGCTTCCCAAAGGATCTTATTAAAAGGCTTTCAATGAGAAACAAGAAAGTAAGGATGGCATATTTATAAATAATGTTCACATATTCTTAAGAATCAAAATACCTTAACTGTTACTATAATTGATGAGCATTTGCAAAGGATGCAGATGTGAACCATGAATTCTGCTCCCCTAGCTTGGTGCACAACACACCAACTGCCTTGAATTCTAATGGCCCACTCTAGACACAAGCCACCCCATTTTCTATTTACATGCCTCCATTTTCTATTTCTATTTCATCTCTGTCCAAGCAGCCTGCAACCAGCAAATAGCAAGGGCATAGAAAGCCTGCTTCCTCTTTCCCATCCGGAGCTACCCATGAGTTCATGGTACGCCTAGACTCTACTAAGACAGGAGCTTGCTTAGGCTCATCCCCACCCACCACACATCCCTCACTCTTGTTCTCCTGAAGCACTCTCAGGATAAATCCCAGCTATTCAAACGCCACCCTGGGCTGTTTCTAGCTGCTGTGCTTTCATATGGCATGAGTAACAACAATTGTTTTTTATACCATGAAGGCAATACCTTTCATATGGCACAAAACATCATAAACAACCTCTAGGAATTACATACACACTGTAGACTTACACTGAAACATAAAGCATAGTGGGTATACATAAATGCAAATTTATAAGTTTTTGAATGACAATTTAACGAACATATGCTTTTAAACATGTTTTTAATAGGGATACTTTCCAAACATTTAAAAAGAGACTAAGATGACAAATGATGACTAAGTTATCAAACTATTTAAAATAATCTTTTACATGACTCAACCCAAGTTTTCCCTCTATCATATCATCAAAAAGCAAATTTCTTTCTGGGAATAATGGTGCACATCTTTAATCCCACTACTCGGGAAGCAGAGGCGGGTTGATCTTTGTGAGTTCAAGGCCAGAACACAGTGAGTCCCAGGACATCCAGAGCTATGTAGTGAGACCCTGTCTCCCCACTCCTCATAGGCACCACCCTCAAACAAGTATCTTTCAATTACCAAGTATAATCTATCGCTCACTCTAGTAGCAAACTGCACAGGAAAAGTGGAAGTATATTTTATTTAATAAATAAAATATGTTTATGGAAGTTCTTCTGCATTAAAAAAAAAAAAGAAAACTAAATACCTGTGCTGGGCTAGAAATATGGCTCAGCTGGTAAAGTGAGGACCTAAGTTCTGGTCTCAAGCTCCCTGTGTACCAGCACTGACAGGACAGAGACAATCAGTGACCCTGTGAGCTCAATGGCCAGCCATGCTAGCCAAAACGGTGAGTTCCAGATTCAGTAAGAGATCTGCTGGAGAGTGATAGAAGACACCCAACTTCAACCTCTGGCTTTCTCATACAGTTACCTGCTCCCACACATACATGTGTAATGTGTACACACATACACACACACACACACACACACACACACACACACACACACACACCCTATCCTGATGGAGTTTTCAGAATCTGGGGCCACTGAATTAAGACGTATTGCAGACTATATTATGTAGATAGTTCACTGAATTTAGGGTGAGCAACTCAAAGACAGTGTCTAGTGCATATATCATTAGTTCCACAGGACAACTGATAAGATCTGTTGGTGGTTACATGAGGAAAAAAAAATTTTAAAGGAGAGCCTGAGGGAGGAGGATGGGAAGAGATGGTACTGCTCACTGGATAAAGTCTAGACGGTCACATTTAGCCTCTTTTCATCAACGTTTCATAAACCTTGTATTACATGAAGGTCTGTTTTATTGTGAGCTTTAAGTGTAATATATGTTTTAAAAACCCCCTACTCTATCCCCAGCACCCCAGTTAATGCCTATGAATGAATGAATGAATGAATGAATGAATGAATGAACGGATGGACGGACGGAATCAACCAACCAAGCAAGCAACAGGAATGGACTGGTTTGATCTAATCTGGACTTTAGAAAGAGGAGTCTCACTTCCTGTGAACAATGGAGCAGCAATGGCCAACTTGACCCCATATGCTGTGGTGGCTGCAGGTCCCTGTTTCAGGACTCCCTTTACGCTTCACAAGTCAATACTGAGCAAAACTTGATATTTCTTGGCGCAAGAAAACCTGGGAGCTAGTAGTGTCTACATTAGCTCTTTCAGAAGGATGAGTGCTTTTCCCTTCAGCTTCCACAACAGCTAGAACAAATGGCACTTACCATGCATCAGGCAATCTTAGAATATTATTACTCATTGTGTGTCTATCTTGGAATGTAACTGCTATCTAAAGTACACTATCTGAGATTTTATTGTACTTCATAATCCCAATTGTTAAATAATTGGGAAAAGAAGATAAAGAATGTATTCTTTTCATTTGACCTGTTATTCTTAAGGCAAAATTCAAATCAATGTCTTAAAAATGCTAACAAAGTAAGCGATCACATGAAATAACTAGTAATCTCTCCTTACAAGGAAGACCTAAATAACTTTTTTTATTTCCTTTCTTTTCTTTCTTTGCCTCGAATTTACAGGGATTCTGCCTGCCTCTGCCTCCCGAGTGCTGGGATTAAAGGCATGCACCACCACATCCGGCCTTTTTATTTTTCAATTTAGGAACAATTTTACTATGGAATATCCGACTTAATAAATAACCTATGAGAACTGGTCAATACTCTACCACACTACTATATATCCAGTCTTCATGAGAAACTAGAAAGAGATAGCAAAAAGAATCTAATTTATTTCAAAGTTTCTAGATTGTGAAAGTAGTCAACAGATTAGTGACAGACTAAAGGAATCTCAGAAAGAAAGAAACCAACCTTGGGCTGGTCTTAAAGAGCAGGCCTACAACACTGATACTCAGGCGGATCCCAGGATCAAGGTCACCTTAGGTTATAGACTAACTTCAAGGCCAGCCTGCATGATTTACTCAGATCTTGTCTCAAAACAGTTAAAAGGGTGGTGTAGCTCCAGGTTGCAGCTCCTGCCTACCATGCACAAAGGCCTAGGTTCAATCTTCAGGAAAAGAAGAAAATTACAGCTCTTCTATGTTCAAACACTCAACAATGCTACATATAAAGTACTTGATGAACAGAATTTTTCTAGTTCAAAATATATAAAAATTAATTTATCAGAAAAGTTTTTAGTTTTACTTCCCAAGAAAAGCCTTACATGACACACAAAGACATATGATGAAGTTCTATTATTCTAAGTGGTGCTGAAAAAATTATCTTTTTTTTTTAAAGGTAATAAAATTGAAAGATTAGTGGTAAAATTTTGAATAAAAATTGATTTTATTATACTCATAATAAAAGTGTCCACCTACTCCATTTAGTCATCAAAACTTAGATTTTAAATTCAGAAATGTCTACAGTGACATTTCTTAGTTACCCATCTTTCTTAAGAGCCATGCTGTCATGGAAAGAAAGAAAAGCAGCACCTATGGCTAACAATAGACCCATTAAGGCAGAGAGAGGAGCATGAAATGGAGATGGATGGAGAAGCACAGCACAACAGTGACGCCACTTCCTCACCTTGAAAGCTGTCCTCAGGGCCTGTGAGCACCATACTCCAAGGCAGGGGAGACATGAGTCAAAGGACCAGATGTGTTGAGAGAAGCCAAAGGTTTGGTTCTGCAAATACTACACACAATTTTCACAGCTTCTAATTTCTCTTCCTTACACTGCCCTGGCATGCTCTATGAAGCAAGGTACTAGTATCCTCAGAAAATGAGTTGGAGGAAATATTTTTTCTGTTTTCTGAGTTTATAAAACTTAGAATTACCTTTAAGATATAGTAACACCTTGTTCTTTTTTTAAAAAATATTTATTTATTATGTTTACAGATTTCATTATAGATGGTTATAAGCCAACATGTGGTTGCTGGGAATTGAACTCATGACCTTTGGAAGAGCAGTCAGTGCTCTTGACCTCTGAGCCATCTCTCCAGCCCCCAACACCTTGTTCTTAAAACTGTACCAAGCACTTCCCCAGTGGAAGGCTTTTTACTTACTGATCATTTTAACGGTTATAGGACCACGCAGATTTTCTATTCTTATTTTTTTATGTAAGCCTACCTATTTGTTTGCTTTAACACACAATGTAGCCCCAGATGTCCTGGAAGCTGGCTGTGTAGACCAGGCTGGCCTCACTGAGACTCACCTGCCTCTTCCTCTGGAGTGCTAGGACTAAGGGCGTGCACAAACACAGCCAACAGTCTGGTCATTTACACACTGAAGATTTATATTCATTTTATGGAATGTACTTCAGAACCAGAGTTCCCATCACCTCTGAAATCATATGTGATGTTGTTCAGTATTCTAGCTGTCTTAATTTAATTATACAAAAGAGATGTTATAATTATAGTCTTACATAAGTAATGCTGTTTATATTTTGTTCCTCTTAATCGGTTTTGTATCTCAGAAACTCTCCTGATGTCATTTTTCTTCTTCCTAATAGCTCATCCTTTAAAGTTTTCCAGTGAGGACCTGTTGCTGTAAAACATATTCAGCATTTGTATGTTTATAGTGTCTATATGCACCGTATGTTTACAGTGTCTTTATACAACGTATGGTGACAGTGTCTATTTTGGGTTGGGAAAATAGCTCAGTGTGTAAAGGGTTTGCTGCCACAAGCATGAGGATCTGAGTTCAATCTCAAGAATTTACATAAAAAAGCAACCCATGGTGCCACTCGCTTGCCATACCCCTGATGGGAAAGACAGCCTATCTTCCTTAGTGATTCCCAAGCTAGTGAGAGATCCTGTCTCAAAACACAGGGTGGATTGCTGCTCTGGCTTTCACATGTACAAGCACATATACAGACATCCTCACAATCACATGACCGCGTACATGCACACACATACATCTATCAATCTATTTTGCCCTCACTTCTAGAAAACAGTTTGGCTACAGATACAGTTCTAGACTGTCAGTCATTTTCCTGTGCAATCTGCAAAGAGTATTATCATACTCCTACAGCTGCTGTTGACTGGGCTAAAATAATTGTTCTTGGCTTCACCCAGCAGCTGATGAAAACTGATGCAGAGACCCACAGCCAAACATTAGGTGGAGCTTGGAGAAACTTGTGGAAGAATGGAAGGAAGAACTGCAGGACCCGGACAGGTCAAGGACAGCACAAGAAAACCTACAGAATCAACTAACCTGGGCCCATAGGGGCTCACAGAAACTGAACCCCCAACCAGAGAGCATGCATGGGACACACCGAGGCCCTTACAACAGACATACATCTTGGTCCTCGTATGAGACCCCCAACAGCTCCCAGTGGCTGTCTCTGACTCTGTTGCCTGCTTCCTAAGTGGGAGGCCTTGTCTAGCCTCAATAGAAGAAGATGCACCCAGGCATACTACAACTTAATATGCAAAGGCGGGTTGGTATTCATGGGAGGTCTCCCCTTACCTGAGGATAAAGGGAGGGGGCATGGGAGAAGGGGAAAAGAAAGGGAGAGACTGAGAGGAGAGGAGGGATAGAAAGCTCCCATCAGGATGTAAAGTAAATAAATGAATTAATGGGAAAAAAGAAAAAAGTAGTCATTGCTTTTTATTTTCAAAAAGTATCTCACTGACTGCTTTTGTGTCACCTCTATGTCCTTATGTTCAACCGACTTCTCTCCTCTTTTTACATACGAACTTCTTTTTACTTGTCTGTTGAGGATTTGCTGTGTTTCATAATTCTCAGAATTTATGTTTAATCAAATTTCAAAATACTCAACTGCCATCTCTTTGAACAGGGCTCTCCTCATTCTGTTATCTCCTTCTGTAACTCTTGGCTAGACAACTGTTACATCCTGTCATCTAGGCTTTAATTCCACTTTTTATATGATATTATGTTTTGTTTTCTTTCCCTGTACATGAGTGCTTTGCTTGTGTGTATACGGTTGGTGCCTGCAGAGGCCAGAAGAGGGAAATGGAGCACCTGGGACTGGAGTTACACGGTGTGAGCTGCCATATGGATGCTAGGAATTGACCCCAGGTCCTTTGGCAGTGCAATTAGTGCTCTTAACCATCGAGCCATCTCTCCAGCTCCGTATCCCACTTTTATATATGTTAACTTCCCCCATTATATATTCTGCATCTTTTTCTGAAATCTATCTTCCAATTCATTCTCTTTATCTCACCTACTAGCTAATAACCCAGTTTTTATAATTTGAATTATTTTTCCACTTATAATAGTAGCACTTGTTAAGTAATATTCTGCTGACCTATACCTTAAGTAGACCTTTAGAAAAAAAATTTTTAAGTGTGTGTGTGTGTGTGTGTGTGTATGTGTGTGTGTGTGTGTGTATAGACACAGAGTCCAGAAGAGGATATAATCTAGAGCTGGGAGTACTGACAGTTGGGTTAGGAGCCAAGTTTAGGTCCACTGAAAGAGCAGCAGCACTCTTAACTTCTGGCCCATCTCTCCAGTCCCATGGCCTTTTGGGGGGAGGCGGGAGATGAAGATCTGCATAGTAGTTCTTCTTAGTATATCTTTCCTATTTTCTCTCTGACATAGCCTAGGCTGACCCTAGGCTATCATGATCTTCCTTTCCTCACCAACTATTGCCAGGACCATAGGCACATGCCAAACCCAGAGATCATGTTTTATGGGTTGAAAAAATGATTTATTTATGTATCTGAGTGTTTTGCCTGAATGCATGTATGTATGCATACTATGTGTGTGCCTTGTGCCCAAGGAAACCAGAAAAGGTCATCTCTGGAACTGTAGTTAGGATGGTGGTAGGCCACCATGTGGGTGGCTGGGAACTGAACCTGGGTCCCCTCAAAGAGTAACGAGTACTCTTAACTGCTGACCCATCTCTCCAACCCTACATCTGCTCTTAACAGTAAGATCAAAAACCTCTGAGACGTTGATTGAAGGATACAATTTCAGGTCAACCAAAAGAATAAGTTTTGGTTTTGTTAACTTTTTATTTGTTTGCTATCTGTCTTTTGAGAAAGGGTCCTATCTGTGTACCCTGGCTGTCCTGGAACTAATTATGGAAACCAGGCTGGCCTCCAACTCAAGAGATCTGTCAGGCTCTGCTTCCCAAATGCTAGAACTAAAACTGTATACCATCATATCCTGCCTGAAAGAATAAGCTTTAGTACTGTACTGTTGTGTCGTACAGAAACCACAATTAAAGATAATAATGTACTGTATATTTTAATATTGCTAGTAGATTTTTTCACATTCTTAGTACATAAGTCAGTGAGGTGATTAAGTACATTAGACAGTTATCTTGAGTAAATCTCCATACAACATATAAATAAATCAAAACATTACATTCTAGACTATACATATACACATTTTCCAACTGAAATAAACATAAGCATTTACATCTTATTTCAAATCTAAAATAAGTAATCTATGTTGTTGTTTCCATTCTTTCAAACCTACTGCCTTGCTCTCTGATGTTTGCAATGTTTACAGTATGGTCCTAACCTGTATAACTTTCTTTAGAACTTCCTTTAATAGCTAGGTAAAGGCTTGGGAGATGGTTCCGTCTGTAAAGTGCCTGCAAGCAGGAAGCAGGAAAGGAAAGAACAGAGGAGAGGTGGGAATGACTGAGGAAGACATCTGATGGCAACTTCTGGCCTCCATACACAGGCACACATTTGTGCACACACCCACACAAACACACACATATACACACTCATTCCCCACCCAGAAAGCAATGTGTTAAGAATTTAGTCCTCAGAGGATTAATGTTTTCTTTTTCTATAAAGCACTAGTACAAGCTAGATTGCTGTTTGCCTTTAATTCTAACACAGTATAAATTGCTGAAGCTGCAAATCTGTATGGTGCCCAACTTGTAGCTGAGCAGGCTCAGAAGCCTTGCACTTCTCTGCGCCTTCACCCCCAAGCCAATGTTGAGCCACAAAGTTTCTTCTATATCCCTCTGCTGGCTGGTTTTTGTTTTTGTTTTTGTTTGGTTTTGATGAGCAGTCATCTGTATCTCTCTATGCCTTGGATACAATCTTTTTTTTTTTTTAAGATAACAAGATTGCTTTACTACAAATATCTACAAACTAGAAAATCTAAAGATCTATTACAATTACCTTCTAAACCAAACTACCACAAATTCTATTTACATTATTTTTTAAATACATTTACCTTATTACACATGTATAAAACAAACTACATACAGCAGGGAGAGGCTACAATCTCTTATGCATACAACATTTAAAATCTAGTTCACTTTACTGTGGACTTTCTAGACTATTTCTGACTTTGGAGAGCTTATTTAGTTTTCTACATTCTTGTTCCCATTTACCCTTTTGAATCTAAGAATTTTCCTTATTCTCGTCAGTTAACCTAGGCAGTCCGTGGCAGACCTGGCTTTCAAAATATATTTAATCTAGCATTTGGGATTTTAATAATAAAAGGGGTTTTCAGGACATCTTAGCTGTCATCTAACCCAAAAGAGAAATTAGAGTATCTTTTTATCTCTACTTCTGTAACCAGAACATTCTGTCATATATAAAACTGCCAGATCAAGGAATGTAATTAGTTTTACAAGTTTTGTTACATGCTGTAATATGCAATGCAAAAACTGGTATTTCATCTTCATAGACTGTTTGAGAAGTTCAGTAGATGCCAGAAGTCATACATTGCCACTGATTTAAGTATCCTGTGGCTTTATCCATGCCTGGAATAAAGCATGACCTCAGTCTGAGGGTCTTCCTTGTAACTGACTGTTGGAGTAACTGGTATACTTCTATAGAAGTAAAATGAGCAGTAACTGAATTGATGAAAGCAGAGGTGACACTATGTCAACAGTTTCTTCTGGTCAGTTATGCTGGCAACGTCTCCTTTTAGCAAAGAGCAAAATAAAGGCTGATATTTCTGAAACTTTAATATGGAAAAATGTCTAAATTCTTTTCCAGAAATTAATCTCCAAAATACAAAGTAGTCTGCTTTCAAATATTCAAGGATCACTACAGAAGTCTTGTAATATATGATGTAAGCAAACTCATATTCATTCTTCTAGTATTTACTGGAAAGCTACTATGCACAAGGCATTACTCTTAAATATATTAACCAAATGTTAATTTCAAAGGTGCAGGGGCTCCTTGATGAGCCCAGCTACACTCCTGAGAGGCTGCCCAGCTGGCACCTAGCACTCCTGCACCTGCACCCATCCTGATGTGATCAAAGAGAACTGCAAGTGGTCTTCTGCATCAGAGGCAGAGGAAAGTACGGAAACTAATTTAGTTGGCACCACCACAATTAAGTCAAGTAAGACCACTTGAAAACTTTGACTCTCGCTACCCTGCACAGATTTTGTGGGGTTCGAGCATTAGAAGGATCTGCAAGATGGCTGTCAAACATTTTAGTGCATGTGTGTGATGCATACATGAAAGTCAAGAAGGCGACCTGCAGAAACCAGTTCTCTCCTTCCAGCAAGAGTTTTCCACCAAGCCATCTTGCTAGCTCCCCATCGCAGTTTTAACTGCTGATGGTTCATTCCAGCTTTTATTAATACCAGGAGATGAGCTGTACTTAGAAAATTCCAACATTTTTGAAAAGCTTTTGTCTACTGAAAAAGGTTGAAAAATCATATAGGATGGTATGAAATGTCACCAAATAGTGATGTACACTCCATCTTTACAACAGCCACATGGCTGTTCAAAGGATAAGCGTATTTTCCCAAAGAACTATACACAGTAACTATTTGTAAATGCTGCTTGCTTTAAGTTGCTCTATTTGAAGTAGTACTAATGAACTATGAGGTCAATTAAATTTACCTGAAACCTAAGAATACTGTGTCTGTCAAAGTTATAATGCAGTGTGTTCTATATCAAGTGCAATGTACTCTGTTTTATTCTTTAAATGCTACGGTTTGCCATAAGTCTAAAAGTTATAAAGAATTAATTATCTTGTAATTTAGGTAAGAAAAAATGGTTCTCGCTGTATTGCTTTAATAAGCTTCACAGTTTTCTAAAGACACTCTCCTGGCATTGCTCTCACTGTTCAGCGTTTGGTAGTGTGGCCCTTAGTGTGCTTGGGAGGTTGATCCCTGAGTCTCTTAGCCATTTAGGGCTTAGGAATTGAGGGTGCCTGATTAGATGGCACTATGGCTTGAATATGTAATGTCCCCTACATGGTCCCCAGATGATGACACTCTTTTGGAAAGTTATGGAACCTTAGAAGATGAGGCCTAGCTGGGAGACATGAGTCCCTGGAGGATGGACCCTGAGGGTTATAGTCTACCTAGAAAGTGGGAAAGCACTGGCTCCCTATCTCCTGATCCATGATTAGGAAAATAAACCCTTCCTCCCCTACATAACGTCTGCAACAGGAATGCACGAGTACAAGTGATGGACGGGCTGAGATAACTTTTATGGAATAATGACATTTCCTTGTGATGAACAGTGCAGAGTGAAAATCAAGATATAACGCTCAGTTCAAAACCAAACAGCATTCACTTTCATGTTTCCTAAACAGAAATCTACTTTAGTTATTATTTTTTAAACATGTGTAGGCATATATCAACCTTAGAGTACTCATGAGGTAGTAGGTAATAAATGCAAAGAGGTAAGAAATCTAGCAGTTTTAGTGATGTTTCAGTATTTTAATAATGGTATTTTAAAATTGATATTAAAGAGCAATACATTTTTATTGTTTAAAGATGAGAAATGATCTGGCTGTGGTAGTGTATGCCTTTAATCTCAGTTCTCAGAGAGGTGGTAAATGGATATCTATGAGTTTCAGGCCAGCCTGGTCTACACAGAAAGTTCCGGGTCATCAAGGGCTATACAGCAAAAAGAACAGATGATGATGATGATGATGATGATGATGATGATGATGATGACGACGACAGGAAAGATAGTTTAGAAAAAAATTTTTGATTTTAAGATATTTGTATTAGGTATTATATTGTGGATGTCACTTATGAAATATCTAAGTTTTCCTACCAATAAAATAAAGGCAATGATGAGGGAGGAGGCACATTTTTCCAAAATAGCAATTAATTCTAATGGGAGAAAATGTACCAAGGGTACTGAATTCCTATAACCTTATGCTGCCCCAGCATCGGTCTGTGCCTTCCATTTAAAGACAGCCGCACTGGGTTTGTCCTGGATGCCAAGAAAACAAGTCTGGGGTCTAGGTGTCAGCAAATGAGCAGCTAAACATAACGTACACACGAGCAGACCAAGGCCACAAGACATCAGAGTTCAAAGAAGCTTCCCATGTGAGCGTCTCCTTGGTTGTGAGTGACACAAGTAGGCATTAGGCTATGTAATTAGGCTAGAAAATATATTCTGTGGCAGGCAATGTCTGGTTTCCCTTCTTCCCACTATGGGAGAGGTCCTGATGGCTCTGGTGGGAGAGCTCTTCAAAACACGACGATGCTACAAAGTCTCCAAACAACACGCACAAAAAGTGAAAATTATACTTGTAATATTTTTCTGACTGAGATTTCTTACTGACTCACAAATTGTTAAACCCAACCTTTAGTAAACAGACAAAACCACTGTCACATCAAAGAGTACTTGAAACTGAAGAAAACTGAGGAGGGAATTTATATAACCTTTGTGAAAAGTATTTAAAATTATGCATGACTTTTTGTAAAACATCTGAAAATGGAAAATAAGTGCACTAATACAATTTAACCACTTTGTTAGACAACAACAATTATTAATGGATTTTTTTCTTAAAGATTAACCTAAGTGATTTTACATATAGTAGGATGATGATTAAAATTAGGTAACAAATGTTGACAAGGATGTGAAAAAAACTGGAACCCTTATTTACTGAATATAAATGGCGCAACAACTTTGGGAAACAGTCTAATAGCTCTCAAGAAGTTAAACAGAGTTGGTACTTAAATTGGTAAGTTGCTCCTAGGAATATATGCAAGAAATGGAAACCTAGGTAGACAGCAAACACTGAATATGACTGTTCACAGCATTCAAGTTTATGTTTCACAGATAAAGAGTGGGAACAACTCCAATGGTCACTGCCCCAGTTTCACTTTGCTGCTATGATAAAATGTCCTAACAAAAGCAACTTAGGGGAAAGGGGGTTTTGTTTCAGCTTACAATTACAGTCTATCATTGGAGAAGAGTCAAGGTAGGAATGATCAACAACTAGTCCCACCACATCCATGGCAAAAGCACAGAGCAACGGATGCATGCTTTTGCTCGCTTGTTTCAATTTCTCCACTTTTAAAATAGTTCAGGAACCCCTGCTAGAGAATGGCACTACACACCCTGGGCTTGGTCTTCCCACATCCATTAACTCTGGACAACAGACATGCCCACTGGCCAACCGCATGCAGATAATGCACTGTTGAGACTCTCCTCCCAGGGGATTATGGGTTTTATCAAGTTGACAAGTAAAACTAACCTTCACAGTCATCACATGGTGAAGAGATGAACAAAATGTGGTACAGCCACAATGAAGTATTTGGCCATAAAGGGAAAGAAGAGTTAATATCTACTGCAACATACTTTAACCCAGAAAAAATACATTATACTGTATCAAAGGAGCCAGTCACCAAAATTCACATATTATACGAATCCACTTACAGGAAATGTGCACAATAACACAAAAAGCTGGTGGTTGTTAAGGGTAGAGAGGATGGTAACCTTACAAAGTAACAGCTAAAGGATTCGAGATTTCTTCTTGAGATTAAATTTTAAAAGTTCTAAAATGGACTGTGACTATAGTTGTGTAGCTCTCAATACACTCGAAGCATTAACTACACACTTTAAATGGGTAAAGTGCATGGCACATGTACTGTATCTCAATTAAGCTGTCACCAAAAAGAAAGAAACTATGCAAATGCAACACACTCTTTGAGCAGAACTTGACCTGTAAAGCTTTTGCCAATATGTTGCAAACACTGTTCTTAAAAGAACCAGTCACCACAGGCCTGGACTTGTTTTCCCCTCTGAGCAGTTAGAACCCACCTGTGAAACAGGAAAACAAAGGTAAGGATAACCAACATTATTTTGATATTTCAAAAACATTCTTTCTTGTGGATTAGGTAAGGTGGGGCTAATTTTGTTACTGAAAGATAAACTTTGATACATGATCTAAAGGTGAGCAAGCACTGGAAAATGCTCAAGCTGACAACTACAATAAGATCCTTTCTGGCCGAGCCTTAGCTGGTAGGAATAGACCATCAGGCTGTTCACTGGTGCTTATCAAAGGTGGCTCTACACTGTATGCTGAATAACTACAGGTGGCTAGAAAACCCTTGTATGACAGGACCCAAGGCCCAAAAGCTCACTACTGAATGCCCTCAAGCTAATGTGTACCTGAGAATGCACACATATGTGTGAGGCTAGGGCAAGAGGAGCAATGACAGCCCACATTTCTCTCTGCCTAGAAGTTGGCGGTAGCAACTTCCTACCAGAACTGAAAAAAAAATCTAAAAAGGCAGATGCTCCTTAGACTGTGAAGCTAAATTTTAATGGAAAAGAAAAATGGTCTGTCCTCCAAGGCCTTACTTCTCCTTCCATGGAAGCGCCCACAACCTGCTAAGAGTTCAGAGCTTCTTCAATAGGACTTGGTAGAGGACAATGAGACTAGGACCTGGCAGCTGTGGTAAGTGCAGAGCAGGACATTCCAGAGCCAGGAGAGGCACACACTGACTAGACCAGCTACAAGGCTGGCAGGGCCCAGTGCAAATGTGGGTGGCTTTGTGAATTAACTCAAGAAGGGTGACAGCAGAGCACTGCACAGCACACAGGCTCTTCTGGGTGTAGGGACCTTCATAACTGCACAGATGCCATGCCTACAAGACCAGCCTGACTTCTGAACTACAGGAGTTGAGGTGAGAATTTTCAAAGACTCAAGAAACAATAAAGCCCAAAATATAAGATGACCCAGAGACTATCATACTGTTTGAGAATATACCCCAGAGATTTTTCTCCATGCTAAATACATGTAGACACATATAATTGTTTCTATTATATAACTGCACACTGTATATTATTCTCCTTTATGGCTGGTTTTTTTTTTAATTTATGACTTGGAAAAGCTTCCTAAAATGTTAATGAATACAGATCATTTCAATCTTACATAGACGACAGAATATAAATAGAACTATACTTCAATTAGGCACACTCTTAAGTGCTGGGTTAATGAAGGATTCTGACTTGCTCATTATCACAATGTGCCCTGAATTACAACAGCCTGATAAGAGAAGATGGGGGGGGGATCAATATAAATCACTTCATAAGGTGCTGGCATATAATAATATAATAAGCTCTCGATATACGCTAGTGACTTCTAAAGACTAATTTGCATTCCCAACATCAGATTTAAAAGGCTTCTGCTGTTGTTGGGCTGTTTATGGAATAAGGGCTTGCTTGTAGCCAGGCTGCTAGCCTGGAACTCTTGCTAGTGCTGACCCCAGCATCTCAAGCGCTGGGACTGAGCCTGGCAAAAGGGTTCCTGAGCTCTCTTACTGGATTCTTCACGCTCTTAGAATTGTCAATGACTTCTGTGTGAAGGTTACCAACCCTATGTCACAGAATAACAAGTACTTTTTAGTCTTTAAAAGAGGATAATAAATCTGAGATTTACCTCCAGTTCCTAGGACCTTCAGCAGCTCAAAATTTTCAATTCCCACCTTCTCAGCATGTCCTGTTAAGTTGGCTAAAGAGAAAGAAAAAAGAAAGAAAAAAATTAAAGGGGTCAGGAACAAGAAGACTCTGTGAAAACTTTTGGGGGTATGGGCAAAGTTTTATTTCTTAACCCCTGGGGTTTTTCTATATAATTACTTGTTAAATTATATAGTTGTGTTTTAAATATTAATTATAATAAAATTTTTCACGAGGTGGTGGTGGCACAAGCATTTAATCTCAGCATTTAGGGGGCAAGGCAGGTAAATCGCTGAGTTTGAGGCCAGCCTGGTCTAAAGAGCCAGTTCCAGGACAGACAGAGATACACAGAGAAACCCTATCTCAGAAACAACAACAAAGAAAAAAGAAAAACTTTTCCTAAAAAATTTAGTGATTAGACATTATTTATATTACAGGTTAAAGCAACATAAAGTCTAAAACAAGTTATAATATATAGGTGGATTTACAGTGAAAACTGTACAGATTTACAGGTATTTATTTATGTAACAAATACTAAGCACACAACTACCAGGCCAGATTCTGGGCTCTGTTCTGGTTCCATTTGTGCCACTAAGAATGTGGGCATGAGCTAGGGTGCAGTTATGTGCACACACTGTCTCTTTCCTCCATCTCAAGTGAGAGCACTGGCTGGAAACAGCTAAGATCCTTGTCAGCTCTGAAATCCTAGGAGTGAGCTTAAATATACACTCTTCAAAACAGCTTCTGCCCTAAGTAAGGTAAGGAAGGATATGTTACAAGTGAGCATTCTCCACAGTATTTCCACTGGGTTCTAGTCCTGCCTGGTTACATGTGAAAAGGGTGTTTGGAAAAAGTGGGGAACAGGATATGCTGGTTTAAAAAAAAAAAGAAGAAAAAGAAAAGAAAACACTGAAAATTGGCTTTAACAAAGTTAAATGGCATCTTTCACACAGAACCTCACAGACTCTGTACTATACAGTCTCCAAGGCTGAGATATTGCAGTCATAAAATTTATTTGAATGACGGTCTTTATAATAATGACCATGACTATTATGTGAATTAGCTTTCTGTAGAAGTTGTGAAGAAATGCTTGCTCCACCTAAATGCTGTGCACTGTTCAACAAATTCTTCTCTGTGTGTCAGTTCTCAATAATGAAAGATAGGGACAATTAACACCAACTTAAAAAAAAAAATTCTACCGCACAGCACACTTCTGTCTATAATCTGAAAGCATTAGAAAGGTAAGATGGACTGATAACTGAATATAAACAGCTAGGTCATAAACCAAACATTACAAATACAGAACGTAGACAGTGAGCATAAGGGTATTTGACATACAAATCTTTCAAACTGTCTGTAAAATAACAAAAAATAGAATAAGATCTATCTCATAAAGTTGTAATGAAGATTGAATGAGTCAAAATTTATACAGCACTTACTATGTGCATGTTAAGTGTTTATAAAAAAAAAATTAAAACCTTGAGACCATAACTTTAAGAAAATTAGGCTCAAAAAAGAAATTTTAGAGTTACAAGTTTGAGGCAGTAAGTAATTTTAGTATTGTCAAGGTTCAACTAAACTTACATTTTATATTAAATTAATTTTTAAATTATTTTAATTTAAAAAATTGAAAGGGACCAGTAAGTCTTAAACAGGTGAAGGGGTCCAGCCAGCTCCCCGTGACTAAGGTCTCTGGTTGGAGTGTGTGGCGGGCTGAATGAAAACAGCCCCCCAACAGGGTCGTAGATTCGCAAGCTTTCTCCCCAGCTGAAGAGCTGTCTGGGAAGGATTAGGAGCCTGGCCTTGCTACAGGAAGTGTGGAGCTGCGTGTGGGCTTTGAGGTCCCAAAAGCTGGTACCAGGCTTAGTCTTCCCCTACCTCCCCCATCCAACCCTGTATCCTTGCCCCATCTGCTGCCTGGAGATCAGGACATAAAGCTCTCAGCGACTACTCCCACACCATGCCTACCTGCCTCACGCTACGATGATCATGGACTAACCCTCGGAGTCAATAAGTAAATTTCCATTTAAATACTTTCTTTTAAAAGAGTTGCCTTGGTCGTGATGTCTCTTTACAGCAATAGAACAGTAAATATTGTATTACAATTACATAGATTCTGAAACAAACACGTACTCAAACATGTGAGTCTAAATAGTTCTCACTTCTATGCTATTGTTTTTGTCACTACAATTAAAGCCTTTGAACATGAAGGTCTAAAATTAAGCTTTTTTTCTTTTACTTAATTAAATTGCTAGCCTCAAGAACAACTCAAACTTCCAAATAAATTACTAACGTTGTTAGAATAAGACTTAAAATATTTACAGATTTTATTTCACCTCAGAGGTGAAATAAACATTGCCAACTACAAAACTGTCTTCTACATTTGTGAGTCAGTCACAAGACTTAATGAAGTCCGAGTCATGTTGCCAAGAAGATGTGAGGTCAGGCCAGTGGCCGAGGTGCCAGAGCCAGCACTGCTGGGGCAGTCCCAACTGCCTCGTCCTTTTCCACAGCACAAAGGCTATGAAAGGTTTTCGAGGACAGCAGCCTCTGTTCCTTCCTCTATTCAGATTATGCCTCCGATTATGCCTCCGATAGACTCCCTTTCTGGTTCTCCCCACAGTAAGCGGGTTAAGTAACCCGTGAATAAGTGCAAAATTCTGAAAGAAAACTTAAATTTACATTTTTCCAATACATGAATGAGGGGCACGGCATGTTAGAGGTAACAGGTGGAGTTACTATGTTCAAAAAATCAGCTGCTACACGGCCTTTTAAAATTACCTTAGTTATTCACTGGCACATGTGTGTGTGCGTGTGTGTGCGTGTGCGTGTGCGTGTGCGTGTGCGTGTGTGTGTTATGCATGTGTATGGCACTCGGAGCACATCTTCTGGTAGTCAGGTCTCTCCTACCATGGGTCCTTGACCAAAAAGGTTGTTGGCCTCAACAGCAAGTACCTTTACCTGTTGATCCATGCCACCTGCCCCTTTGAGGGTTTTTGACTCAAATTTCCAGCATGGTCTGACTTCTTGGGGAAGACAGATGGTTCTCTTGCTCTTCTCCCTCAGTGTGCACAGCATTTAACAAGGCACATATGGTTGTCCTGGTGCTGTACTTTGACCATTTTGTTTGTTTGTTTGTTTGACAAGAGAGGGTAACAAGGTGAATATGTTCATAATACGCTACTTACATCTATAAAATTGTCACGAGTTAAATAAAAAACAATTTCTAAAGAGAGGCAAGAAAGAACATGCTTCTTTCCTTGCTCTGCTTTCTGCCGCCTGACTAAGCAATGCCCAGGGATTGCAGCTGACAGACTCACCTGGGCACGTTAGCCTCCAGAACGGAGTCATTACTGTTTGCTGAGTTCTTTGCTGTTGTTATTTTTGGGAGTATTTCTTGGTTTTAGATAGAATCTCATCCTGTAGCTCAGGCTGGCCTAAAACTATGTAACTCAGGCTAGTTTCAGATCTGCAGCAAGTCTGCTTGGGCATCTCAGGCGCTGTGAGGACAGGCGTGAGCCACCTTTCTCAGCTGGTCGATTGAGGGTATGTTTATTACAGAACCCTGAATAAGACAACTGGAGTCCACTAATTAATTTCCTCTCCCTTCTAACATTCTAAGCCACACGCCTAAACACACTGGTTCTGAGTTTATGATGAGACAGAGAAGTTGAGAAGGAGAAAGCCTCACTTGGGCTGTGAGCCTAAACCTCCAGCAGAGATTATAGACTAGCTCTCCACTGACATGCTGCAAGTACACACAGCTATTGCTCAGGTGGGCCTCCGATTCCTAAGAGCGACTGATGTTCTGTGCAGATTGATCTTTTGTGACTTCTGAGGGTTAAAAGACTGGAAGATCAGAGTTTGGTCATTTCTGGTTACAAGAGCAAAATGACACCAAAATACAATACGAACCTAAACCCTAAAAGAATTAACTCCTTCTCTCACAAGCAAAACCTTACGGAAACTCAAATTAAAAAAATAAAGTGTATCAACAAATTAACAACTTAAACTGGAGCTAGTCAGTTAGTATACCACAATCTGAGCTGTATTCAGATGTTCAGAGCTGGTATCTAATGTGGTACCCACATGAGGTGAGCACTTACATACTAGTAAAGCTAGATTAAATTAATATTTTGGAAGCTGGGTGTGGTGGTGCATGCCTTTAATTTCAGCATTTGGGAGGCAGAGGCAGGAAGAGCTCCATGAGTTTGAAGCCAGCCTGGTCTACAAAGTGTGTCCAGAACAGCCAAGGCCTGTTTCTATTGCTAATTAACTGAATCAGAGGCAGAAGGATCTCTGCAAGTTCAAATCCAGCCTGGTCTACAAAATGAATTCCAGGCCAGCTGGGGCCACTCAGTAAGACCCTGCCTAAAAATAGAAAAATAAATAGAATTTTCTGATTGAAAATTCCTAAAGTTCTGAGAGAGCTTCCCTTCCTCCTTTTTCCCAGATCCTTCCCTCTATCCATGTCTGGCTTGAACCTGTGTTGGCCCTGGAAGTGCTGCCACAGTCTCTGTGTGTTCCTATTGTGTGTCGTCGGTCCTACTGTGTCTGTGAGACGCTGTGTCCTTGGTGTCTTCCATCCCCTCTGGCTCTTGCAATCTTTCTGCCTCTCTTCCACATAGCTCGCTGAATATATAGCTTCTTTTTGCAGTAATACATTACTGAGCTTACTCTAAATGATTATTTAGGAAAATAAAGGTGTAAACAATTTTAATGCTTTCACAAACCAAGTCTGACCAAATATTTTTCTCATTAAAACATGTTGAAAATCTTTTACTTCTTTTTTTTTTTTTTTTTATGATGAAGTGTATATTTAGAACTAGCCAGCTGGACTCAGTTTAGATGATCCCAATCTTGTTGGCAACATCCAGAGCACCATCATCAGGAGCCAGTCGAAGTCGAACATACGCCTTCTTTTCCCTGTCAGACCTCATCAGGGTACTGACTTTGGTCGCATCAATGTCATAGTTTCTTCACGGCCTGTTTGATCTGGTGCTTGTTGGCCTTGGCATCCACAATGAACACAAGTGTGCTGTCCTGTTTTTCTCACTGTTGACTCAGTGGTCCAGGGGAACTCGATGATGGAGTAGTGGCCAAGCTTGTTTCTCTGGGTGCATTCCTTTGTGGTATTTAGGCTGCCTCCAGAGCGACAGAGTCTTGGACCACCAGAAGGTTGGTGACAAGTGCATCTTCTTTTCATGGATGTGGATGCCTTTCAGCCTTGCCTTCTTAGCTTTCAAGGCCTTCACTTTGGCTTTGGCTTTGGGAGAGGTAGGAGCTGTCTTCTCTGCTTCCAGCACCATCTTTGTGAAAATGTAATCTTTTACTTAATGATTAGCTTTACTTTCTTAAAATATATGCTCTTTGGTTAAGTAATCACTTTTGAAATGGAATTTAACTAATCTCTTCATAAGCACATCAACTGTGTTTTTTAAATGTCAAAACTCAAATGAATACTAAAACGATTCACTTTACAACAGTTTGATTTATTAACAATTCTTAAAGAAAAGAATCTTACATTACATAATCGGTTTAAAAGAATTAGTTCCAGCCAGGCGCGGTAGTGCACACCTGTAATCCCAGCACTAGGGAGGCAGAAGCAGGAGGATCGCTGTAAATTCAAGGCCAGCCTGGTCTACAAAGCAAGTCCAGGACAGCCAAGGCTATACAGAGAAACCCTGTTTCGAAAAGACCAAAACAAAACAAACCAACAACAACAAAAAAAATTAGCTCCTAAGCAGGACGTGTTGTATGTTCTGGAGGTGAGGCAGAAGGATTGCAGTTTTGAAACTGGCCTAGCCTACAATGTAAAATCCTGTCTCCAAGGGAGAGAAATGGAGAAAGAGAGAAAATTAGGTCCTTACACCACAATTTTTCAGCCCACTCTGTATTTAACAAATATATACTAATACAGCCATAGGCAGTTTGAAAAAGTATGACTGGCCTATCTTTTCTATCTTTATTTTTGTCAAATCCATGTAATAGAAAATTGACTACCTTGGTCATTTTAATTGTACCCACTGTTACTAAATGTATTCATTATGTTGTGCAGCCATCACCACCTGTGTCACTTCTGTCTTGTGAAACTGAAACTTCTATGAACAGTAAGTAGCTACTCCTCAAGCCCACTAGTCCCTGACAGTCAACACTGGACTCTCTGTGCCTATGATTTTGGCTACTCCAGGTGTCTTTATTTAAATGGGATCATACCCTATTGTGGCCAGCTTATTTTATTAAGCATAAAGTCCCTAAATTTTATCCATGTTAAAGCATGTGTCAAAATTGTCTCCCTTTTTAAAACTAAATAGTATGTCATTGTGTGTGTGTGTGTGTGTGTAAATATGTGTGTGTGTGTGTGTGTGCTACATTTGCTTATAAATTCATCTGTCAGTGGACATGCGGGTTGCTTTCACATGTTTAGCTATGAATATGGAGACTGCTTTCAAAGCTTGAAGTATTGATTTGAGCCTTGAGTTTGATTATTTCCTACTGTCTACTCCTCTTGGGTGTGTTTGCTTCTTTTTCTTCTAGAGCTTTCAGGTGCGCATTTAAATTGCTAGTATGAGATCTCTCCAATTTCTTTATGAAGGCATTTAGTGCTATGACTGAACCACCAACCAAAGAGTGGATGAGGGCTATATATTGTCAATGACCTTTCTGACCTATACTTGACATGTTATAGGGTCAACTAGCCTATTAATTTATATTTCTCATATAGTCATGCAAATTTAATACAGGATTAACTCATTAAATAAATCAAGTACCTTAATCATATAGCATAAAGCATATGTGACATGGCTTCAGAAAAGCATTATTTTTACTTCTTTTTAATTTTCTTTTTTTTTTTAATCACTTTACAGCCTAATCCCAGCCTTGTCCTCATGCTCCTCTCTTCCCATTTCCTCCTCTCCTCAGAGAAGGGAGACCCTAACCCATCCTCAAGTTACAGCAGGGCTAAGTGCATCCTCTCCCACTGAGGCCAGGCAAAGCAGCCCAGGTAGGGGGAAGGGATCCAAAGGCAGGCAACATAGTCAGAGCCAGGCCAGGCCTTACTCCTATTGTTAGGAGACCCACATGATGGCCATGCTGTTCGTCAGTTACTTATATGTAGGAGGTCTAGGTCTGACCCATGCAAGGTCTTTGAGGTGGGTCTGAAGGTACAGTTCAGTGGTAGACTATTTGTTTAGCATACATCAAGGCCTTGGATTCAACTTTCTGTACCACAAAAGAGACTGGGGAATGGCTGAGGAATTATAGGTGTGAAAGATGCCAGAATAAAGTACTTATGTAGGAGTAATTATTTCCCTAATAGATGAGGAGGGCTATTTTAATTAACTATATTAGATGGAAAACTTTTATAACTGAAAAAAAAGGCATATGAGACTAGCTGATTCAATACCTAGAATGTCCAACTAATTGGTTTTAATTAAATCTGTAAGTACTAACAGCTTTTAACAACAGCTGAAAACGATGTCTCAGAAAAAAATTACTCTGGCAATAGTATATTATGGAGCTAGAAACAAAGAAAAACTCAATGCTGAAAGATGGTGAGGTTACTGAAGTAAACTGTATATATTTGAGTAAGAATCTGGCCTGAATACAAACTAGAATGAATCTAAGAATCATCATAATGTTCAGTTCAAACACGAAGCCACTGCCTTGTAAGCTGAGACTACAAAAAGCAAACATCTGATCATCACTCTCAAAGACTCATTGAAATCCTGTGATGGGATTTTCAAACTGGCACAGCCACAATGGAAATCAGTGTGGAGAGTTCTCAAAAAGCTAAAAGAGCATCTAGTAAAAACCAGCTATACCACTCCTTGGCATACACCTAAGCGAGTTAATATCCTTCTCAATCATTTTTAATCTACTGGCTTCTGCTTTGGGCTGAATATTTGTGTCCTTTCGAAAAAATTAATGTGGAAATCTAACCCCTAACATGATGGTATTGTGACAATGCTCTCAAGAAGTGATTAGGGCTCCACCCTCATGAGCCAGATAATCATCCTTACACAAGAGCTTGAAAGAACCTATGTAAGCACATAGCAAGAAGGGCTGGCTACCTTTGCTACAGAGGTCTTCCTAGACTACTATCCTGTCAGTGCTCTGACCTTGAACTTCCTGAACTATGAGAAGCACACTTATATTGTTTACAAACACCTAATCCAGTTATTTTGTTATAGCCCAAACAGACTAACTGGGTCCCAACGCGAAGTGCAAGACATGTGAGTCTGGTGAATGGTGGTGTTACAGCAGAACACGGAGTAAAAAAATGAAGTTCTGGAGTTCCAATACTGATTCTAAAATGATGGCAGAACATCCTGAAGGGCTGTTGTATTTGTTCTAGATGAGGAACTAAAGTTCTATGCAGACAAGTAAACAAAGTTTTAAGGAGGGGACTATAGCTAAGACTTAAACAAGAAAAAAACCCTTTAGCGCGCGCGCGCGAGCGCGCGCGAGCGCGCGCGCGCGCGCGCACACACACACACACACACACACACACACGAACCATGATTAGTACCTGGAGTCATGAGGCAAGAAGAGACAGACCCTCACCACCACCCCCTGACACACACACACACACACACACACACACACACATACACACATACACACACACACCAAAAAAGTTATAAAATTAACTACCACCTGAATCTAAGCAAATACATAGTATATTAATGAAAGAGGAGTAGTGAAGTTGGAGGCAACACGATGGTACAAATGAGTGAAGACTGAGACACCTTAACCCAGGGTGATTTTTTTTTTTTAACTTTTTTAGGATTCTTAACAGAAGGGTGCTTGAGCATTCCCCAGGCAGGGTCCTGAACTGATTGTAAGTGGAGAAATCCAGCTGAGCAGAAGAAAGCCAGTGAGCCAGTGTATGCATCCACTCCCCTCTGCTCTAGACTGGATGTGACTAGATTAGCTGTTTGAGGTTCCTAACTTGACTTCCACAATGACAGACTGTAACTCTGAACTGTAAGCTGAAATAAATTCCTTTCTCCCTTAAGTGGCTTTCTGTCCACACAATGGAAAGGACACTAGGAAACAGTAAGAACAAATGCTGCACCTCCCATGATACCAGCAGTTCAATGTTGTCAAACTCCCACTAACAGTTCCTTCCCGCCCTGAACAATGTTGCTGTATTAGGCTTCAGTGCAAGCCTCTGCTCTAAGTAGAATGCATCCTTGACATCAGATGTAGCCAAGTGGCCTCCATGAGTAAAAATCCAAGTTGCTGAGCCCATGTGTGATCCCCATCCTTCTTTCTCACCATAACCATTTTGTCCATTAGTCTTGAATCATACTGCATTATTTTGATTATTAATATCCTTTTCTGTTGAGTTCAAATTTTTGGTAGGCACTGATATATGACACAAACATCATCATGACTTTTCTCACTTAAAAAGTCCTAACCACAAACCTCCTCACCAGGCTTCCTAGTCTCCTCTCACTAGTGGTGTTCCATCTAACCTACCTAGCTAGCTAGGCTAATGGCTATATAGTCTACAATTTAATGTAGAAACACCCATCTGATCATTACTCCTTCCAAGCAAAATAAACATCCAAACACACTACTCCCAAGATCCTTATCCCACATTCCCAAGACCCCTTCACTACCGCTCCTCAGGGCTGTCTCAGAAGAAGTGGTAAAGCTGCAAATGCCCTCTTTGGTGCGGTACCTGTGCATCATACAGAAATACTATAAGCTGTGCCTAACTTTTCTATTCCTGTATCAACTAACCATTAAGGACTCACTATGAGACCACACGCATAAGTAAGGAGAAGGCAGCAGTTTAGCATAAAAGAGAAACATGGGATTTTTAGGCCAGTTCGTGTAATTTTACCTTCAGAGCCTGCTTGGCTCAGCACACTACTTCCATTTTATGACAGAACGCAGCTATGAATGCCTACCTTTATGAAGGGAAGTTTGCTTGACTTGAAACCTGCCAGTTTAAGTATTATTCTCACAACAAGTCTTAAATACCCAGAGGAGTGCTTGACCACTATCTGGGTACCGTAGATCCAAATAGTAATACAGTACTAAATGTAGATGTGTGTATATGTATGAGCATATAAATAAGAAAAAAGACAAGCACGATACAATGTTAAAAATGAGAGGAAATACGTGGTGGAACATGCTTGTATTTCCAGCACTTGGGAGGTGGAAGCAAGAGAACTTGGAGTTCAAGGTCAACATCACCTATAAAGGACCACCTGAGACACTGTCATAAACAAGCAAACAAATAAGGGTAAATAAATACATGATTCTTTTATATTTTGAATTAACCAATGCTATAAATGTACAAGTTATGTAATTATTTTTGCAACTTTGGAACTTAGTTCTTTCAAGATAATTTTTAACTGATCATGTATACCATACTTGTATTCAGAAACACAAAGACCAGTAACTTTGTGCAGGGCAACACGGTGCCAACAACCTTGTGAAGAAATTAGAAGCATTGCTTAAGTGGTTTCAGGGCTCATACAAAGCCTGAAATAGGAAAAGTAGGGGTGCCTGTACCTATAACTCTTTACCAATCCCAAGTTCCTCCCTAGTACTGCTTGGCTTTTTTTTTCTTTGAAGGTAAAAAAACTGGAGCTACAACATGGATTTGGTTGACAGTAAAGCTGAAGTGAGGAGCATACATATTATACATCTAGTTTCTTTGGTCCCTAGTTTTCACAGCATCAGATTATATAATCTGTTGTGAGTTAAAATTAACATTTTAAAGTAGGATTATTGTTAATAAATGAGCTGTCAGTAGCCTTTTGAAAGTTTTAGAGCTGTAAGCACAAATTATTCCAAACTAACATGTGATTCAAGGTTGCTACATTTAGTTCCAATAGAATTCAAATTGGCACCATTAGCAGCATGTAGTCTGGAAAATAGCAAAAGGGAAGGGTGTTGATAAAGTATTTTCTCACAATAGACTTGAGTGCAGAGGTGACAACAGAACTGGAATGGAAATATGAGGTTAAAACTCAGAAAGAACAAAGAGCTGCTGTACTTTCATATAGCAAACTGAAATCTGATCCTTGGGAACATTACTTGGCACTATTAAAAACTTAGATCTTGCATAAAAGAACTCAAAATTTTATTTATATATATTGGTAGTCCTTCAGAAGCTAGAATATATACCTTGTTTCAATGAATTTATTATCTTTTTAAAAAAAAAATTTACTTGCCAAAATACTAAAGTATAATTTCTGTTGCAAACAAAACTCTGAATGTAAAAGTAAATGCTGAGTTGAATGTAAATAGGACGTATCTGTTCTGTATATATTCTAGATTCAGATCTGAGGCATAACTATCTGTAATCTACATATCAAATGGTTAATAATTTATGAGCTAACAATAGGAGAATACAGTTTTAAAAATAAAGCTCTTGAAAATCTCTACACACTCCTTTTGACTTAATGTATTGTTTCCTAAATTATCTTTTTAAAAATCATTTTGTACATATTAAAGTTTAGTCACATTACATAGCCAGGAAATTCAGTAATGAAATGTACAGTTCTCTTAAATAAAGTTGTATCTTATAATAGGTACATCATATCAAGTAATGTGATTACAGTAAATGATTTACTGATGATGGGACACCTTCATTTTGAAATGCTATATATATTTCATATCTTTCTAAGCTCATAAAGATTATATTCAGTGAATTTAAATATATACACAAAGCTGTGCATAACAGTGATGTGCTATTAAATCATATTATTAAAGCAAAGCTACAAAAACTAGCAACATATGAAAATAATACTTAAGTAAATAATTTTTTAATCCCTAGTACTTTATAGGATCTCAGGATCACTTAAGGGTTATCACTGACAGCCTTAATGGAATGGAAATATTACAGCTAATCATAAACCAGTAATTTTAGTAATTCCCAATGTCTTCTTTGGATCAGAATTGGTAAATAACTAATTTAAGGAATTTACTTTTTCTTCTCTTTACTTTCTTCCCAGGGCCTGGTGTAGCCTTGCCGTTGGAGAGTTTACTGTTGTATTTATCTGTTCACGGTGTGCTGTTTCCACCTTAGTTCTTTCCAGCTGATTTTCCACACTGTCTAAAGTACAACCATCTTACTCTTCTACTTACATTCTCCCAACTCACACACATTCTCTCCAAGATGGTTCCTTCCTGGTGTTGCTCTGTGCTTGCTGCCCACTGCCCCCGTAATCTGGGTTTAAAATCAGTACACACTCCCATTCTTGCCATCTCTGTTATCTTAGTGATTTTCTAGGTTTCTCCTGACTTTCAAGCTTTTTTTCTTACTCCGAAGCTCCCATTCCTCAGCACTCTGACATCCCCAAACCTTCAATGTCAGACTCCGTTTGAGACTTCCCTAATGTTTGCACTTTAGATTTGATCACTTGCCCAAACATCTCCTCTGGACCCAGAGGTACCAGAGCTCAGGGAGAACTGTTCTACTGTCAGTGCTTGGTACAACACCAGATACAAGAAAACATTCAGGATGTCTGCTCAATCCATAGCCTGCATAGTTACGTGCAGAGTGTCATGAAACACAAGACAAAGACAGGAAAGCAAAACATCCCAGCAGAAGGCAGTAGAATCCCTCGTATATGAAAGACTGCACTGGGAGCCGTACTTAATGCCACACTCCTTTCCAACGGCAGGGAGCACCACGAGTGTGGACACTAGCTGGGGCTGGGGTCTGAAGCAGCAAAGGGAAACGAGAACACAGATTTGTGGGCCTGACTAAGAGAGAAGGAGAGGAAAGGAGAAAAGTAAGGAAAATGATGTGAGCCCACAGGAAAGGGAAGATAAACACCCCCTTCCCTCAAGCCAGATGATGCAGACAGATGCAAATGCTGTTTCTTCATGATGCCCTTGCCAGAGCAGCTGTTGCTACCTGGTGCCTGCACCTCTGTCTTTCTTGACATCCTTGCTGAAGTCTGGAATGCTTCATTGGGAGTATGGCTTTTGGTTTTTACTACTACAAAAGTTAAACAAGGCTGGTTTGGTATCTGAATCCATGTAGAACAGAAAAGAAATGGTGGGGAATAGCCCTGAGAGTTCAGATAAACTGCTCTTGATAAACCATGAACACATCCTAAGGAAAAATGTTCTGAATACACATACTCTGCTTTACATTCTACCTGAACAATACAGCAGTTGGCAGAAAAATCAAAGGATTCTCCTCATGGATGCAAGGCTCACCGGGATCCTACTAGGAGCTAAGGCTTTCAACTGCTACCTAACATCAGAAAAGAGGACTGAATCACGTATCAAAATCCAGGGAAGAGACTGAAATAAAAATTCAGCATATGAGCATTAGTCACCTTCATATCATCATAAATACAGATCAAGGTAAACCACTGTGAGTCATGGGCCAACTACATACTCTCTACAGCATTTTCAAGTACGAAGTTGCACAATCTGGTTATTTTGTCATGTTTTTGTTGTCATATTTCACCTGGCAGAGGTTTTTCAGATTTTATTTCTTATGACTAGCTTTTTGAAGAATAGTGGCCCGGGTATGACTTACCTAAAATTCTATCTGACATTTTCTCATGATTCGGGTTTATAAATGTCCAGTACTTATGTAACATGCTTCTCAGTGTATCACAGTCGGCAGCATCTAATGCCAGGCTGCGTGATGTTAGTTTTGATCATCCAGGCCAGATGCTGTCCAGACTCCCCACTATGTTGTTAACTCTCCCCATAAAAAGCAACCTGTATGGAGACTCTATAAGACCATTAACACCCTGCTCATCACCTACACTCAAGACTGGATTTGGTGTTCCCTGATGGATTTCACCCATGCCAAGTTAGCCTAGTGAGTCCAAAACGAGTTTTCCAACTCTTCTACTCCTTCCACACTTAGTGCCAAAACCATTCTATGGAAAATTTGCCTACATTTCCTCATATAGGAAAGAAACTTTTTGGATATGAAATTATTTGCCATTAAACTTGATAGGGTCATAAGTCATCTCTGATGAACAAACAAGCATATGGCCTTCTCACGCAGAACAAGTAAGACCCTGAGGGGTAAGAGTCAGGCTCTCATTGAATGATGAAACCCAAATACTATGTTGAAGCAGCAGAGTGTGGAGTGTACCAGGAATTCTCATGCTTCTGGGTATTGTAACAGCCTGGCCTGCCATGGGATCGCCAAGCCACTTTGCATCAAATAAGCTGTCTTTGTAAGAATGACCAGCAAGCAGAGGACACAGGTGGTGGCTAGCCAAGAAAGGACATTAGCATTTGAGGACTCATGTCCTATACTCCTTCCTACAATGTAGGCTCCTTCAACTCCTAGGATTGTTTTCTTGCATAGTTTATTTTTTATTCCTGCTGTGTTTACGTTGATCAGCTTTGTTTTTATCCATTTCAATCATGTTTTCCTGGGGGAGGGAACCTTTCTTTCTTATTTCATATTTTTAAAAAGAAATGTTTCCTTGTTTTTCAATGGCTGTATAAAAACTGTATTGGAACCTATTATCTGTTTTTTCCTTAGACTGTATAAAAACATAGCTGTCATTTTCTTCTCCTTATTTATTCTTTTTTTCCAGAATGCAGCTTACTCTCCCAGTATCTCTCTCCCTCTCTCTCTCTCTCTCTCTCTCTCCCTCCCTCTCTCTCTCTCTCTCTCTCTCTCTCTCTCTCTCTCTCTCTCTCCGTCTCCCTCCCTCCCTCTCTTTTGTAAATCCATTTTTCTTAGCTTGTTTTGTCTTCTTCTACATCACTCAATCCTTACCTGAGAATATATTCAATATGTTCTTTTTTTTTTTCAGCACAATACGGAAACATGTTTTGATTTGTATTTTCAGTTTTGTTACTACAATACGTTCATTTTTTTCCCCCTATGTCTAATCACTCAGTGCCCAGGGCTGTAAACATAAAAAGTTTTTCTACCAGTTCAGACTGGCTGAGATGACTGAGTGAGTAAAGGTCCTTTTAGTCAAGCCCGACAATATGAGTTTGATTCCCAGGACCTACAAGGTAAGTAAAAGGAGGGGGTCAAGGTGTCCTCTGACTGTCACGTATGTACTATCACGCGCACACGCGTGGATACAGGCATAAATGTTAAAGAAAACATTTTTAAACGTCTCTACCTCTATCAGTTCAGTGAAGTTTACTTGCCTTAAGAGACGATGAGGAAGCTGAGCACCTGCAATCCCGGCACTCAAGCAGGCAGAGACAGGTGGATTTCTCTGAGTTTGAGTCCAGCCTGGTCTACAAAGTAAGTCCAGAACAGCCCAGGCTACACAGAAAAACTCTAACTAGGGGGGAAAAATGAAGAAGGACTGGGGTGTAATTTTTCTTGTTTTTGCACAATCTAATTTTTTTTCCCTTGTCAAATGGGAACATGTCTCCAACATGTCCGCCCACAGCTATTTATCTAGGTCTTACCTGGAAGCAGTATTCCCTCGAGGCAGACTGCTGGCCCTCCTTTCCTTTCCACTATAAGCCAACAAGTCCCAAACTAGAGCTCAGTATCTTGACATGCACACAAACACACACACATACACACACACACACACACACACACACACACACAGTGCTGATGTTTTGTAGGGTGTTTTGTTGGTGGTGGTTTGTTTATTTATTTTTTTTAACCTAAATTAGAGAGGCCTATTTCCTTTATTTCCAGTATGACTTAAGATTCCCTTCCTCGAATGGGGAAATAGAAGGATCCAGAGGGTCCTACAAGTAGAACATTATGACGGGCAGATCTGGGGCCAGGGGTTCTGCTCAAACTATGCCACCAACCAAGGACAATACGTGCAGTAAACATCAAACCCCTACCCAGATCTAGCCAAGGGACAGGACATTCTCTACAGATGAGTGGAGAGTGGGGACTGACTTTCACATAAACTCTGGTGCCCCATATTTGACCACGTCCCCTTAATGGGGAGGGCCGGTAGCACTCAGAGGAAGGATAGCAGGCTACCAAAAAGAGACTTGATACCCTGTGAGCATATACAGGGGGAGGAGGTCCCCCTCAGTCACATTCATAGGAGAGGGGAGTAGGGGGAAAATGGGAGGGAGGGAGGAATGGGAGGATAGAAGGGATGGGGTAACAATTGAGATGTAATATGAATGAATTAATAAATAAATTTTAAAAATAAATAATTAATTAAAAACAATTCCCTTCCTCCACTCTGACCTCCTTGGACTTTGGGGTCCAGAGTCTATGGAATTTATGCTATATTCCTTTATATAATTACAAGTAATCTAAAGACTACTGTATTCCCGTCTCTCTCAATAAGACTGAAAGTATGGGTAACACACGATTTCACTTGCACTTCTTGCAGTATCATGTTTGGGATGTGGGCAATTTTGGAACATGGTAACTGTCATTATTCTCTAGATCTAATATCTGTTCTTTTATTATTAAAGTGTAATTTCTTATGTTCCTAAAATTCCCAAGGCAAATTAGAAGCTTCCAAGTTGGTCTACAAGTCTCTGAGTATTGTTTGAAAGGTTTCCAATCCTCCAACTGTATATGCATCTGACCCTCAGTGAAAACACAATACTTCCTTTTGTTCTTAATAAAATAGTGGACCCTCCGAAGCTTCACAGTCCTAGAAAATCATTCTGAGAAGCTTACTACCAAACCTCCTCACGGGAGATTTTCATCTCTCAAAATCATGTAAGTTAAAGTACTATTATATATTAGCCTAAAAGTTCAGCAGCTTAAAACAGGTCTATTTTTAGTTCATTTTACATTACTAATTTGACTTATCTAGAATTTATATTTCAAGTTTTCATAGAACCCAAGGTCACAGAGAAGTCTCCCACTGAAAAACTGTTAGCCCTTAAAGGAATAGAAACAAAAGATTTTAATGAAATCATACTGACAATTAAATGCATCAGCCCTAAAAAATAATTCACATGTAAGATGTTCAATTTCATTGCCCAGATGGCGCCATGACTCTGCCCACAGTTCAGTGAGAAAACTCGAAGGGAGAATAACTTCCAGCTGAGCACTTTTAATCTGTTTGCTGCTATGAGCTCTGAAGAACTAAGTGACTTTTAGAGAAATACATATCCCACCAAAGGCATAACACAATAAATGTACAATATTTCCAAGAAAAGCAAAAGTTTCTGAGTTAACAAGGAATTACTACCCAGACTATATAAAGAACTCCTATTAAAAATATAGTGACATAATAGAAAAAGAAACAAGACATCAAAGAAAAAATATAAAAGACATTAAAAAGTCAAACAAGTGTGGAAAATTACTTCTTTAGTAGTAGCTACAGAAATATAAATTTCAACATCACAAGATCACAGTGATATTCACACTTTACAGGCTGGGGTTTTGTTTTTTGTTTTTTGTTGTTTTTTTTGTTTTTTTTTTTTTTTTTTTTTTTTTTTTTGTGTGTGTGTGTGTGTGTGTGTGTGTGTGTGTTTGTTTTTGAGGCAAGGCTTCAAGTAGCCCAGGCTAGCACTGAACTCCAGTTCAGTGGATGTCCCTAACAGAGGGACATCTAACAGAGGATGTCCCTAAACTTTTGATCCTTTTGCCTTCAACTCCAACTGCTAAGATTTTAGGTGTGTGCCACCACACCTTGTTTATGTAATGCTAGAGATAAAATCCAGGGTTTCTTGTATCCCAAGCAAGCATTCTACCAATTGAACTACATCCTCAACCAAAGATTACTTCTTTTCAAATATTGTTTTTTAATATGACAATAAAAATTATTGGACAAAGTTGGGAATGGTGTCACACATCTATAATTCTAGCACTAGGCAAGTACAGAGCCAGCCCAGTCTATAGAGTGAGTTCTAGGCCAGCCAGGGATATAAATAACAAAAAGATAACAATAGTAAAAGAATATAAACACTAAAGAGAATAAAGGTCAAAGTTGTCTTAAGAGAAACTTTTAGCATGAATGCACCTGGAGATATAGTAAATTATGTTCACAGCAGTACTGGCTTTAACATAAAATATTCACTGACAAGATAATTAAATTAATTTTGTAACAATGCAAAATCCACAGGATGAATAAAATATACGTACATATAACAGTATAGAAAAATCCAAGAATATAATGTTATACTGCACACAACATAACTTCTTAGCAAAGACAATTCATATAACCCAATTTTTAAATAAGGGAGAAAGTATATGTAACACAAATTTACAAAAATGCTAAATGGTCAGTAAATGTACTAAATCACAATGGGAGCGCAGGCAAAGGGGGCCATTTTCACTCAGGCTGTAAGGAAGGACTGGTATATTCATATTCCTTCAAGAGCATGCCTCCAGTAACATAACTCCCTTCAGAGTTATGTTAGTCAGAGAAATGATGATTCAAAAAATAAATTATTTCCATCAAATCATTACGATACAAAAGTCTCATAATATGAAGTAGGTAAATAAAGCAAACTCCTGTGTCCTCTGGGTGGGAATATAATCTCTTATGAGTGCTTCGGAAAACAGTTTGGCAAAACTGAGTAACGTGAAGGTAACTCAGTAACTGCACTTATGAGCATCTTACCATAGAGTAAGTATACCACATATGTATATGGAGACACATATAATGGCACCATAAACATAAATACACAATAATAAGTAAAAGCCTAAATGTCCATCAACAGGATAACAAAAGTCACAGTATAGTCATTCAGTAGAACATTACTGAGCAGTTAAATGAATAACTATCAATAAGTGCGCACACTGACAATACTCAAAAGGGAAAGGGAAGACATGTACAATATATAAAATAAGTTGTGTATATATTTGATAATTGTACATGCATCATTTTTTAAAAAGAGAAAGACATATAAAATATTATTGTTCACTATAGTTGATGAACATATACCAATGTGTCCAAACGTAAAAATATAAATGGGGATAACAAAAAGTAAACTCAAGATATTAATTACCTTTGAAAAAGAAGAGAAGTAAAAATGGAACCAAGGAAGGTGTTGTAGTTTGAATCTTAAAGGTCCCCAAAAGCTCATGTGTTCAAAGCTTGGTCACCAGCTATGGTGCTATTGATAGGTGGTTGAGCCTCCAGCAGGCGGAGCTATAGAAGGGAGTTATGTCACTGGGGCGTGCTCTTGAAGCAGTGTGAACCTGCGAGCCTTTCCTTACAGCGGAAGGTAAACAGTTTCTTTTCCATATGCTCCCACTTAATATATTACACTGCAACAGGGCCAACAGGGCCACAGACTTTCTGGGTATGGTAGTGCACACCTTTAATCCCAGCATTCAGGGAGGCAGAGGCAGGTGGATCTCCGTGAGTTCAAGGCCAGGATGGTCTACAACGCAAGTCCAGGACAGCCTAGGCTACACAGAGAAACCCTGTCTTGAAAAACAAAACAAACAAGCAAAACTTAGACTAAAGATTCTAAAATAATGAGCCAAAATAAACCTTTCCACCTGTGCTAACTACATTTTTGTCAAGTTGGAAAAGCGAAAATAATTTGGAAAGAAAAACTAAATTGAAATATGCCTTCATAAGATCAGCCTATAGGCAAGTATGTTAGGCATTGTCTTGGTTAATGGTTGATGTGGGAGGGCCCCGCCCCGCCCACTGTGGGCAGTGACATCCCTGTGCAGGTGATCCTGAGTAGTTGTAAGAAAGCAGGCTGAGCCAGCCTAAGAAACAGCACTCCTCCGTGGTTTCTGCTTCAGTTCCAGCCTCCAGGTTCCTGTTCTGCTTTCCCTTCACAATGAACTGTGTGATCTGGACACACAGCCTGAACAGACCCTTTCCTCCCCACATTGCTTCGATCACGGTATTTTATCATAACAATAAAACCGTAACTATATAGACATTGGTACCAGAGACTAGACTACTGGCTGTGACAGACCTGACCAGGTTGGTTTGGGGAGGGACGTGGAAGGATTATGGAACTTTGGGCTGGAAAAGCTGTTGAGGGTTCAGAGCTTAATGAGCTGATATGCCGAAGCCTGGAGGAGATGCTGATGGCCATGTAGAAGATGGATGCCTGGCTTGTTAAACTGCACAGGGAAGTTTGAGACGTCTTCAGAGACTCTATCAGGACTGGTCATGTGATATTTAGATTCGAGAACATGTGGCTCTAGCCTGCTGGGGCTGAGGAATCAGATGTGATGAAGAAGAGGCCAGCAGTACTAAGGTGAAATCCTCTGGGGGCTTTCCTCAGGGCAGCACAGAGAAGCTGTGGTTCAGATAAGCCAAGGCGGCCTCTCATACTGGCCGCTGAACTTGGTCATGAGTACATGTGGTAGTGGTTTTGAAGGCATGAAGGGCTCCTGGAAAACAGGTGAGGCTCAGCTCTGTGGGAGGGCAGGGGAGGTCACTGGTGAAGATGCGGCTTCAGCCGCATTAGGAGCCCCAGGACTGAAGAGATCACTGAGAGAAGTTGAGGCTTGGTACCATGTGGCATTGTTAGCGTCACTCTAAAGAAACAGCTGTGGAGTGAAGCCAGGCGGGGCCTCTGAGACAAGCTGTGTGTGCTGCCAAGAGCAGAGCTGGAGAAATTAAGCCCTTTGAGCACAGTGGGTCGCAGGCATCAAGCATTGACCTTTTTACATTGTTTAATTTTGGTTTTCCTTTGGTTTGATTGTGACGGTTCCATGATTCTTTCTCTTGGAGTAAGAAAGCATGTGACTGTAGTTTTTATTTTACTGGAGCCCACAGTTATGAGTCTTTGGGTAGTTTATAGAAACTTTGCAATTTTAGAGAGACTTTGGACATTTCAAAAAGGACATTTTATAGAGCAGGGCTTTTATAAGTTGGAATGTTTTGTATTGTGATGCTGATATTAATATGAGATCTTGTGGACAAACAAGAAGGAAAAGTTGTAGTTGAATAGTGATGGTTTGTATAATAAGTTGACAAGAGGACAATTTTCTTGGCTAGGTTCCTTTGTCAATTAGACACAAACTAGAGTCATTTGAGAAGAGGGACTCTCAACTGAGAAAATGCCTCCTTAAGACTGGCCTATTGCAAGCCTAGGGCATTTTGTTGAATTAATAATTAAGGTGGGAGGGCGCAGCCCACTTTGTGCAGTGCCAGGTGGTCCTGAGCTGTATGAAGAAAGCAGGCTTAGCCAGCCATAAAGAGCCAGCCAATAAGCAGCAGTACTCTGCTTCAGTCCCTGCCTCCAGGTTCCTGTCTTGAGTCCCTGCCCTGACTTCCCTTCACTATGAATTGTGACTGGGATATGTAAACTGAAATACTCCACCACCACATGCATACAGTCCCAAGCTGTCCTGCACATAGTGCTTTATCACGGCAATAAAAACCCTATGACACCACCTTAAGTGGTTATCTCAAAAAGCCGATGAATACAGAGGGACTCATATGTAAGCGTCAACTAAATTAGCAATACCAAGATTACTTAACATTATGTTTGTATTTTTATCGGTATATGTATTAGAATCATCAGAAAGGGCCCACACTTTTAAAGTGATCTTGCAAAACAAAAAAAACAAAAAAACAAAACAAAAAAAAAACCTAGAGAGCACAGGGTAGAGAGAGCCCAGCTGAATTAAGAGCATTTACTGCTGTGACAGAGGTCCTAGGGGTTCAGTCCTAGCACCCAGGGAACAGCTAATAATTGCCTATAATTCCAATACCAGGAAAGCTGAGGCCCTCTTCTGATCTCAGCAGGTGCCTGCACACATGTAGTATGTGTGCCTGCAGGCAGGCAGGCAAGCAGGCATGCACGCGTGCGTGCACACACACACATACACGCAAATAATTATAAAAATTACATACTACCTACCAATTTGAACCAGTGTCCTCAGCCTCCATCATCTCTCAATTCTGTTCCTGAAGCCTCCATAGGTGCAGAGCAACTTTACCTGAAACTCTGTCTCACTTTTCTTCTGTCATTTTCATGGCACAAGGGTTTCTACAAGGAATATAGCATTCATTCCACTGTCAAAAATTTATCTAGATGAATCTGGAACGTCACTAGTATCTGATCCCATGATTACCTCTGGGAGACTTATTTGATTACAACCCAAATAACACCTATTGAGCTTGAACCACTGACCTGGAGCATCGTGGACTAGCTCTGTCCTCATTTGCGGCACAGGATAGCACATGTACAACTATTGGCGGGCGTTTAAAAACTATTTTTATTTGGGGTTCCTTATATCTCTAGCTCCCTTTTCCACCCCAATCCTTTCTAACATTCCAACACCAGGTAAGGGAGAAAGAAGGTTAGTTGGGTGAGGGGGGCATAGTTTTCCTTAGCTGTTTCCTGCTGCTTCGGGTTTTCGGGTTCCTTGGGGCATTAAAACAAAAACATGTTTACATATAAACTGAAACTTCCACAACATGCAAGAAATCATCCCTTGCTGTCTGAGCTAAAAGGGGGTTGGGAGGAGATAGAGGCAGAGACAGACCAACTGACTGACCAATTCCAAGACTGTAAGTTCAAAGGCAGCCTAAGCTATACAACAAGGCTCTGTCTCAAAAATAAATTTAAATTAAATGAACTGAAAAGATAAAGTAGCAATCCCTAAAGATAAATGTCTTCCTTGGCTTGCCTCTCTTATTCTCAATACCACTGTCCATATACCACTACTATCTGAAAATGGAAAAACTGAGACACAGACAGATAATAAGCAAATAAAGTTATGTTCTTCTCAGGCAGGACAAAAAGATCAGTCACGGAAAACCAGCAGAACATGATTTCTCAAGTGCAGGTTTCAGGACTCATATCCACTTTAGCCACTTACAAGATGTGTGAACAAAGCCTTACGTTCCGTTTCATCTTCAGAAGAAACAGAAGTCCGATGAGTACTTACTATGACTCCATGAGACTACACGGCCAAAGCCAAGTAATTATAAAGACTCCCAGCTCTGAATGACTTTCAGATGACAGTGCTAAACACAGCAGGGTCAATCAGAGATAATGTCCAACTAGAACTGAAATATTTCTGATGAAACTGCTTTATGAGTATATTCTCATATGGCCTACTTTTTCTGAAGAGGATAAACACAGAAATTCACATACAGTGGTACACTTAATGTTATATAAACAGAAGTAAAGAAAATTATCTTTCAATTTAAAAAAATGAACAAATGTATCTTAGGACAACTATCCACCCTATTCCCTTTTTTACTTAATTTCACAATACAAGAAACCCAGAAAAATTATTTTTGAACCAAGTCATGTCAGAGCCATCTTCCTTCTGATTTAAATGTCAGGAGATCAATGAGGTCCAACACTAACGTCTACTCCTTACAATAATATCTTTCTATAGCGGTGTCTGAAGGAAGTCAATCCTTTTGGGAGCTCTGAGAAACTATCACAAGTTTTACACAGACCTCTTACTTAAGCTTCCAAACTCTCACCTGATTTTTGTGTCTAATAGTCATAGCAACAGCATAAAATAGAATGTTATAAATAATAAATTGATTAAGTGGATCTATTGATTTGACGGGGGTGGGGGGGTGGGGGGGATCAGGTTTTTTAAATGCCATGAAAAGTTGAATTAAAAATCCAAATTTCTACCACTAGAAACAGTAACATGCAAAGAATCTGAATTTTCATCTATTCAGTTTTCTAAAGATATATAACCATATCATTGAACCTTTCATTTCAAAACCAGTTACCAAAAAAACCCCAAAATCATAGGCTATATTTTTCTAAGCCCTAAAAAGCACATGTACTTAGCACATAATGATATTCTGCCATAGCCACATCCAAAGCCAAGTTGGAAGACCAAGTACTATACATTTAAGAACTCAAGTTTGGCATTGGGGAGGTAGTTCAGTAATAGGGAGCCTTCTCAGCATGGATAAGGCCCTGAGTTCAACACCCAGTGCAAAGAAGAAAAAAAAAAACCGAATTTATCTTTTTCACAAGGTTATGAGATTTTCAGCCATTTGACAGATAGGATTCATTTTGTATAACAAAAAGATACTAGATTTATTTTTTAAAACAGTATTTTTGCAGAAGCCTTTTTATAGGTACTATATAAGAAAATTATTGCAGATTATAAATTTAACTATTTGGCAGTATTAGAGAAAAGATGAAAGACATTTTAAATCTTAAAAATAAACAGTATAAACTGTGTAGAAAAAACTGGTGATTTTATTACCTTAGACTAGTGGTTTTCAATTTATGTGTTGAGACCCCCTTGAAGTCAAACAGCCCTTTCATGGGGTGGGGGGGTCACCTAAGACCATCAGAAAATACAGGTATCTACGTTATGATTCATAACAGTAGCAAAATTATAGTTATGAAGTAGTAACACTAATAATTTTATTGTTGGGGTCACCACAACATGAAGAACTATATTAAAGGGTCACAGCATTATGAAGGCTGAGAAACACTGCCTTAGATCTTAGTATTATGAAAATAATAAAACCTGATCATTATACAACTTTTCTACCTACATTTCTTTTAAAATTGAAGACCAATGTGATCTAAAATATTCACATTACTCATGGCCGACGGAGGTGGCATTTATCAACTGTCTCTGTGCTGTTGTAAGTCATTTAGCAGATAAGATTTCAAAGAAAGCAAGATAGGACTTTAGCCAGAGCCTCAAAAGTACAAAGAATTTTGTAGGTTTCAGGGTCAATTAATACAGTTTGAATCCAATTTTCCTTACCCATCCTAAAAAAAAAAAAAAAATAGCAAAGAAAGCAAATATAATTATACTGGGATGCCTTCCGTAGTACAAAGAATATCACAACATCCAAATTGTTTGTCATGGAAAAACTAGCCAAATTCCAGCACAGTTTCCGTTCACAGGAAGTCTAGTTTTGGGTGTAGGGGAAAAAAAAAGTCTTGTGCAACACTGCAAAAGATTAGAAGGGCACCAAGAACTTAGATAAAGCAAGACAAAATCATCCCAGAAGAGTACAACGGTATATACTAATACATTGAAAACAGGTGAGAGTTGGTGATTAGACACCAGCTAGGAAAGGAGGTCAGCCTTGGAGACGCAGTTTCTGATTGTAAATCAGATAGAAGAATACATATCCTTGGCTACACAATAGTGAAGAAAAATGGAGAAAAAAAATCAAGAATCCAACAGAAATGAACAAGAAATAAGACATAAGAATCCCATCAGTCCACCACCATCATTGGTAAAAGAGAGTGCATGAATGAAAGCACTATGGATTACTCTAAGTAGGGAGTGAGAACTAGTAAAATGGAGGAGGAGGAAGGGGAGGAGGAGGAAGGGGAGGAGGAGGAAGGGG
>OU015742.1:191932524-191958276 GCA_907169655.1 Acomys percivali
GGAGGAGGAAGGGGAGGAGGAGGAAGGGGAGGAGGAGGAAGGGGAGGTGGCAGTAGCTACAGAAAACTACTGTAAAAATGTTTATCAGAGGACAACTATGCTAGGCTCCTGTCTGCTAGCATAGCAGTATCCTTAATAGTGTCAGGGGTTGGCTCTCTCCCATGGGGTGGGTCTCAGGTTGGGCCAGGCATTGGTTAGTCCCCAGAGAGGCTACACCCAGCAGCAAATCAAAACAGATTCAGAGACTCACAGCCAAACACAGGGCAAAGCTTAGGGAGTCTTGTGGAAAAGTGTGTGCGGGGGGGGGGGGGGGGGGATAGAAGGACCTGGAGGTGACAGGAGCTCCACAAGAAGACCAACAGAGCCAACTAACCAGGGCCCAGAGAGGCTTGGGGGGACTGAAGCAACCCCAAGGGCCATGCATAGACTGGACCTAGGCCCCATACAAAATGTAGCCGAAGGGCAGCTCAGGCTTCATGTGGATCCATAATGAGGGGAGGACGGACTGTCTCTGACATGGACTCTGTTGCCTGCTCTTTGATCACTTCCCCCTAGGAGGGGCTGCTTTGCCAGGCCACAGGGGAAGAGGAAGTGCTCAGTCCTGATGCAACTTGGTGAACTGGGGTAGGTAAGTGGGGGCTCCCCTTTTCTGAGGAGTGGGGGAGGGGTGGTGAAAAGAGAGAGAGGAGTCTATAATCAGGATGTAAAGTGAATAAATAACCAATTTTTTAAAAAATTTAAATGTCTATCAGAAAATGATATATTTCAGCTGCTGAAACCTCTCCTTCTCAACAACAAAGAAACACATATACAGCTAAACAAAACAGAAATATAGCACTCCTAACTGACCTTAAAATCTTCCACAAAACAGTTAGGATATGAAGAAAAAAATAATCCTGAGGAAGAAACATAAAAGCTAAGAATAGAAAGAGGCAAACACACTAAAAAGGAACAAATAAAACAAGGGTTGACTGAACTCAGAAAAGAAACAGAAGTACACAGACATGTTCCAAGTAGACAGTGGGGGACGCACAACGAAGCACAGGGAAAGGAAGGATGGGATTAGTTAGCACAGCCATGAGCATGTGACCAGCACAGTTTAGACTGGTGAACTATAAACAACCAGTCCAACCCACAGGCAACAGGACAAGACCACTGAGAATGTTGAGCAAGCTAACTAAGGCCTATCAATTTCATCTTCAAAGATGAGGAAGAGGTTCAATCAAGGAGAAATGTTTGGTTCGTATGGTTTCGGTTCAGAACTCAAGCCCTACCACTTATTAAAGCTATGCATGATAATTATTTTCACAATTCTAAGCCTCTTTTTTCTAATCTGTAATTGGATTGATGGATGGGGATGGATGATGGATGGATGGATAGAGACCGACAGATGGATGACAGGCAGACAAAAAATACATACACAAATGACAACTGTACCTGCCTTCCCCCAAAGGAACATCAGAACACTGTATTACAGGTAATTTAATTGAAAGAAATAGCAGACCCAGGAGTGTGAAACCAAATGTTGCATACGTCAATCCAAAGGTCCTCGCTGACATGGTCACTACTGTGCATACTAGAGCTTAATTTTGCTAGCATGGCACTCTCTGGATGACTGGAAAGGTGGAAAGAAACATGTCTTTAATGGATTCTGCCTCTACTAGATAAAAGTTGCTACAGGATTTGCATTAACTTGCATAACTACCAGCACTTCATGCTTACAGACCCTCCTAGCTTCATCTCCTGCTGAGTGGGCACTGGAGAAACCCTGGGGCAGAAAAAGAAAAGATACACAAGAGACATGCTTGAGACTCGACACTGTAGGGGAAGAACAAGTCAAAACCTACAATAGAAGAGTGAGAGTGAAGATGATGTAACTGGTAATGCTTAAGAAGGCAACTAACAAAATCCTTTCCTGCCTTTTGTTACTGAGTTTATAGGGGATATAGTTGCTAGTACCTAATGGTGACGAAGAAGTTACCTAGATCTTAAAAGATAGACTGTGAAGTTTCTTGTCACTTCCATGATTGCTACAAAATGATGAGCAAGGCTTGAAGCAACAATAACCCAACAAGTGAAAGCCAACTGGAGGTTCATATTCCTCAGAGATGAAAGTGTGATTCACACTATTGAGCAATATCTGCACTCCTATGCCTTATCAGCCTTCTTACGTATCCGTAAGGGTGTCCTAAATGCTGCTCCAGCCTGTCTTAACAGCACTCTACAATCTTCTTGTCTCTGCCACTGAATACTATCATTTCTATGAATATTATTGAATCCCATGAAAATCCAATTGCAGAATGGGATTCTTAGCAATTCCTGACCGTATGCTTCACTAGAAACTTCTTTATTAACAGGGTGAAGTGTCTTCTTTGGGCTCTCCTTTGAACATACGTATCAGAGAGTGTATTCTCTTGTCTCATATACTAAGCCCATCCTAAGTCCATCCAGTTCTCCCTCTTCTCTGAGACTTGAGACCATAGTCTGAGAAAAGCTCATGCCCAGGCTTCAAGAGATCATCCAGCAGTACATTAGGACAACGTGACTAGGCTATTTAATTCTGAGCTTCGTTAATAAAATAGACTTAAGGTTAATTACGTTATCCCTTATTCAGCCTATTTTCCTTCTACCTTACCACACCTGCTCCATTCAGCACCTCCCAGATCCACTTCTTCCACACAATCCTTCTACTTTGTTCGCATCTATAAGACCAGGTGCTGGAATGGAATTATCTATTTTCTCCCAGAAAAAAAAAAAATGACAACCCTGCTTAAGCTATATTGAGACTTATGTCTAGTTACTGTTCTAGGGGAAGGGAGGGAAGATATGGGGCAAACCTTAAGAACAAAACTGTGAGACATTCCGGTCAACAGTCTCTTTGCATAGCCTCCAAAGAACCAAGGTCTGTTCTTGTCTAGCGATGTGCTGAACGTGAGCCAAATGTCCCTTCTGACATCCAAGAGTCCTGTTCTTTCCATATTAGGGCCCTGTCTTTGGCCTTAACAGCTGTTAAAAGGAATAACTATTGTAAATGGTATATAATAAGAGACTTAAATAGGGTTTGGGAGTTGGTCTCTCTGGAGTCTGTTTGCTCTACATCTGAAGCTAGGGTTAAGGGCAGCAGGGCAGGCAGTTAGAAACGAAAGTCATTCTGAAGAGGTAAAGAGCAAGAACAAACTAGAAGCCTGAAAACAAGCTGGAGTCCAGCAGGATGAACATATGTATCTGTAAGTATCTGCAGAGCTCTAACCTCAATGATGCCAGTGACCTGCAGGAAGCCAGACACACTGGCCCTAGATGCCCAGAAGCTGATGGAGGTAATCCAAGGAAACTGCAGGGCTGCCCCGATGCTCCACACCAACAATGTGATACAGCAGATTAGCTAGCAGCAACACATGAGGGCTAGAACAGAACTTCATACCATCAGTGGAAAGAACTCAACTGCTGTTTCATTTCTGTCCCCTTGTCTTATCTCACCTAAGATGTTAATTATGATCAGTGTTAGCCCAAAATCCAAAAGAGAGTTCTGAGAAACAATTGCAGTTAAGTCCAAATGATAATACAAACAGTACAAAAGGCACAAGGCTTTGCTACCCTTATGATTAAATCCTGAGTCCACTATTTTACCATAGTCTGTCTATGCCCATAGGCTTTGAGGGTCTTTCCAAAGGCTTCCACGAGAATCCTCTTTCTTGTTTCCAAGGTTTCAAAAGCAGAATCAGTCAACGTGGGGGGGGGCTTAATATTACCACTGTCCCCAAACACGCAAACTCTTACACATGTACAACTCTTCCCCTCCTACTCCGTGCTCGTCTTGATCCTGTCCCATTTGGCAGCTTTAACAGCACCCACTGCTACCAACAGTGGGGTCCTTGTTGGGGTTTCCCTAGTGTTATGCTTTTTAAGCCACTTTATAGACACTAACAGTCATATCCCGGACTGCTGTACACGTGGTTAATTTGGCAAGTAATGCCAATGCGATGAAATAAGGAGAAAATGACAAGAGCAAAATAGAGAAACAAAGCTACATTATCAACTCAATCGAACCCAGCTCTTTTGAAGAGCAGAGGGAATGGCTCTGAGAATTTTCCACTCTAAAATCAATACAGAGAAGTGCATATCTAATTAGTTCCCACACCCCATTAGTTAAAGATTGCCCCAGCAGACTATTAATGTCTTTCCTCTTTGGAGGCACACATTTGTGCTTGCTGAGCCAGCTCCCACCAAGAACCTAAGCCTCAGAACAAGAATCAATGTCTTAAGATGAAAGTGCAAAATATGCAGCATGTGTCCATCAAAGTAAACGCCACCAACCTGAAATGGATTGATGCTGACATAGCTATACTCGGACTCCAAAGTGAGACGAACTGGTTGGGAGACTGTGCACCAAGGGATACAATATCCATCAAACAGATGTGACACTGCCACCCTCAAGTGCCCTCCACGCAAAATGGTGCCTGTGACCACACATACACAGTTCAATAAATTTTAGCTCTGATCATTAAGACACTGAACTGTCTTTAAAAAAAAAAAGACACTGAACAAGACTGTGCCATCTCAACAGTGAGCAAGAAATAAATACAGGAGATACTTCAGTTATAATTAACACAACAGGGAGAGTAAACTGGTGAGCCAGAAGCACACACAGGGGGTGCGGGCAGATCCAGTGTTTCTAACTAGGGTCTTGGCAGGATGAGGATAGCAATGTCACAAAATAAGGCATTGAAGGCTGGAAGAAGAAACACTGTTTAGCTTGAGAGACTAAGGTATCTGTGGATAATCTGAATGTTGTATGTACAGGGAAGTGAATGATAAGGAATACAAGATCTAAAATAAAAACAAACTTGGCTAATGATGCAAGCAATGATAATATCTTGATCTCCCTGCAAGAGCAGGTACAAGAAAAGAGGGCTGAACCAGAGAGAGAATTGTAGAGAGAATCAGAGAGACAGCAGTGGAAGGAGAGGGGCAAGCCAGTGGGAGAAAGAGCCAGAAGAGCATTCTGTTGTTAAACAAGGAGACCAGTAGCAACACTCAAGCACCAGGTGCTCCAAAGGAGTAACGCCAGATTCAAACTGAGACATCCCATAAGACCAGAAAAGCGGGACATGCTAAGTAACTTTGGAGATTACTACGGTTTCCCTGGAGATGGAGGCCTGATATTAAAGCATATCAGAGTGAAAGGAGAGAAAAACATAGAAACTAGTGGAATAAAAAGCCCATCCAAAGACCTGTGCAGAAAGGAAAGGTAACAATAATTAGAGGACTTGGGACGGTTGACTGGTTGGCAAGATGGCTCATATTTTAAGAAGGCACAAATATGTTTCTGGGAAGGAGAACAGGGAAGGGGGATATGTGAAGTAGCTAATTTTTTAGTAAGTGTAGAACGCAATCTGACTTGATCCTCCGTAGTTAATATGCTTAAAATCTGCTTTTAGTATACCAACTAGAAAATGTATATTTTATGATCTCATTTTCTGGGACCCACCAAGTAAGATTATAAAATAACTCTTCCCATAAAATCTTATCCTTGATTATTCAGCATTACAAAACATAATATTCTTGGGTTAATTTCATTTCAGTCCAAATGTGACAATTGTATGCAGTGAGGGAAAAAAAAGTCTGCTGCTGCTTTTTGAAGGGTTTGTTTTTCCCCCTTTTCTGTCATGGGAGAAAATATTTATAAAGGAACTTACCAGATAACCAGATAAGCTACAGTTAGGAAGTGTCCTGCATAGTCCTAACAACACATACTTAACTGAACGCTCCAGCCTTGACTCCTGTCTACAAAGCCCGAGTAATGCAATTCTAGTAAATGCATGGGAGCTTGAAAAAAACATCGGTGAAATCGCTAGCACACTGGGTTCCCTTTAACTGCCAGGTGGTAAACTGTTCTGAAGCTGTTTAGATTTGTGGTTGGGCCTCAAACCATGTCTCTGGAGAGCACTGGCAGCCAAACAAAGTTATATTTAATATCTGTGCACTTTAAAACAATGCAGCCCACTTTTCTCTTACTGCTGTGATCACTTCCCTTAAAGACTTAGTGTTTTCGGGAGGTATAAGACAGCAGTGTTTTATAGCCTATCCAAGTGATTCTGGAATTACAGACAAAACATATCCAAATCTGAGTCAAAATCAAAATGTGGACAAAGCAATAACTAACTAACTGCTTTCCTCTCTAATACATGTACTAAATAAGCATAATTTAGAACTAAACTAAACTAAACATAGAATATTTTAAAAGGAAGAAATAGAAAATTAAGCTTACTAAGAATGTGGCATGAGCCAGAGACCATGTTCAGGTCTCTGACCACAGAAAACATAGAGACGCCTGATTGGCCGGGCCTGAAAAACCAGTGTTGGGGAGCACACTGCAAGTTTCTCTGTGCAGTCTGCAAACAAAATAATCTTATGTGGTTTTTCTGTGTCTTAGAATTTTTTTTCAAAGATCAGAATAGCATTTTTTTTAAAACAATGAAGCTATTTCTCTTGAATAAAGAATTGCCTTTTCTTTACAATTCACAAAGGGACAAAACAATCGTGCCCTAAAACGTCCTTATCTTCCTGTCACCAAATCTACAAATGCACCTGTATCCTTTCCCCATTCCTTTTATAACAGAAACAGTTTTCTTATCAAACACCAACCTGTGCTCCAGCCCCAGGTAAACTAACTACCTCCTTCTCAGGGTTTTTGACATTGTCACTCAGGGTCTAGTGCAGTTTCAGTCTCTGTGACACATACTGGTGCTTCAGCCACCTTAAAGCAAGGAAACAGGATATAACCCTCCCTGAAGACCCTATTTCAATCCCCTCCAGAACAAAGTATCTCAAAAGTTACCTCACTTGCAATCCACTCTTCAGCCCATCCCAATCTAACTTCCCCCTCAACTTCCAGCAGAATGACCTTAACAAAGCTACCTTGTGATCAACGGAATCACCAACCCCCCCCCCACACACACACACCCATCCTCTTTAGTAAGCATTCACAACACCAAAGACTTTGCTAGGTTTTCTCCAGCCTCTTCCTCTGTGTTCTTTCTTAGCAGCTCTTTTTTTTTTTTTTTGGCTTTTCAGGACTCAGTTCTAAGTGCCCTTTCTATAGCATCTCGAAAGAGATATTCCCTACTAAGTGGCTTTAGGTGTACTTACATTTTTGTAACACCAGGATTCTTATTTGATCCCAAACCAGCTTGGGTTTCAAAACTGATTCTTCTATTCACTTCCTGGGTAATACTGAGCAAGTCTCCTCTCTAAGACCCGGTTTCCCATCTGTGCAACCAGAGTAACAATAACAGGACTAGCTTCACAATGTTAGTGCCTGACTTAAATGAGTTAAAGTAGGTACTACAACATGTAAGGTTTCATCATCCATAATTACTACCATATATATCCAACAGAATATGACAAAGGCCCTTGAAAGTTACTTTAGTCTTTAGTCTGTTAAACTGGGTCCTATGCTTTGTGAAGACTTATATATTCATCTTACCTACGTTCACCATCTAGAAACCCCAGTCACTCTATTCTTCATATATTCTCCTTCCAGAACAAGTAAATTGATCACTTTTGTAACAACGGGACTCTATAGATGTGAAGTCCCAAATTAGATGACCTTATAAATGGGACAATAACCAGGTAGGCCAAAGCTAATCACATGAGCCTCTTTAAAGCTGGGCCTGTAAGTGAGAGGAGACCCAAAGGCCAAAGCCAAAGTACCTGAAGATACTGGCATGCTTTTGCTGGGTTAAAGGAAGAGAAGGTGCTGGAAAACGAATGCAAACCATCTAAATTCTAAAAGCTTACAGTGGTCCTCAATGACAGCCAACAAGGAAACTGAACTTGAGTGGGACAATTACAGGCCCTGAATTCTACCAACAAGAAGGTGGAACCTGAAAGTATGCAGGACCTCCAAACAAAATTCAAGTCTGGCTAACTCCTAGGTCTCCATTTTGTGATACCCTAAGCAGTGAATCCAGTCAGGTCCTGAAGACCAAGAGCAACCCAAGTGTGCGTTATGATAGGTTACTAAAGCAAACTGAAATCAACACACTATCTCAGTGAACAGAGTCTTCAAACACGTTTGCTCTCACCAAAAAGCTCATATCAATATAATGCCATGTTCTTATTTATTCTGCCTCTTAAATACTTCTCAATTATACTCACAATTCTCAATATCAATTACCACTTAATCTTAACCTTTATATTCTATCTGAATTTCTACAATAGCGTCCTAGCTGGTCCTCTTCACACAGCCCCCTCAAAGCAGTGGGAATAATTTCTTATAACACAAATTAATATAATCAGCTCCCAGTTGGCTTCATGTTTATGCACAATGCCTAAATAGTTTATCATAACCTACTAAATCTTGCATTAAATGACCCTTGCTGCCATTCCAGTCACATTTCCTGTAGCTTTCTTGGATATGATAGTCTAGCCAGAAGCCTTTCATACAGAAACCTCAGTATACCAAGCCATTTCTGACTTTTGAACCATCTGTGTTGCCCCTTTGACAGAAATGCTTTGTTCTGTGGTCCTTCACCCCATCCATGATAGCCAGGGTCTAAGCTTATGCATTCATAGGCTTCCCTCAAACTCTGAAGCTATTTATGACAACTGCAATTCTAAAGTTAGTTATATGATCAGATATACAGGGTCTCTGTGTCAAATATTAGACAGTGATGGCAGAAGCCATTTCTAACTGTTCTCTACTAAAAATTCAATAATCCTCAAATGGATGAATAAAAACCACCATGGCTTTGCCCAGTTTATAATGAAAACCTTAGGTCAAAATTTTAAATTTTATATGTAGGTGGCCAATTAGATTTGTTCCATCCTAATCCTAACTATAACTGCTTACAAATAAATGGTGTGAGTGTAAAGGAAAAACAAGATAAGATCATGGAAGTTTGTTATTACACTGCTAAAACTCAGTGGATTTGGACAGCAGTAACACTCACTTTACAATGTATTTTAAATAATTCTTTAGAACTCTAAAGAATTACATTCTTTAAGAAATGTAGTATCAGATCAGATTACTTACATAGTTAGAGGACAGAGTGCATCAACTGACAATTTTAGTTAATGATGGGATTTTCTACTGATGTAGAAAAATGCCTCATATAAAGAGAGCTCTGTGCACAGTCTCGTATTTTTTTTACCTACAGAATTCCTTTAAGCATGGCTTTATTTTACTGATTTATCATTTTGTATCTGATCAAAAAATAAAAGTTCTACTAATTAGAGAATTCACTTTCTTTTCTTTAGGATAAAAAAAAAATTGAATGGCAAAGCAAAGCACTAGAAAGTCGACTGCCTTCCCATATTTTCCATATTATTTGTGCTATGTATATATGTACATATGGTACTTATTTATATCTTTTAAGCCACACTTTGGTATGGAAAATATAAAAAAAATTAAGATTAAATAAAGAAAAGAAAGTAAAAGCACAACTGATATGAAAAGAAAACTAAGGCTACAATCACAGTCAGACGCTGTGTGCCACCCACCTAATACAAGTCTTCTAGGGTCAGGAATACTGGCGCATGCCTGGAATCCCAGCTTTAGGAAACTAAAACAGGAGGCTCATTGCAAGCTGTGGCTAGCCTGGGTTATAGTAGGAACCTTTAGGGGTGGGGGTGGGGGTGGGGGCATATCTACTCAGGCACCCACTCAGAGCATTCCTATGAAAAACAAAACAGCTGGTTCAAAGCAACACAGCTAGCTTTAGGGTAAGATCAGAAAGGAATGTCACATCTGGAGGCCTCAGAAAGGACAACGTTCTACCTCTACAAAGAATGGCGCTGCTACTATTTTCAACATAAATGGTTTAAATTACTGGTTCATGTTCTGCAATCACAACACTTGGGCAAAACTGTCTCTTGGAGGAAACTGAGCTGCTGGTTCAACCCATCTTCAGGAAATTGTTATAGCTTCCTGTTGCTCCTGGGAACATTAACATAAGTTCGATGTTTTGTTAACAATATGAATTTCTTTTCTTACAGTTCTAGAAATCAGAAGTCTGAAACTGAAGTAAAAATCAAAGTGACCGCAGAGCTGTGTTCCTCTGAAACATCCTAGAGAAAAATCAGTTACCCAACGTCCAGAGGCTGTAGGGTTCAACCCTTTTAAGCAATGGCATCACGCTGGTCAGCTTCCACCCACAAGTCACCTCTGTCTTTGGCGAGCCAATCTTCCCACCAGTGTGATTAGATAAACCAAGGCAATCTCCCTACCCCAGGATGCTTAATCACACATGCAAAGTTTGTTTTGCAATGTAATATGCAGCATACCCCAGGACTCCTGGGATTAGAACGTAGGTATCTTCAGGAAGAGGAATAGAGGTCATTATTCAGCCTACCACACAGAGTTCATCACAGGCTAAGGAGATCGTTCAACTAGTAGTAACATGCTTGTGACCTCACCCTGATCCCCAGAACCCATGCAAGGAAAAAAAATCTGGGTCTCATAACTAGAATACACACTCTTCTATGTTGCAAATAATTTGGTATTAAAAATATTATTTACATTATTTTCAGGTCAGGAACACATAGATTACAAGTGGCCCATACTTGTAAGATGGAAAAAGGCAGATCTCTGGGGTTTATTAGCCAGTTAGTATAAAGCCTACTTGGCAAGTCTTTAAAAAAAAAAAAAGCAACAACAACACAACAGTGTATAGGCATAAGGTTATTATATAATCCAAATGCTGATTTCTGTACCCCCCACATCTGGTTGCAATCCTTGTTCTGAGATTTCTCTGCCTCAATGTTATATAAACACCCCTGATATGCCAATAAAATAGCTTACAGCCAGGGGAGAGAATAGGGCTGCAATTCCTGCCAGCCAGGGGAGGAGGAGTGAGAAGAGGAAATAGTGGATTCAGCCATGGGAGAGGTCCGAGAGACATCAGGAGAGAGATGCTGGAGCAGGAAAGCTACAAGTGAAAACCCAGTCACAAAAGACTTTTAAATAAAATAGCTAATGATAGAATTCTTTTAAGTACCAAGTTGACTGTCTCTATTCCAAACAATTTCATATTTAAAATACCATTTAGAGGCCCACTTGGACAAAACTTGAATGTTATAAAGTAACTACAATACCAAGTACTATACTAAAAACAAAAACTGGAAATTTGAGGGTTAGAAAGATGGCTTTGTGGGTAAAATGTTTGCAATGTGGACCTGTATTCAGATTAATAGCACCCACAGACAAGCTGGTGGTCCTTTAATCCCAGCACTTCAGAGGCCTAAATAGGTGGACCTCTATGAATTCACACAGCAAGTTCCAGGACAGCCAAGGTTACGGCCCTGTCTAAAAAAAAAAAAAAAAAAAGGAAAGAAAGAAAAGATGGGTGTGATGGCATTTGAATGTAACCCCTTATTGGAAGGAAAAGCAGATTCGTTGGGCTTTCTGGCCAGCCAGCCTAGAAAAAGTAAGCTCCAGGCACACACAAACACACAAATTTATCTCCCTATTTTCCCTTCTATCTCAGGGGACAATGTCTAACAGATGATTGAAAAAAGAGGAAAAAGTGAGAGTTCACTTACAGTTTTAAGGATATCTGAAGACCAGAGAACTCATTTGATTTGAGGAGAAAGTGCTACAAGAGGGACACTGTTAGAAACAAACGCAGCTTCTATTTTAGAACCTATTCATGTTCCCTGACAAACAAGATAAACGCAGGAGTTATTACACCTTTTTGGTGAATACAAAGATCTGTAAATCATTCAGAGAATTCAAAGATGATACCTGTGGCAGCCTCTTCCCTCTCCTCCCACGCTCTTGAGGACTGACATCTCTCAACCCAAAATTTAGTGCAAAATTCAACCAACACAAAAAGGTGTCAGATTTTCCCTAAAGGAGCTCACACAAATCTCTTGTTCACATGAAAGAATTCCACCCTGCCCATCAAAACACATCTGTCTGCAGTTCCAAGCAGCTTCCTTGCTCTACAGCAGAGGTTAATGTTAGTGTTGATACAACATCAGATCACCTGAGGCTTTTCCCCAGACACCTGAATCCCCTTTGACATGACGTTGACATGCCATTCTCTTTGCTTAGATTATTTTCTCAATCTCTGACATTCACAATAAAAAAATTTTTTTAAGGGAATTTCTTTTAGACTGTCAATCATCTAGTTGAGGGACAGGTTGGGGGGTGGGGGGGTGGGGGCTGGCAAGCTTGGCAGGTGAACCTAGTGGCCTGGGTTCAATCCCTGGAACCTATATGAAGGTGGAAGGAGAGAACCAACTCCATACACAACAGAGGACTGTTCATTTTCAGTGGGATTCTACATGATTCATCTGGTAAACTAGTAACTCTTAAAAGCAAATAACAATTTTTGACTTCGTCTATTGCACAGGAATACCATAAAACACCAGCTTACTTCTGGTGAGCAGCCTGGATGCCATCCTACCCAACACTTTTGCTTTGGGAATAAGAAAATTTAGGCTCAGAAAGGCAAATAATTTACTCCAGGTCATACAGCAAGTTAACCAGGAGCAGCTTCAAAACTTATAGCCTATCCTCTGACCTTTGTTAATTCTTTACTTAAAAGATTCCAAATAAGAATATCAGTAATCTAAGGCACCAGCCAAGGAGAATATAGGCAGTAAACTTCGAACCCCTACCAAGACCTAGCCGACGAACATGATATTCTCTACCGTTGAGTAGAGAGTGAGATCTGACTCTCACACGAACTCTGGTGCCCCTTTTCTGACAATGTCCCCTGGATGGGGAGGCCTGACGGCACCCAGAGGAGGGACAGCAAGTTACCATGAAGAGATTCGATATCCTAAGAGCATATATGGGGGAGGAGGTCTCCCTCAATCACAGACATAGGGGAGGGGAGAAGGGGGGAAGTGGGAGGGAGGGAAGAATGGGAGGAAACAGGGGAAGGGCTAACAATCGAGATGTAATACGAATAAATTTTAAAAAAAGAATATCAGTAATCAAACTCTCTACGGAAATCTTTAGTTGGTGGCAAAAAAATAATAAAATAAAGTAAAAAGTCAATAAGATTCTTTGAGAAGCATCACAAAATAAAGCAGATACCTGTGAAAAACAATGAACAAAACATCTTCAACAAAGTAATAGTAAATTGACTTCAGAAGCATGTAAAAGGGATCATGATCACATAGGGTTTATCCAAGAATATGAGGCCACCATAACACCCAATAATCAATCATACAAATAAACCTCATCAATAAAACAAAACTACATCATCATTTCACGATGGAGAAAAAGCAATGGACACAATCCAGCACCCTTTTGCAATGAAAAAGAATGCCCAAACTAGAAACAGAAGGCAACTTTCTCAATTTGTACAAGGCATCATGGAAAACCCACAGCCAACCCTATAATTAGTGATGGGTGATTAAAGCTTTCTTGCTACGTAAGGCACTAGACAAGGATGCCTGAATAGTGTAGTTAACATCTCTAGCCAGGGCAATTAAACAAGAAAATGACACAAAAAGCATTCATACTGGGAAGAAAGAAGTAAAACTCTCTAACACTCTCTCTCTCTCTCTCTCTCTCTCTCTCTCTCTCTCTCTCTCTCTCCCTCTCTCTCTGTCTCCTCTCTCTCTCCCCCCCCCATGTATGTGTTGCACATACACACTATATATATGTAAATATGTATATAAAGATAATCACAATATAATCTAGTGAATAAAAATACTAAGACAAGCTGGACGCAGTGGCACATGCCTGTACTCCCAGCACTCAGGGAGGCAGAGGCAGGCAAATTGCTGTGAGTTTGAGGCCAGCCTGGTCTACAAAGAGAGTCCAGGCAGGACAAGACACAGAGAAACCTTGTCGGCAAGGCTGTAGGACACAATAGATCTCTAGACACAATTAACATTCCAAGAACAAAAGAAAATAATTTCATTACAATTATATTATTATGCATCAAAAATGAAATACTTAGAAATAAATTGAACAAAAAAAGGACAAACTTACATTCTGGAAACAACAAAAAACACTGTCCAATAAATGAAAGAAGAGCAACACAAGCAGAAAGACATCCCATGTTCATGGACCAGATTTAACACTGCTAAGATGCCAATACTCTCAAAACTAATTCATGAACTCAGTGCAATCTATATCAGAACATCACCCAAATAGCTTCTTTGAAGAAACTGACAGGCTCATGCTAAATTCATATGGAAAATCAAGGGACCCAAAATAACCAAGACAATCTTGGAAAGGAGAAAGTTGGGAGATTTATGCTTTCCAACTTCAAAACTAAGTTTGTAACTTGCAGTTTTATGGTACTAAAGAAAGACATATAGACCAATGGAATAAAGTTGAGAATCTAAAAAATAAAAATAAAAAAATCTATATATCTGTGATTAATTGATTTTTTTCAAAGGTGCTAAGGAAATTAAATAGGGAAAGGGCAGTCTTTTTAAAAATGGCACAAGGAACAACTAAATATCTTCAAACAAAATGTAAGTCTGGATCATTACCTCATATACTATTTAACAATTCATTTAAATTCATCAAAAAATCTAGTAGTAACAGCTAAAAATCATGAAGCTCTTAGAAGAAAATGAAGGCATGTCTAAGACAGAACAAGAAACAATAAGAGGAACAAATTAGTTTTCATCAAAAGTAAAGTCTTTCGTGCTTCTTAGAATACCACTCCCCAAAAAATTAAAAGCTGAATCAAATCTATCAAAAATATTTGTGAGCTGGAGAGATGGCTCAGAGGTTAAGAGCTCTGGCTGCTCTTGCAAAGGTCCTGAGTTCAATTCCTAGCAACCACATGGTGGCTCACAACCATTTATAATGAGATCTGGTGCCCTCTTCTGTCGTGCAGGCAGGAGACTATACATAATAAATAAACAAATCTTAAAGAAAAATATTTGCAATCTTGTATCTGATAAAGACATGAATATCTGAAACAAAGAATTTTCAATAATAAAAAATAAATTAGGATCTCCTTGAGTTCCAGGCCAACCTGGTCTACAAAGGAGTTCCAGGCTAGCCAAGTTTACATAGTGAGACTGTCTCAAAACAGAGAGAGAGAAAAAGAAGAAGAAGAGAGAAGGAAGTGGAGAGGAGAAAGTAGCCAACTGCAAAACAGGCCAAAGAATGACATAAACGCTTCTCCAAAGATAATGAAAAATAGAGTAGGTACTTAAAAGCATCTGCAACATCATTAGAGAAATACAGTCAAAGCCATAATGAAAAATACTGTTTATTCATTCTAGGATATCTAAAAGTATAAAAGACAGATAATAACAAACACTGGTTAGGCTATGGTAAAAATCCCTCACATACTGCTGTGGGGAAAAGTTCAGAGTTTGAGAAAGTCAGGTTCTATAAAAATCTAACAAATTTAATGTGGACAAATATCCAAAAGAAATGAAAATAGATCTGTGCAAAATTTTGTCTATAAATGTGCATGCACAAAAGGTAGAAATAACCCAAATGTCAATCAACTGAATGGGTAAACAAAGTATGATCTATCTAATACAAGGAAATACAATTTGTCAACAACAACAACAAAAAAGTTATATTGTGAATGGATCTTAGTAACAATTCTAGTGAAAAAAATACAGCTACAAAAGTCCACAACTATACTATAATAAAATAATGGGCAAACAGTCATAGGGGAGGGGAATAAGGGGAAAATGGGAGGGAGGGGAGAAATGGGAGGATACAAGGGATGGGATAACCATAGAGATGTAACAAGAATAAATTAATAAAAATAAAAAATAAAAAATAAATAAAATAAAATAATGGGCAAATGTATAGACAGAAAATAGATTAATGGCTAGCCCTGGATAGTAGGAATGCAGGATGACTAATGCAAATGGGTATGAAGTTTCTTTATAGGTTGAGAAAAGTGTTTTAAATTACTTTGATGGTTTTATCTCTGTAAGTATGCTACAATTTGTTCCATACTTTAAAAGGGATTGTATGGTATGTAAATTGTATACCTTAGATAAAGCTATTTAACAAAAGCAACATGTAGATTCCACCTTGCTCTCTTGAATCCTCGTTTGAGGAGAAGCCAGCTTCTGTGTCTTTCCTTTATGGAAAGGCCCAGAGACAGGAACTGGATACAGCCTGTCAAACACACATGAATGAGCAGTCTTTCAAGGGAGTCACCAGCCCTAGGTAAGTTCAGCTGACTGTAGCTCTGGTAGCATCTTAACTATTTTGGAGGCTTTTAATTTTATTTTTTAAATTTCATATATGTATATTATATTTATCATTCATCTTCCCATCCCTTTTCTTCCTCCAACTTTCCTGTACCTCTCGCCTTGCTCCCTCTCAAACCTGGGACCCCTTTTTTCTTTTCTTTTCTTTTCTCTTTTCTTTTCTTTTTGTCTTTTCAAGACAGGGTTTCTCTGTGTCGCCTTGGCTGTCTTGAACTTGCTTTATAGACCAGGCTGGCTTCAAACTCACAGCGATCTGCCTGCCTCTGCCTCCCTAAGTGTTGGGATTAAAAGCATGTGCCACCACACCCCTGTGGGATTTCTTTTTCTTTAATTACTATTGCTACAGATATACAAATAAATCTAGAAATACAACCTGCTGACTCCACTTAGTGTTGCTCACATGTATATAATTTTAGAGTGAACTGCTGGTATTAGATTAGAGGGGTCATCCCCCCTGGAGAAGACTGATTCTCCCCTCTCTGAAACAATCATTAATTTCCTAGCTCTTCATCTAAGGATGGGGCCTCATGAAAATTCTCAAAGATGAAGGTCTGAGTCAGAACCATCAACTAAGCAATTCACACATGCCTAACAAACAGAAGTCACAGTCTATAAGCCATTAGTTTCCATTGTTACTACACAATAGATTACCTTCTGCAACCCTCTCCTTAATGATAGGCAGTCTCCCAAAGACAGAATCAAATGAATTATCTATCAAGCAGCCCGTCCTCCTCTAAAAGTTTAGTTTATCCATGGGTTTGCTGTAGTTGCTGGCATGTTAGTAGGACATGATCCTATCACCTAGTCTTAATTAAATGAGTCAAAAGCAAACACCTGATCAGAACTAAGCCAATAAAGACCATGTCTCAAAATTTAACTGAAACTGACCAAAGGACGGTGTCTTTCAATAGCTGAAGCCATAAAATGTAGAACTTCAATGCTGTCCATTTTCTATCTCCTGGAGGGAAACTGGACAGCAGGGAAGAAACTTGGCACATGGTCTAGAAGAGATTTAAGGTGCAGCAGAGACAATGTGCAGTCGGGTACTAGTGATTCCTCAGACCTGTCTATACAGTGGCAAAGCCACACTATGAATCACAGCAGTTAAAACAGCACTCACTACATAAGAGGTGACAAAATATTTGTTGAATAAATGAGTAAGTAACATAATCTCACTTTCCACTTGTGCTCAACAGTTACATTTGACTATTTAAAGGCTAACTGCTTTATCTTTCTTTTGCTGCCTTTATACATATCCTGATTATTGGTTTATGTGGTCTCTTCCTCTACAGCTAGACACAGAACATTTTCATAATCATCTTTGCTACCTTCAACCAGAAAACCGAAAGTACTCAAGAGTTTATGTTTAATTGACTTGTTTAATCTTGAATCCTTCAAGCTCCAGCTCTTATAGTTACTGTCATCAATTTACCAAGACCTAACATCTGTAAATCTTGCCCTTATTTTTCTTCCAAAATTGAATTCACTCAACAAATATTTGAACATCTACCACATTCCACAGGCTGAAAATTGACAAAGTCTAGCTGTAGAAAAAAAAAAAAAAAGGTTTCTGCCTTCAAGGACTTTACTATCTGACACAGACGGATAGACACGTGTGTGTGTGTGTGTGTGTGTGTGTGTGTGTGTGTGTGTGTGTATGAGAGAGAGAGAGAGAGAGAGAGAGAGAGAAGAAGGAGGAGGAGGAGGAGGAGGAGGAGGAGGAGACAAGCAAGTGTGTGTATGTGTATGAGCACACACACATGCCACTGTATCCATCCTCACCTTCCACTCTGTTAAGACAGGGCTCGTGTGCTCTTCCCCACTGTGTACACCAGGCTGGCTGCCAACAAACTTCCAGAAACTCAGATTCTGCCTCCAGCTCTCATGGTGCTGTACAAGCACTAGGGTTACAGATACAGTACTATATCCAGATTTTTGTGGGTACTAAGGATTCAAACTCAGGTCTTCAAATTTGCATGGCAGGTACGTTACCCCACAGAGGCATCTCTTCAACCTCATGTAAATGAATTATTATAGTACTGTGTGTTTTGATGGGGAAGGTATGTACAAGCTGCTAAAAAAGATTGAGAAGCCAAAGACGCTTATAGAAAAAGATAATAGCCAGGTCATGTGATAATGGCTAACCACTCAGTGACTTAGTTTGTTTTCCAGGTACACTAGATTAATTCATACATTTTACAGTAAGATCTGATTATGGAGTAATTTTTTAGATTTTCATTCAACCAACATTTCCTATTGCCTACTATGTGCCAAATAACCTGACTGACATTTTCCTAACTGTCTCATTCAATTCTCACATTTTATAGATGAAAGAAGTAAGGCTGGAAGAGCACAGTGACTAAGTAGCAGAGCTAGTATTCATCATTCTGTCTTCCGACTCCATGTCCAGGCATACCCTGCTATTCAGCTCATAACGGAGCCATTTCCAAGCCCTCACACTGAGCTTCTAATTGCATCTTCATTCATCCTCTGGCATACAATACAATCATCAACTACCAACCCGAGAAGTGACCTCATCAGATCACATGGCTCTATAGCACCTATTACAGCACCATGTGCTAAGAGGAGCACAGTTGGCTGTTGATGGACGAGTGACTCAAGTCACGTTTTAATAGTGTTTTTGACCATTACATCTGATCAGATGTTCATTGTTTAGCAATAAATTTAAATGACTGATCCTTTACTTTGACATTACTAGCAAGTCCAGTATAGTCTCATCATCCATTGGAAAAATTTCTAAAGGAAAACTTGACTATTCACACAGTTAGTCAAGAAGGGGACTAAAACAGTCCTCACTGTTTTCTACAGAAATAGCTTTGTTTGCAAAATCCAGAAACTGAGCAGTTGGCTGACTACTAACACGTAGATTGCCCCTTGGTTCTTGAGCAAAAAACTGCTTGTTACACCATGATCAGCGGCTGAGAGTGTGAGACTTCAGGTAGCATTTGCTGTACTGTATGATTCCACACTTACAGCAAGGAATCATTATGTAAGATGAGGGGGGGAATCAAAATCCTCACTCTAGAAAGCATGTGACAGTGCACCTGGTGTAAACTAGAAATTAGTACTGGAAATGTATACTCAGAAAATGACTTAAAAGCCTGTTGAAAACATCAGTCGTTGATTAAATTTGGAGGGAAAAGCTCAGCCAAGGAAATCTATACAGGTTATGGACTAACCTGCTCAAGATACATTAAAGAGAACAATTAAAACTGCAGTGCTTAAAACTGATAACTCGAGAAACCACAGATTTGACAGCTTACCCTAAGTCATAAGACTGGCACCCAAAGGGATCCTAATGAGCAATCTCTTTAAAAATGGCAAAAACTAATGAACTGTGGACCACAGATAACTTTACAATCTGTTTCAATCTATCCCCAATAAAAGCAAAATGGAGAGGGCTTAAACCTGGAACCTACCACTTACCTTTCGGATCTACTTAATACAAGAGTCCTTTAATATGCCAGACTTAAGTGTCAATAATCTTATACCACTGACACTATCAACAAAGAGTCTTTAAACTGCATTGGACGTCCAGAAATGTTTAAGTGTAAGGGGAGACCTGACCCCATGGGGATGAGGGAGACCGAAACTGTACCAATTGGTCCAGATAAGAATTTCCCAAAATAAGCCCCCGACTTAACACAATGAAAAAGCAATCCAATAAGTAAAAAGCTTTGCACACACACACAGCCTTACTGAACTCCAGCAGCGGATGTGCGCGCTGAAGTCGCCCAGTGAAGCCGTTCACCTAGAACTTTACATCTATAGGGCCTGCTCCCAAAAAAACGCGGAAAAAAAAAAAAAAAAAAAAAAAAATCAAGGCGAGCATAGTACTTCATAATAACTCTAAAAGAAAGGACTCAATCCCAGAAGACCGTGAAGCCTCTTAACATCACCAGAGACTAAGCCGGGACCAACTACCTCTCATATATCGGTCGCAGGATAGCTGTCCCTTAGGGATGGTGTGCACACGTACACGTACTTGTGTGTACGTACACACACACACACCACACACACACACTTCCTCACACCTGGACCACAGTAGGCAGAGGTGCACGGTAAAGTGAGTTCAAGCTAACGCCCAGGCAAGAGAATATGTTTCGCTCGAGACAGCGTGCAGTGACAGATGTGTCACCTGTGCATGAAGGGGGACATGAACATGAAGGCATCTTTCCAGACCGGGCCCGATATTGGGGGGCCCAGCAGGAGCAAACTATTCGTCCCCTACCCAGAGCCCTCCAGGACCCCCTTGACTCGCTCCTGTCCACAAAGCCCCACCCGGGACCCGTCCCCGTCCCCCCAGTCCGCGCCCCCCTTGGCCGGCGCGCGCGATCCTGCGGCTCTCAGGCGCGCCTCCGCGGCTGGCCCTGCCGGCAGAGGGCGGGGTCGCTCACCGGTCCGCAGCTCGTGCTTGACAGTAAGGAGCTGCTCGCCGCCGCTGTCCCCGCTAGTGCCCGCGCCGCCGCCGCCGTCTCCGCCGCCGCCGCCGCCGCCGCCCTCCCCCTCCATCTTCACCCTCTTTCCGATCGCGCGGGTCGCTTCGATGGGAACCTGATGGGACAGCAGGCGCCCGTTTCCTCACAGCCCCAGGAGCCGAGCTGCGGCAGCGCCACAACTCCGACACTGAGGCGAGTCTCTTTCCCGCTCTGGCCGCGGAGCTCCTCCGCCTCCTCCCCTCTGCGGGCACCGCTAGTACGGCGCAACCCCTCGCCCTGCGCCTCCTCCTCCTCCGCCTGGCCGCTCCGCCCACAGCCAGCCAAGGGGACCGCCCCCGAGGCCCCAGCGCTATTGGGCGCGGCGCGCGCGCGTCTGCCAGCGCTCGTTCCCATTGGGCGGCCGGCTCTGACGTTTCACGGGTCGCCCCGCCCCGCCGCTCGAATTGTTGTTGCTTGGCGGGGAGGCAGGAGAGGGAGGAGCGCGGACGCTCCGATTGGCAAGAGCCAAGCCTCGGCCCCACCCACTGGCCTTGGTGCGCACGCGCGGGCAGGGCCTTCCCTCTCCTGACCTCCCCAGAATGGTCACACCCCTTATTCCCCAGCTTCGATCTGTTAGTAAACAGTGTCTAGTAGTCAGGAGGCACTCCGGACCTCTGATTGGCTACTGCCGAAAGAGGCGGGGAAAGACGATTGGACCGCTTGGTCCGCCAATCACCGTGGACAAAGGAGGGTCCTGGAGCGAAGCACTTGTCACCCACGTGTTTGCGCGGCGTCTGAGGATCCTAGGCTGCGATCCGCAAACGTGGGACCGCCTGGAAGATGCCTCGTCCTTGGCACTAAATTAAGTGGGTTTTCTGTTTAAATACAGGTAGGGGCTGGCGAGATGGTTCTCTGGATAAAAGTGTTTGCGGCCAAACCACAGTGTGATTCCCCGTATATTGAAAGGAGAGAGCCAACAGGTTGCCCTCCGACCTCGACACAAGCTTTATGGCACGCATCACCCACACGTTCTCACACGCAAGAGTAAGTTTTTAAAAATTAATTACAGTAAGGCTGGAGAGATGGCTCAGGGGTTAAGAGCACTGTCTGCTCTTCCAAAGGACCTGGGTTCAGTTTCCCAGCACCCACATGGCAGCTCACCAACTGTCTGTAATTCTAGTTCCAAAGAATCTGACACTCTTACAACAATAAACATAAAATTAAATTAAGTTAAATTTTAAAAAATTAAATACAGGTAATTCATACACAGAGAAAGTCAAGGTTCTGGATCGTGATGAGGAATTGTAGGGGAAATTTTGTTTTTTTTCATATTTGAAGCTCAGTACAGCCTTGATCAGGAAGTCCTTCTGCCACCACCTCTCAGTGCTGAAATTGGTGGCAGGTGCCACCATACCGTGTTTATGTAGTGCTGGGGGTTGAACTCTGGGCTTTATGAATGCTAGGCAAGCATTCTACCAATTAAGTTATATCCTTATCCCAAGTTTTTTTTTCTTCATGATTACCAGACTCAAAGGGTGTGATAAAGAATTTAAACAATAAATAAATAAATAAAAATTAAAAATAAACAAACAAATAAATAAATGAAAAGAATTTAAACCAAGCTGTCGAGCCATATAAAGCATTAGAGAATCGAACAGATGGCAACAAATATTCTCAAGGCTTTTAGGGCAAGGAGGAAATCTGGATTGCCAATTTAAAGGACAAGTAAGACAAAAAATACCACGGCAGACATTTCACGCAGAGGTAACTGACCCCAGCTCCGGGTCTCGAGCAGGGCTAGTAGGTGACGTGAGGGGTGGGCTAACTGAAGAGCAAGGCAAACAGCTGGCTACACAAGGTGAGTGTATCTTTACTTTTCTCCTTGTAAGAAAACACCTTGGCAAAAGCAACCTAAAGAAAGAATGGACTTTCTGCTTTCTTCTCTGGCTACGTTACAGGCTGTTCCTCGTACATCCAGCACACTCAGCCTGGTCCATCTAGAAACAGCACTTATTTCCAAATAGATCCGTTATGTCAGGCAAGCAACAGAGCTCTAAATCTGGTGAAACAAACCCACTTTAACCGCTACTAACTTGACAGCCATAACAGTGTGCCTTTTTAGTGTCTCGGGAGCCAGGTGCTTCAAAAATGACAGGGCTGTCACACACCTGCTAGACCGAATAGGTGGATAGATGTCCTAAAGAGACTAGCTGGTTTTAGGTCCCCAAAAAACTGTCTGCTGAGTCTGTCACAGATAACCTAAATGCACAAAGTGTCTCTGTGTAGCCTTGGCTATCCTGGACTTGATTTGTAGACCAGCCTGGCCTCGAACTCACAGTGATCTGCCTGCCTCTGCTTCCCAAGGACTGGGATTAAAGGCGTGCACCACCCATGCCCAGCCTTCCACCCTCAATATTAAGAACACTTGCTTAGACTATCACTGTCCTCAAATGTAAAGTATGCATCTCATCTTGTTCTTCCAAGACTAAAGCATTCTTTTTTCTTTTCTTTTGTTTTGGCAGGGGGGGCGGGGGGGTTCAAGACAGGGTTTCTCAGCTATCCTGGACTCACTTTGTAGACCAGGCTGGCCTGGAACTCACAGCGATTCACATACCTCTGCCTCCCAAGTGCTGGGATTAAAGATGTGCGCCACCACCTCCTGGCACATTCTTTTTTCTTAAAGAACACTCTTTTTTCTTAAAAAACATTCTTTTTTCTTAAAGAGAGAGCGAGAGGGGGAGGGAGGCAGAGAGAGAGAGAGAGGGAGGCAGAGAAAGAGAGAGAGAAATGGGTTTGGGGCTCACATTTTGAGACTACAGTGTGTCATGAAGGGGTGAATCATTGAGGCTGGAATGAGAGACCACTGGTCACATCGTGCCTCTAGTCGGAAACAGACAGAAACGAGCCACAGCAGCTATACTTCTCCTTTTTATTGAGTCCAGGACCCCAGCTCTTGGGATGGGACTCCCAGCACGGCTGAGGTCTTTCCTGTTCAACCTCCCTGGAGACATCATTAAAGAGACAAACACAGGTGTGTCTCCTAGATGGTTCTAAATCCAGTCAAACTGAGAAGGAAGATGAATCGTGCCAGTAAGACAATGGGGAATTTTGGGTGCTCTGTTGAACTTCAGAGTTTATTTGATACATGAGAAGCCCCGTATGCTAGTTAGAACGGCAAAGTCCTTCTCTTAGACTAAAGGGAAGAGAGAATTCACACAGAAAGAATCTTCTGCAAGTATAGCACTGACGGCTTAATTTATGGTGGCAGAAATAGATGATAATGAGAAAAGAAGAGACTTGAGCATAAATAATAGAAAAATGATGTTCTAAATGGAGCATGGATTAGGTGAGGGAGCAGCAAACTGTTTTCCTCTTAGAGGCCAGATAGCAAATTCAAGGCTTTGTGAGCCATATGCTCTTATTTATAATTGCTCAACTCTGCTGGAAAGCAGGCAAAGACAGTAACAAATGCCTGTGTCCCCATATGATGTCTCAATGGATATTGGAATTGGAATTTCACATGTCATGATACATTATTGTTTTAATGTCTTTTCAATCATTTAAAAATACAAAACCTGTCCTTAGTTCATGGGACTCTTAAAAAAATAGACAATGGTCTATATTTGGTCTCAATAGTTGGCAGATTCCTGCATCAAGTTACCATGAACGAGCAAGCAGAAGCCGGGCAGTGATACAGAGATGTCTGAAACGCCCCATTAGCTCAATGCCACAGCGCCCTGGGTTAGCCTGCCTGGTGTGCTTGCTCCTCTACACTGTGACTCCATACTTAACTGTGCTTTTTGGAGCCAAGCAATGGTGGTGTGCAATTGTTCAGTTGCTTGTTCAACAACTTTCACACCCATTATGTACCAGTTGCTGTGGTAGATGTTAAGGGCACTTCCTTGCTCTTTATAAAGATTACAGTTCAAGAATAGGAATTAATTCTAGGTAATCCCGTAAAGAAATTGTAAGCTTTTCGTTATAATCACACCATAAGCAGAAATCAGTGTGCTGTATTGGGATGCATCAGGAGTACCTAGTTTAGGTTAGAGTTGCTGGAAGGCCTTTGTATGGAAGTGGTTGGGGTTTTTTGTTTTTGTTTTGTTTTGTTTTGTTTTGTCTTAATTCTGAATCTTTAAAGATGAATACGATTAACCAGGACTTTGAAGAAACTTGCCTAATATTCACCAATCTCATTTCCTCTTCTGGGGCAAACAGGAAGAACTTTTTTTTTTCTATTTTCAGTCCTTTCGTAGCTAGGTTCTTAAGACAATATCTGGCCAGTGGGTACATTATATTTACTTGGGGGACCTTTGGGAAAACCCTGAAGCTCAGGCCTCACCCAGTGCTAATTATTCAAGTATTTATATTCTGCCCTCTTAAAAGGGTTTCATGTGAAGATCCCACCGGTGTAACTGGATCTGGAGGCTCGGCTGTGCACCTGTGTTAGTGCCAGCTCCTGAATTACCACCATCATGTCCCCCCAGGTGACCAATTCACTCCGCTGTCCATTGTCTTTGTTTCTTACTTAGGCCCCAGGGTCACTCATTTGAGGCAGGTTGTTGCCCCATTGCTGATCTCTAGCCCCAGGGAAATGTAAATTGCTAAAGGAAGACACTTAATGACCTCGATTCAGGGTTCTTAACTCCATTTGAGACTCCAGTGCTGGCCAACAATTATCAAAGCTGCCTCACTGTATTTATATCTCTCGATGGCTGTTGCAAAGTGTTCCTAAGTCCCCCCAACTCCCCAACTCACCCCTTCCCTGCCTCTTCTCCTGTCACTCAGTACAGCATTGTGTTTAAAGGTGATACCCATCCTATTTCTAAGCTTGGCAAATTTTGCAATTCTTCTGCAATTTTAGAATTACCTAGAAATAAGTAATAAGATCTGGGGGCATGTGGGTGAAGCTCAGTGAGTTGCACTTGTTGCACAATCATGAGGGCGTGAGCTCACATTCCAAGAGCCTACACAAAGCCAGTGCACATTTGTATTTCCAGTGTTCCTATAGCAAGGTGGGAGGCAGACAAGAAAATGCCTGGCGAGAGGCTGGCTATCCATCACAGCAGCAAAGATACCCTGACTCCATCAAGGTGGAAAATGAGGACTGACCCCTGAAATTGTCCTCCGACCCCTATACATA
>OU015742.1:191963536-191976591 GCA_907169655.1 Acomys percivali
TAATAATAATAATAATAATAATAATAATAATAATAATAATAATAATAGCAACAACAACCAGTTAACACATAATGTTAAGTGACAGTGAAGCAAACTCTACAAAATTTAATAAGATAAAGATGGGATTGGTGACTCATATTCTGCCAACTTGTCCCTTGGTTATAAAGGTCACCAACTGTCATTCATGAGAATGAATAAATGCAAAGTTTTCATGTTATTGGAAAAACCTGCTCTCTATGAGGAAATTCAGTCAACCAAGAAATGACAATCCCAAAGAAATACTGAAAATGAGTTTTGATTTTACATATAGCATTAGGAGCTGTGGAATCTGTGATTTAATTAAAAAATGAAAATTAAAAACATTTACAGTATAAGAATAACTGTATGACAAACAAAAATGTAGAAATTAGGAGAACAGTCTCCTAAATATGTAACCTTGCTCATTCTTGGTGCTATAGAAATAATTCACCCCCAAAGTGAAATGCACCTGGCTTGATGGTGCACATCTTTGATCCCAGCATTCAGGAGGCAGAAGCAGGTAGATTTCTTGTGAGTTCAAGGTCATCCTGGGCTACATAAAGTGTTCCAGGCCAGCCAGTGTGAATAGTGAGAACCTATCTTTAAAAAGGAAAGTGGGGAGGGCAATGTATGCACTGCACTGCAGTTTTGAGTTTGGGGGTTTGTGTGTGTGTGTTTTTGGAGGGGTTGTTTTTGCTTGTTCTTTTTTGAAGAAGGTGTGGTTACAATTTCTTATTGATATTTGTAGTGGTTTTCTTACCTTTAAAGGTCACAGTTTAAGAATTTTTGTGGTAGGGAAGAACATAGCTCAGTGAGTATAGTGCTTGCCAAGGAAGAGCGCCTAACTACACGTCCCCAGAATTGGTGGGAAAACTGGACACAGTAATGTAAGTGTGCAACCCCAGGGTTCCTACAGCAAGATGGAAGGCAGGTCAGTCTTAGAAGGTCATGGGCCAGCTAGCCTGGCGTACATAGACATGAGCAACAACAAAAACAAGATCCTATCTCAAACTAGGAAAAAGGTGAAGACTCGCACCCAGGGCTGTCCCCTGACCTCAATTTATGTTCCATGGTAAGTGTGCACCCAAATTCATACGTACACACAAAGAGAAACATTAACTTTGTGCGCCATAAAAATGTTTAGCTAAAGTTCAGCAATTCCTTCTAATTTTGTCCCATTTCTTTTTTTCCTGTACAATTAAAACAAATTTTACATAAAATTAATTTGCAAGTAAAATTCCGCCATTGTCAACTGTTCTTTTCGCTTCGTTTCCACATGGAGACCCATTCAGACAATATATAAAGCACTGATGTCCTGCTCCCAGGAAGTGAAATTTAGTGCACTAAAAAAAAAAACAACAAACAACAACAAGCGAAACATTGTGGCATTCATGTACTTAGACCTTTCTTGTTTCATGGACTAAAGGCACACCCCTCCTAAGGAGCTCCTGTATCGTAGGCTCCTCTCCAGCTTCCTTTGGAATCACAAACTCAGTTTATACAGTGCTCACAATCAAACTAGGGCTTCAAGCCCTCCACCAGTGGAGCTACATCCCTTGTCCTGAGAAGAGTTTCTTCCTTCTTCATTTTCTAAGACAAAAGCAACATCATCACCCTTCCCTTCAGATCTCTTTCGTGTCTATCACCCAGTGTCTGCTGTGTATTCAAATGAAAAGGATTGGTTCTATTTTTAACCTTAATTAACTAGTCCACATTCGTATCCTTAACAAATGAAAATCACTTACGAGCATCCATGTCGCCATAAATCTACGTACTGTTCTCTGTTGAGACAAAATGTAAGGGCTGCTGTTCATTTCATTGAACATTTTCCCCCTGATTTAATATTTCCATTCCTTTTATCTTGGTGATGTTTTCTTTATTGTAGCCCATTTTATTGCTGCTCCTTCAGCCAGTCAATTTTCCTTCTTTGAGTTTAAAACGCTCTGTGCTGTGGTCCACCATTCTCACGTGGCATAGCTGACATCGTGGATTTCGTGAAGCAATTTCAGGTCTGCCTGGATCACCTCTTCCTTTTTCTTAGGATATACTTTGGTTTTACCCAAATAAGTTTTCAAGTAACTTCCTAAGAACTGGTGTGTTGTGGGTCAATTTCCAAGCCCTGTTTGTCCCAGAAGATCGTTACTCTGTGCTCACACTTGGCTGATATTTTTGCTAACTATGATATTCTAGATCAAAGGTCATTTTCCCTTGGAATACTAAAGATATCACACTATTGCCTCTAGAGTCTAGTGTTGTCAATGAGAAGTCTGTTTTGTTTTTATTCCTTTATTTATAACCTTTTCTTTATACTGTAAATTTTTCAATTGTTTTCTTTATCTTTGGTGTTATAAAAAAAATCAGATTGTATAACAAATTAGATCCCCACTCCCACTCCCCACCTCCCCCACCAGCTCTGTGTCTATTTAGCAAAGATATTTGGTCATCAGTGCTGGGAGATGATCTTCCTCCTCATCCTCTTCCTCTTTCTGCTCCTCCTCCCCCCCTCCTCCTCCCCCCCTCCTCCTCCCCCCCTCCTCCTGCTCCTTCTCCTCCTTCTCCTCCTCTCCTTCCTCCTTTCTTCTCCTCATCCTGCTGTTCCTCCTTCAATTTGTTTTTCTATATGATTAAACTTAGTTTTACTCATAATAATTTTCACAGGGATCTAGTCAGATGTTATATTTCAAATATTGACAGCTTATTTCCAGGAAGTGAAGTTTGGTTCACTGGACAAACAAGAACAAACAAACGCCTTCTCCTCCTGCCCTCCTCCTCCCTCTCTTCTTCCTCTTCCCCCTCCTCCTTTTCCTCTTCTTTTCCCTTTCTTCCTCTCCCTTGGTCATTTTGTTGTTGCTATTCTTGGTTTGTTAGTTTGGGTTTGGTGTTTGGGAATTTATTTATTTTTTTTTAGATAGGATCTTGCTATGAAGCCTAGGCTAGCCTGGAACTTGAGGCTATCATCCTACCTCACCCTCTCAAATGTTGGGATTACAAGTATGAGCCACCACATCTCATCCTGCTTTGATTTTTCTTTCTGACTCTACTAACAGTGACTGTCAGACATCTTTTTTTTTTTTTTTTCTGGTTTTGTTTTGCTCTCTTACCTTAAAAAAACTTTTTTAAAAATTTTATTTATTTGTTAATTCATTCATAATACATCTCAATTGTTATCCCATCCCATCTCTCCTCCCAGTCCTCCTTCCCTCGTACTTTTACCCTATTCCCCTCCCCTATGACTGTGACAGAGGGGGACTTCCTCCCCCTTTATATGCTCATAGGGTATCAAGTCTCTTCTCGGTAACCTGCTGTCCTTCCCCTGAGTGCTACTAGGCCTCCCCATACAGGGGACGTGGTCAAATATGGGGCACCAGAGTACGTGTGAAAGTCAGTCCCCACTCTCCACTCAGCTGTCCTATCCATTGGCTAGACCTGGGTAGGGTTTCAATGTTTACTGCACATATTGTCCTTGGCTGGTGCCATAGTTTGAGCAGAACCCCTGGGCCCAATCTGCCTGTCATAATGTTCTTCTTGTAGGTTTCTAGGACCCACTGGGTCCTTCTATTTCCCCATTCTCCCATATTTCTCTCACCTAGAGTCCCAATAGTCCTCACATCTATCCCACGTTCCTGGTAGGTGAAGACTTTCATGGGACATGTCCCTTGGGCTAGTGTCTAGTTATAAGTGAGTATATACCATTTGAGTCTTTCTGCTTCTGGGTTAACTTTAACTCACTCATTATGATCATTTCTAGCTCAATCCATTTGTCCACAAATTTTGGAAATTCCTTGTTTTTAATAGCTGAGTAGTATTCCATAGTGTATATGTACCACAGTTTCTTTATCCATTCTTCTACTGAGGGACACTTAGGCTGTTTCCATGTTCTGTCTATTATGAATAAGGCTGCTATGAACATGGTTGAGCATATGTCCTTGTTGTGTGCTGGTGTATCTTCTGGGTATATTCCAAGGAGTGGAATAGCTGGGTCTTGAGGAATCCCTATTCCCAGTTTTCTGAAATAGTGCCCGATAATTTCCAAAGTGGTTGTACTAGTTTGCACTCCCACCAGCAATAAAGGAGTGTTCCTCTTTCTCCACATCCTCGCCAGTATGTGGTGTCGCTTGAGTTTTTTATCTTAGCCATTCTGGTGGGGAAAAAAAACCTCATAGCTTTCAGTTCTACTTTTCGGAAGAGCAGCACAGTTTAAATCTTCTGAAGTCCCAGTGGTTCTTTTATAATTTAGTGGTCATGTTTTTAATCAATATGAGCTCTTCTGTGTGTCCTCTGTCATCCATCCCATTTCTTCTTTTGTAGACAAAACATCTTCATCATGAGTCACTCTGAAAACATAAGTGGTTCAATTTGCTTGGATTTATGCTTCCTTCCTTGAAGTAACCATGTCCCCTAAAATTGTTAATTTGGCTTATATTTTTTCCTCTTCATTGTAGTCTTTCTCTTTCATTTTGTCGTCTTTATCTGATTATGCCTTGATATTCTCTATTGTTCATTTGTATTTGAAAATGAAATCCCCTCCTTAAAAAAAAAAAAGGCTGACTATGTTAGGACTTGTTTCTTTTCTTCTTTTGAAAACAGATTTTTCCCCATACAATATATTCTGACTATGGTTTCCCGCCTCCTCCCAATTCCCCTATCTACCCTCCTATCTGTATCCACACCCTGTCTCTTGTTAGGAAACAAACAGGCATCGAAGGGATAATAGTGGAATGGAGTAAGATAGATCAAAAACAAACAAACAAATTGGAATATGGCAACACAAACAAGAAAAGGAAACAAAGAAAAAACACAAGAAATGCATATAGATACAAAGACACACTCAGGAATCTCACACACACACACAAAAACCCTAACCAGAAGCCATATACATAAAGGATCTCTAAGGTGGGGGAAATGCCCTGACTTAGCACTGTGAGACAAAGAACCTCCAAAGATGTCACTGCGTTCATCCTCTGTTGGCCATCTACTGCTGGCCATGGGGACTACCCATAAGAGTGGTTCGCTTCCCTAGTGAGACTCCCTTGGAGAAAACTAACTTTTCATTTGCAAGTTATCAATCGGTGATAGCTTCTGGGTAAGGGATGAAAGCCTGTGTTCACTTCTTTCAGGTCTTAGACCCCATCTGGTGCAGACCTGCTCATGCTGCCACAGTATCGGTGTGTTCATATTTGTGCCAGCGCTGATGTGGAGAACAGGCATTGGTTCCCTTGGTCTCCCATCTCCTCTGGCTCTTGCTCTCTTTCTACTTCCTCCTCTTCTGGAGAGTTCTCTGGGCTTTGACTAGAGGGATTTTTCTTCTTTCTTTTTGAGACAGTGTTTTCCTTTGTAGACCAGGCTGGCCCTCTGCCTCCAGAGTGCTGGAATTAAAGGCACATACCACCAAGCCTGGCGACTAGAGGGATTTGATAGAGACATCCCTTTTAGGGCTGAGTATCCCAAGGTCTCTCACCCTCTGCATATTTTCTGTCTGTGGGTCTCTATATTTGTTCCCATATGCTGCAGGAGGAAGCTTCTCTGATGACGATTGAGCAAGGCACAGATCTATGGGTATAGGGAATGTCATTAGGAGTCATTTTATTGCTACATTTCTTTAGCAGAACAGCAGTATTTGGTTTTCCCTTATATCCTTGGCCTATCTAGTCTAAGGTTCTTGGCCACACAAGCAGTGTTGGGTATGGGTTCCATCTCATGGAGTGGGCCTTAACGCAACTCAGGTATTGCTTGGTTGCTTCTATAAGCTTTGTGCCACTATTATACCAGTGTATCTTGCAGGCAGGGCACTCTTTTGTCTATGGAAAGGTTTGTAGCTGGGTTGTTTTTACTTTTCACCTTTAGCAGAGTGTAGAGCACTTTCCAGTTATGGTAGGGCTTGTTAACTGGAAGGATCTGAGGACTAGGAAGTACTGAATATCAGAATATGCTGATTTCCTCCCCCATGGAGATAGTAACAGAAATTAACCCTGAAATCTGATAGTATCTCTAACTTAGCTAGAAGAGCAGGAAGCTTCTTTTCCTTTCAGCTCTTGAGTCACTTTGCTCAAAGAGCAACCTCGTGTCTCAGCACTCATTTTTGAGATGACAAAGCCATTGAGCACATTTCACGAGTTCCACGCAAGCAGAAAGTGGGGGAGTAGGCCAAGTTCAGAGCCCCTAAGAGGTGGTCTGGTACCTGTGGATGGATGCCTTGCTGTGTTTGCACACTCCTTGGACAGGACACTGCCATTTGCTGGGTGGAACTGGGTGAGACTGAGAGGAGGACACCGGCTCTGTCATCACCATCTGAGAGCTGCATCTCAGTCATTAGCCACAGCCTGCCTGGAAGCTGGGAAACAGACCAGAAATCATTTTATATCATTGAGCCCAAGCTTCTGCAGCCATAAAACTGGGACAATAAAAATAGCTGTTTGTACTTGGGAGGATTGTTCCGAGAATCAAGTGAGATGCTGGGCAAGGTGGCGAGGACTGCTGTTGTGAATAAACTATTGCCTCTGTTGGGGAAATTAAGAATGCATTTGGATTGCACAAGGCTGGAGGAGGAAAACAAAAACTGAAAAACAGCCCAAGGTTATTCCATGACGAAACTTCCAGTCATTTCAGGGTTGATGTCATTCCATCTGATGCCATGGTCTATAGTTTATTTTATATAATCAAGCCCATTTCAATAACACGATGCTTAAAATAACAGGATACATCAGAAACGCTGGAGACTCATCATCAGAAGTCCTTGGAGTGTCTTGATTCCTGTAGCTAAATGATGCAATGGGAGGAGCTGCTCTGAAGACACGCGTGACCTGCATTCTTAGTTTCCGGGGACTTTGTGTGTGTGCTGGTCGGCTTCAAAGAATCCTCCTTACATTCCACGATCTTTCAGGAAATTGATGACACTGTAGTGTCAAGGCTGCACAGAGCTCCTGTTCAACTTGATGATCAAGAGCAGTCCCTTGAGAAATTCCTTTGGTTGAGAGAGTCTGGCTTACTCTTACACTGATGGTGTCAGCTTTGTCATTCTGTCTCATCATAGCGTGTGCATTTCATACCAAATGGCAGAGATTCACATACAGATGTTCACAGGAACAATTTTTTTATATCAACAAACAATTTGAAAACAACATATTCTGAAAATAGAGGAATGAATAAATAACTCACATTTTTTATGATAAGGATTTTGCAGCCTTTAGTAATGTTCACCACACCAAAGCATGGCTTTAAGTAATACCCCTAGCTGTGTCAATATGGTGAGCCTCTGGGAACCGTGGGCAGGTGAGGCCAACAGCTGTCAGAGATGGGGCTTCACATCAGGAGGACACATCTGTCCACCTACAAGGTGACATAAAGGCACACTTGTACCAGGAAAATCTTCAGCAGTGCACATTTCCTGAAAGGGCTGCATGTAAGACACTACCCATCAGCAGTGTCATTCTGAGAAAAGCCAGGTCAGGCTAGGGGAGCCGGAAGAGACACATATGTATCACACAGAAGAAGCTCAGGGCATTTACCCTAAAGCTACAAATAACACAAAAGAAAATTTAGGCTCAGTCGTTCTAGAACAGGCAGTGTGTGTCTGTGTGTGTGTGTGTGTGTGTGTATAGGATGTCTCACTTCAAATCTAGGGGATGAGGAGTGGGTTAGAGAAGATTGTGTTTAAAGGGTTTGGAAGTCTTGAATGAACAATCCAGACGCAGCAGCATTTCAGCAAAACAAAGTGATTTACCTGATTAGAAAGAAAGGAGAAAAAAAAAAGCCACGGTCACCAAAGCTATCCGGCAGTTCTAACAGTTGTCTCTTCATGGAGCCTGGGAGGGTTCTGGGGTCTCAGGCCCCACTGATCATCACTGTGGATTCCGTGGGGGCAGGGTTTCCAAAGGAGGCTTGTGTTATGGAAGACTCTCTTCAATGTGGGACCTTAGGTAATACCGTTCTGGTGCCCTTCTTGCAGTGAGCCATGGATGGGACAGACAGTCACTCTGATCCATCTGAGATCACCAACCACACCACTGTGGTGTCCTTGGTGGGATCTGGAGGCAGGACATGAGTGATGGCAGCTGATGGAGCCACAGCAGCACCAGCAGAGGCTATTGTTGAACGGTTGAACAGTGGTAGCATTCATCAGATGTGGCTTTGGACAGCTATGTAGATGGAGTGCCTAGAAGTCACTGAGAGAGGTACTGGTAGGGACTAAGTGTCTTATATGAGAAGGCAGAGCTGAGTAATAGAGAAACTGGTGGTGACTGACTCTGACCTGCAGTTTTGTACTTACAGAATAGAGGCTTAAAAACCATGTTCTGCATGAATGGGGAACACTGAGGTAAGGAGAAGAATTTTTTAAAAGTAATCATGTGCCCAAAGTTGTTGATCGACGATTCGGACTAGATCTTCTCGACTTCTGCTTAATCAACTGTACTATGAAGCATTTTGAAAGTGTCCAAGGGATATCAGGAATTCTCCAGGTAGAAAATAAGAACACACTGAAGGAAACAGCCAGAGTCAGGTGAGAAGGTGGCCCTGCATTGTGGGGGAATTGGCACTAATTTTGCCAAGAGTGGTGTGATCCAGAGGTTGCCAAACTAGAGCCTATAGACCAGCTCTACACAGTGATTATGATCGACGGGGAAGATAAGGCTTTATAGATGAACTGTCAGCCAAACTGATGATACGGTTACTATCTTAAACCTCACTTGAATAAAGAATCACTCCAAGCTGGGCTGGTGGTACACTCCTTCAATCCAACCATTTGGAGGTGGAGGCAGATGGATCTCTGAGTTCAAGGCCAGCCTGGTCTACAGAGCAAGTTCCAGAACAGCTAGGGGTACACAGAGAAACCCTGTCTTATAACATACAAAATAAATAAATAAATAAGAAATCATTCCATAGAATAAAGAGTTCCATTCTTCCTATAAGAAAAATATTAAATTCAACTACTATTATATATTTACTATTTGGCCCCACACAAAAAAATATTGTTGTCCCTGAAAGTCAGTGATGGAAAAAAGTCATTCTATACACGTACATGCACAGGCACATGCACACACACATTTACACATGCATAACATACTTTCACCAGTAACAATTTGGAGTGTGAGCTGCTTTGAGGGTACTGTAATCCCACCATTCAGAAATTTGATGCATGAAAACAGAAAGTTCAAGCCTATGCTGAGCTACATAGTGAGACCTGCCTCAAAAAAAATGGAGGCCTGCACACACACACACACACACACACACACACACACACACACACACACACATGCATGCATATATAAATATGAGTATATGTGTATATATTATATATAACTATGCTATATTACATATATATATATATATAAGCAACATAGGACTATTAATATATAACTGAGGTTATGCAGTTAGACTACCAAGTACAAATCCTCAAACAGCCAATTACTGTTTTTAATGACATCCGGCAAACTTTCTAGACTCATGTTTTCCTCATCTGAAATAGTTTAAACTGCAGAGAGTAATAGTATGCATCTTGTTGGATTTCTTTGTTGTTGTTACTGTTTTTTGTTTGTTTGGTTGGTTGGTTGGTTTTGGGGGGGTTGTTTTTTGTTTTTTGTTTGGTTCTTTGAGACAGGGTTTCTCTGTGTAGGCTTGACTATCCTGGACTCACTTTATAGATCAGTCTGGCCTCGAACTCATAGAGATCTGCCTGCCTCTGCCTCCTGATTGCTGGATTAAAAGTGTGCACCACCAGCACCCAGCTGAATTTCTTAGTATATGTAGAGTGATTGGTACATAGTAAGTGCCAAATAAAAACAAATAATACTGGGCTGTCCAATGGCTCAGCAGGTAAAGACGCTTGTCACACAAATCTGATGAAGTGAGTTTGATCCCTGGGAAACCTAGGTGAAAAGTGAGAGCCACTCACAATAGCTGTCCTCTAACATGTACACTCCCCGCCACATGCACGCATTAACAAAGAAATGCTTTCAAAGAGTTAACAATGGCATGCACCCTAACACACACAAAACACATTAGAATCTAAAAACAGAGTTGATAATGGACATCTTGAGTGATTCTTGTGGCCCCTGCTGTGTTATCGCTCATCACCATTAGGTTTTGCACAGAAGAGACCACGTGTGATCTACATGACCGTGTTAGAGGACAGTAGCAGGGAAGATAATGCACTGATTCATAGAGCATGTCTTATGGCTGACTACAGAAATGGCTGAGAGGAAATTGAATAAGGGCTGTCTCTTTCTCCTTACCCAGTGAGATTACAATACCTCCTAGTAAGTCACTTCTTGTTACCGTCAGAGACAGTGTTAGCCCAGGTAATTACTTTGCTCATTCATTAGGCAGCCTTTTCTGAGCTCCTCCTAGGAGCCAGGGCTACAGGGGCTAGAATGACGATGGATTCATCAAACAGGACCTGGTCTGGAGAAGATCCTGACCAGGCTACAGGAGTCGTGAAAACAAGTGACCTTGGACATTCTAAAGGACCGTGCTTAGGAGCGAGGGGAGGTAGAAAGGGACGATTCTCAGACTCAAGGAATGGAGCCTTCTTGTCCATGTCGATGCCTGTGGGCAAGACTGAAGGTTGAGTGGGTACAGGCAAGGCACAGAGTCAGCATGTCGTGCAGAGAAGCAGTCAGAGCACTGAAACATCAAAGCTCAGGGCTCCAAAGCAACCAGGCCAGGAGGGAGGCCACGGAGGGCCAGAACAGAGTCCATCCATGTGCCATGTCTCCATGACAGGTGACCTTCAGGATCTGAGAATCTCTGAGGGCTTTGAAGCAGGATGGTACCACAGGAAGATTTTTCCTTCAGAAAGATTACATTCTAAAATAACTTTTAAAAAGAATACAAGCCAGACACCCCCACACACATACACACACACACACACACATAGGCTCTGATTACCGTTTTTCTGGTACAATTGATATTGGCAGGCTTTTAAGAGATGAACTGTTTGGTTGTTTTAATGTTTTTTATCTTTTAATTTTTGAATCAGTGTCAATAAAATCTACTTTGAATAGCTAGTTATCAATTTAATTAAATTCCCCTCAAAACCAAATTTAATAACTTTGAACAACATTTGTTGGTAAATGACTTGAAGGCCTGCTTTTGTCCTAAAAATGAAAGCTGGTAGTTTGGGAACTTAAGCTTTTATGGTGAGGCTGTTGTGAAAGGAAAATGAAAGGGTTTTTCCCAGAGTGAAGCTCAGTCTTGGAGTTCTATTCTCCCTCAACCCTCTCATTTATTCATTCACCAAATTGGACAGCCTGTCTTTCTGTGGTGAATATGCTTTAAAGATTTCAGCCTGACCTCCACAACTAAGATTAGTTGTCAAAAAAGAAGATGAGTGTCTGGAAACATAGCTCAGTGGCAGAGCGCTTACTTAGCATGCACAAAGAAAGCCCTGGGCTCCGTAGCCAGCATCACATGTAACTAGGTGTGGCGGCTCTAGGGAGGTGGAGGCAGGAGGCTTAGGAATGTAAGGTCTTCCACTATGTAGTGAGTTAGAAGCCAGTCTAGACTATGTGAGACCTTTCTCAGCCAATCAATGATGACCTTCGGCCAAATAACCAAGAGCTGACCTTTCTGGGTTGTTATGAATACTGCAGTGAACACATTTCTGCTCGAGGCCTTGCTTTCAGTTCTTGTGGCTATCTACCCTAGAGTAGAACTATTGGATCATGTCATAATTCTATGTTTAACTTTTTAAGGAAACTCATACTATTGTCCAGGGGCCAGAATTTGAGATTATAAATGAAATTTGGATGGTATATATACAATAATCTGGGAGGGATTCCTGTGTGTAGATATACATTCAAAGTCCTTGGTTACCCATCAAAAGAACAGCAAATGGGGGTGGGGGGTGGCTGCAGGGATGGTTCCAACTACAGGGCATCTGATGTCCTCCTCTTGTCTCCATGAGTACTAGGCAGATGCTTGGTCATGGAATTCCCTGGAACTGGAGTTACAGGTGACTGTGAGCTGCCACGGAGGTGCTAGGAACTGAACCTGGGTCCTCAACAGTAACAGCAAGTGCTCTTAACTGATGAGCAATGTCTTCAGCCCTTGATCACGTTTTGATGTTTTAAGTTGAAGTTAATGCTTAGAGAATATCACTTTTAATAATTTCTCCATTTTTAAACATCTTGTTAAACAGTCACTCGCCCAAACAAGCTTCAAGTATCAACATGAGACCAGTGTGGAAAAGTGGAATCCTAGAGGAAACAGTTTAGACTTTAGGGAAGCACTCAGCAAGCATCTGCATGTATTTGCATACGATGTGTCCAGTTCTTCTGAGATGCAGGATGAAAAAAATGTTCAAAAATAGTGCAAGTTTCTCTCATCCATTCAAGTGAATTTATTAAGGAAGTACTAGCTAGACGTGGTGGAAATGTCTATAATCCTAGCACTTGAGACACAGAGGCAAGAGAATTTGGAGTTCAAGGCCATCTACAGCACAAAGTGAGTTTGAGGCATAGTCTAGGCTTCATGAGACCCTGTCTCAAAAAAAAAAAAAAAAGACTATCCTTGTTCTATGTTGCATGTAACTAAGTGAATTTCATGTTACCAAAGCAAAAAGAGCATTTAGAAGAAATCAGAAGGCCCATCTCACACGTGCTGCCTAGTTTTATACCAACATAACACAAGCTAGAGTCATCAGAGAAGAGAGAACCTCAACTGAGAAAATGCCTCCATAAGATCAGGTTATCGCCAAACTTCTAGGAAAGGCCCAGCCCCTGGTGGTGAGAGCATCCCTGGGCTGGTACTCCTGGCCTCTATGAGAAAGCAAACTGAAGCCTGGCGTGGTGGTGCATGCCTTGACTCCCAGCACTCTGGAGGCAGAGGCAGGCAGATCTCTGTGAGTTCAAGGCCAGCCTGGTCTACAAAGCAAGTCCAGGACAGCCAAGGCTAACACAGAGAAACCGTGTCTCAAGAAACCAAAACCAAACCAAACCAAACCAAAACAAAAAACAAAACAAAAACAACCAAAAAACAAAACAAAACAAAAACAAGAAAGAAAGAAAGAAAGAAAGAAAGAAAGAAAGAAAGAAAGAAAG
>OU015742.1:191976601-192003381 GCA_907169655.1 Acomys percivali
AAGAAAGAAAGAAAGAAAGAAAGAAAGAAAGAAAGAAAGAAAGAAAGAAAACTAAGCAAGGCGTGGGGAGCAAGCCAGTAAGCAGCATTCCTCAATGACCCTACTGATGCTCCTGCCTCCAGGTCCCTGCGCTGGTTGAGTTCATGTTCTAAATTCCTTCAGTGATGGGCTATGATGTGGAAGTGTAAGCCAAATAAACCCTTTCCCCCTCAAGTTGCTTTTGGTCATAGTATTTTAGCACAGCAATAGTAACCCTAACTAAAACACCTGGCAGCCAAGTGCTAACATTCAAATAGCTGTGTACTAATTAATATGCAATCATAAGACATGCATGTGCTAAGCCTACACATACCTTCTGAAGACAGAGGACTTCAGTAGGTAGGCAGATTTCCTTACGCATTTGTACAAAACTACCACCTATACACGTGGCTTTAGAGAGTGCCTTAAAACAGCACAGCTTCCTTATGTTTTTGGAAATCAGATGTCTACACTGGGCCTTTCAGATTAAAATCAGCTTTTCATCAGGGCTGTGATATGTGTGGAGACTCTAGGGAAGAGCCTCTTTGTCCTCTGCCTCCTAAACACCGCTTGCATTACTTGGCTCATGGCCCTTTCTCCATCTTCAGAGACCATTTTTATAGTCTCCGTATCTTGTGACATCTCCCCTCTCTCTGGCCCTCCTTGCAATGACCTTAGGCCCACCCAGAAATCCCACCATCAGCTCCCTATCTTCAGACCCTCAATCATCTTTCCAAAGAGCCTTTCATGGTACCAAGTGTCGTAATCACTGTTACAGGGATCGGTGTATGGACAACCTGGGGGAGGAGCAATTCCTTAGTCTACCACCACAGGTTAACATTTGGGAAGGTAGAGAAGAAGGGAATCGTGATAGAAAGAGCATGGAGAAGATGCTTGTCTACTTGCCCACAAGTATGCAAACATCCATTTGGGAGTAAGTCTAAGGCAAAACATCAAACTTGGCCCCTCTTTTTCCCTCAAGAGAGGTACAGGGCCTGAGGGTGGTAGAGCGTTGTCACCACTCTTCACTCTGACTAGTTGCTTCTCTTTTATTCTGTTCCTCTTGAGCTTGTACTTAGGAGACCTTAGAAGTGGTCACAGGAAGCTTGTTATGGTGTTACATCGAGGACATTATTGAGAAGGAACTCTACTTCTTCTCACCCCTGATGAGAGGAAACTTCTTTTAGGACACAGGAGTACTAACCAGTCTTTGGAACATGTGATGATCCTGTAGTTAGATGTCTCCCAGGCTTTACTGTGCTCCATCTCTAAGATGGAGACCAGTGCTTAGATGCTTGGCAGTGCCAATTAATCACATCCTCCTACCATCCAAGGCTGGAAACTGACGAAAGGCAGATCCAAGGGCCCCGGGAAAGCTCATGTTCAGAGCTGCCTATATTATCCAGAGCACATGCTTTGGTGAACTTTGACAGACATGGAGGTTTTGCATCTTTAGCTCTTGGAGATCTGCAGGTGTTGTAAGCCCCATCCATCCACACTTGGAGATGTGTTTAGGGGCCTGCTGATCTCCTCCACATCAGAGAGTGTGCTTTATCTCACAGAAAAAAAAAAACAGAGAGAAAAGAGTGCATTTCCAGGTGCTGACCCAGATGTCATAGCATCAGCAAGAAACAGAAGAATATATGTGTTGGTGTCCTTCCTGAAGAATAGACTTCTATCAATTTTATGCCAACCTTGACAACAGAGATGTTGCCAATGATTCTCCTTTTAATTAAAAAACAACAATAAAGTAACCTGGGCTGAAGACATGAATCATTCAGTGAAGTACTTGACATACAAACATGAGGACCCAACTTTGTCTCCCATGATCCATGTTAAAAAAACGGACAAAGAGGCTGCTTCTGGGAGCTCACTGGCCCACCAGCCAACACACAATTCAGGGCCTCAGATTCACCTGTCTCTCTGTGTCAAGGCAATAAAGCAGAAAGTGATAGAGCAGAACACACCTGATGACCCCTTCTGCCTCCACAGGTGTATTCATGGATGCACCTAAATACACATGTACATATACCAGGCCAAAAAAATGTGTAAGTAAAAAATTTTTTTAATTTTTTACTTTAATTTTATTAATTTATTCAGATTACAACTCAATTGTTATCCCATCACTTGTATCCTCTCATTCCTCCTTCCATCCCACTTTCACCCTATTTCCCCCCCCTCCAGGTCTATGACCGAGGGGGACCTCCTCCCCCACTATATGGTCATAGGCTATCAAGCTTCATCTTGGTAGCCTGATTATTCTTTCTCTGAGTGCCACCAGGCCTCCATACCAAGGGGAGGTGGTCAAATATGGAGCACCAGAGTTCATGTCAAAGTCAGTCCCCGCTCTCACATAACTGTGGAGAATGTCCTGTCCATTAGGTAGATCAGAGTAGGGGTTCGATGTTTACTATTGTATTATCCTTGATTAGTGCAATAGTTTGAGCAGACCCCCTGGGCCCAGATCCACCCATCAGAATGTTCTTCTTGTAGGTTTCTAGGACCCTCTGGGTCCTTCTATTTCCCCATCTCCTATATTTCTCTTACCTAGAGTCTCAGTAGAATATCCTCACATCTATTCCCAATCTCCTGGTAAGTGAAGACTTTCATGGGACATGCCTTTTGGGCTAGTGCCCAATTATAAGTGAGTATATACCATGTGAGTCTTTCTGCTTCTGGGTTAACTCACTCAGTATGATCATTTCTAGTCCCATCCATTTGTCCACAAATTTCAGGATTTCCTTGTTTTTAATAGCTGAGTATTATTCCATAGTGTAAATGTACCACAGTTTCTTTATCCATTCTTCAACTGAGGGACATTTAAGTGGTCTGGTCTTGGCACCTTAAACACTCTTTCCCATGGCTCACTGCTAAAGCATCATTCAGAATGCGTCTCTCCTGACTCCTCACAGGGGCACTTCCACCATCCCTCCTTATGTAATAGGACCCCTGAGTACTCATCTCTGTCCACCTCATCACTCTATTGTCATCAAAGCATGGACCACTTTCTGAAATGATCCTGTTCATGCATTGACTTATTTGCCACCCATTCTCTTTCCCTTCTAGAATGCAGAAACCCACAGAGGTCAGAGGTTTCTCTTACTGTCCTTTATTATCTCCCCAGTACTCATCATAATGCCTAGCACATAGGAGAGCCAGCATTTCTTACTGGTGAATGAATGAGAAGTTGAAAGAACCAGCCCCCCCTTTTTAAGGACCCCTATTAAGGCCAAAGTCTGAGAAAAGTCGGTCTACCCAGTCCTCCCTTAAGGGCCCCCATTAAGGCCAAAGCATGTAAATTTTTGGAGGGTCCAGTTTGACTCAAGGACAGCCAGCTTATGTAGGATCCTGCTTAAACCAAGGACAGACAGTGATATCAGATCATTGTGTGTGTGTGTGTGCGTGTGTGTGTGTGTGTGTGTGTGTGTGTGTGTGTGTGTGTGTGTGTGACAGGGACAGGAGAAACTTTAAAGAATTCAGTTTGACTCAAGGACAGCCAGTTTGTGTTGCAGCTTGTGTTTAAAATTTTTCACTACCCCAAAATGGTACTTACCCCTCCCCAACTAAAAAATGTCCCAATGCTAGTCTATTAACCAATCAAGTTTCTCTGCTAAGTTCTGTAAAGAGTATTAAAAGTTCATGCTTCTGTTCCGCAAGGTCTCCAGCTCAAAAGAGCTTGGCAGACCCTGTTGCATCGGTTCAATAAATTCCTATGCGCTTATATCAACATTGGACTCCCACTCTCATTGGGGACTCCAGGTATACAAAGTGTTTTCTGAGCTCCCGGGACCCCACATCTAATATATCCAAGTGTTAACAGTGCTCCCCTCTCCTATCCATCCCTTAACCCTTCTCTTTTTAAAAAGGGGTGTGTGTGTGTGTGTGTGTGTGTGTGTGTGTGTGTGTGTGTGTGCAAATGTTCTTGAAATGAGAAAACATCAGATCCCCTGGAAGTGTGCTTATAGAAAGTTATGAAACTCCTGGCACACTCACTGGGAACTGAACCCAGATCCTCAGTGTGACCACGGAGTGTTCTTGCCTACTGAAGAATCTCTCTAGCCTTCCTTATCTGCCTCTTTCTCTGCATCTTCCTCTCCTTCAGTAGAGTCAGTACTGTGTCCAAAGCTCTGATGTGTTGTGGTTAGTTTTACAAAATGGTTTGTTTCTTAATTTTTCTTTTAACCCAGCTATCACACAAATAATTGAGACATTTTATATTATTTTAACAAGCTTCACAGCACAAGAACTGAGCAGTTCTTAAATTATTCCTAACCCTTAACCTTCAGCTATTTTGGCTTCCTCCCAGTGTGCATCCCAGCGACACATGCACTTTGTAGCTTTCCCTGCTGAGATTTCTCTCCCCTGGTCCCTCTTGGACACTTGCCTGTGGCTAAATCCCATCTTTCTCCTTTAACTTCTCCTTCCCTGCCTGACAGGAAGTCCAGCCCTATTCTCTCCCATTCTCAGTGATTGGCTGTAAGCTGCTTTATTGGCATATCAGGGGACAATTGGGAAGCAGTGTTTACACAGCACTGAGACAGGAGATTCTCAGAACAAGGATTGCAACCAGATATGGGAGGTACAGAAATCAGCATTTGAATTACACAATAACGTTATGGCTACACTGATGGGCCTTATCTAAACCATCATGTCAGGTACTCTTGTGGGAATGACACTCCATAAACAAATTTTAACAAATAACTTTTAAAACTTCAACTTTCCTCAGCTGCCCTATACAAGACAAGACTGGTCATAGGGTCATCCAAACTGGGGCAGCAGACTGTGAGACTTACTGGGGGTCTCACTATTTGTATTTAATTCAGGAGCTACAACAATTTTGATGGCATCAACTGTACTTTCTGTCCCACCCTGGCAGCAGGTGTCCCTCCTGAGTCTCACATGCTGCTTCCCCCTCATAAACCCTGTGTTCAGTGCCATTCCACCAAACCCTTGATTGATTAGCAGGATGCTGGTGGAAAGGAACCTGCTGGACATGGGGCAGAGCAGGGATACAGACAGAGAGAACAATGCTTTCTCCCACACCTTAGCTTTGTTCTGTACTGACAGTATTTAATTCTCTGTGTGTTGAGGGAAATTTGAGGTTTTGTGTTTATCAGGAGGACAAGGATGTGGCTTTTTTGAAAATTAAGAGAGTTGCCATCTCTTCTTTCTCCTAAACAGGCCCTGAAAGTCCACTGCCTTGGTATCTTCAGCCATAGAGTCCTCAAGGACCACTCGAGGCCTACCCCTGGGCAGCACTGATGTGGTTTTTCTTCCCTAGCAGAGTTGCTTCCTGCCTGTGTAGGCCACCTATGCTGTGTTGGCAGCTCTTGTGGGTGAGAATTTTGTAGCTATTCATATTCTCTATCAGACTGAGTAGCCTCAAGGACAAGACACCCCATAGATACCTTTTAAAAAATAAGGAAGCTTGGCTTCTCAAAATTCTTCCTGAACAACAAAGGACAGATCCCAGGGTCCAAATCCAGGCAACACTTACAAGTGGGTGCAGGTCATGAGTCCCACTTAGGAATGTCAGAGTCTCAAAGAGAGTCCGTAAGTTTGCTACAATATTGGTGGAAGCTGATCTGGTCACTTGGTCCCATCTCAAAAAAGGTCGAGTAACTTGATCACTATCTTTCTCACCTTATCTATGCCTAGAATCAGACATTGCTCACAAAGCCATCTTTACCCATTCAGCAAATATTTACCGACAGTCTACTGTGTGCTGGGACTCATGTTGCCCTCCAGAAGCCCCTCTATTTTTAATAGGGGAGACAGCCCTGCCCATCTGATTAGACAATCCAGAGAAGGAACATATAATCCAGCTGGGACTGGGGGAGGAGGGAAGGCCACATGAGGTGTCATCTCGGAGAGGTGACAAATGTGCAGAACATCTAAGAATGAGGAGGAGTTAGTTAGGCAAAGGGCCAAAGGAAGATGTTCCAGGCAGAGAAGACGAGCTAGAAGAGGAGAGAACAGGGCCCTGTTGGGAATTGCGAGTAATTGCTGAGAATTCAGCATATGTGCCAAATACTGCTGCCAGCTCTGGGGTTACACAAAGTAAGAACAACAGGGACCCTGCCTTCAAGGAATTTACAGTAAAAGATAAATGAAAAGATAGCCATTTAGAACACCGTATTCCACTTTGACTGGGAATGTGATTTGGACACTCACTTTTCTTCTCTTGCAGGAATATCTCCATCCTCTGTGGTAAGTCCCACATCTCAGGCCCAGGGAAAGAACATTTAAAACTGGATAGATGAACGGCCCAGGCGGTTTGTCATCTGCCATTATTGCTATGGTCATTGCTGAAAAGACCTGTGTTAAAACCTGGAATTTCACTATGGAATATTACTCAGCTATTAAAAACAAGGAAATACTGAAATTTGAGAGCAAATGGATGGAACTAGAAATGATCATACTGAGTGAGTTAACCCTGACCCAGAAAGACTCACATGGTATATACTCACTTATAATTGAACACTAGCCCCAAACGGATGTCCTACGAAAGTCTTCACTTACCAGGAGATTGGGATAGATGTGAGGACATCCTATTGGGACTCTAGGTGAGAGAAGTAAGGGAGAATGGGGAAATAGAAGGATCCAGAGGGACCTAGAAACCCACGAGAAGAACATCATGATGGGCTGATCTGGACCCAGGGGGTCTGCTCAAACTACTGCACCAAACAAGAACAATACATTCAGTAAATATTGAACCCCTACTCAGATCTAGCCAATGGACAGGATATTATCCACAGTTATGTGGAGAGCAGGGACTGACTCTGACATGAACTCTGGTGCCCCATATTTGACCACTTCCCCTTGGTGGGGAGGCCTGGTGACACTCAGAGAAAGAATAGGCAGTTTACCAAGATGAGCCTTGATAGGCTGTGATCATATGGTGGGGGAGGAGGTCTCCTTGTGTCACAGACCTAGGGGAGTGGAATAGAGTAAAAGAGGGAGGAAGGAAGGGAGGAATGGGAGGAGACAAGCAGGGGATAACAATTGAGAGGTAATCTGAATAAATTAATAGTAATTTTAAAAATTCAATCATTTAAAAAAAAAACCTGGAACTTGAGGCATAGGGTATCCATGGGGTAAAGATGACAGTTATGGTAAGGAAGAGGAAACAAGTGAGTCTTTTCCATAGGGTCTCCCTCAGTTGGTAGGAGTTGCTGCCAGCTACTTTGACTTCTGCTTTCAGAGTCTTAGCATATTGGCCTTATCATAGACATATATACACATGTGCAAAGTAGGAGCCACCTGAAACCACACACATTCTGGGGAGCTGCATCTTCCCTCAGGAAAGGAAGGCCTTGACTTTCCTGTTCCAAGCCCCGCCTCTGTCAGGGTTAGTTTTTAATTGTCAACCTGACATACCTGGGAAGAAGGAGCCTCAATTGGGAAATTGTCTCAACTAGATTCACCTGGGATCAAGTCTGTGAGGCTTTGTCTTAATTGATAATTGATATAAGTGGAACGAGCCCACCTCAGGCAGCACCATCCCTAGGCAGGCTCTGTAAGAAAGTTAACTGAAATTTGCAGGCAAATGGATGGAACTAGAAATTATCATCCTGAGTGAGTTAACCCAGACCTAGAAAGATACACATGGTATATACTCACTTATAATTTGACACTAGGCCAATAGGGATGTCCCCTGAAAGTCTTTACTTAGCAGGAGATTGGGATAGATGCTGGGACCTCCTAGTGTGACTCTAGGTGAGATAGGTATGGGAGAATGGGAAAATTGAAGGATCCAGAGGATCATAGAAACCTACAAGAACACCATCAAGGCTGGTGGATCTGGACCTAGGGGGTCTGCTCAAACTACTGTATCAACCAAGGGCAATGCATGCAGTAAACCTAGACCCCCTATTCAGATCTAGCCAATAGACAGCACATTCTCCACAGTTGTGTGGAGAACAGGGACTGACTCTGACATGAACTCTGGTGCCCCCTATTTGACCACTTCCCCTTGGTTGGGAGGCCTGGTGGCACTCAGAGGAAGGGTAAACAGGTTACCAGGATAAGACCTGATAGGCTGTAATCATATGGAGGAGAGGAGGTCCCCTTCTGTCACAGAATTAGGGGAGGGGAATAGGGTGACAGAGGGAGGGAGGGGGAACAGAAAGATAAAAGTGAGGGGATAACAATTGAGATGTAATCTGAATAAATTACTTAAATAAAAAAATAAATTAAATTTTTAAAAAAAGAAAGAAAGTTAACTGAGAGAGCAGACAAGCAGTGTTTCTGCGTCAGACCCTGTTTGAACTCCTGCTTTGCTGTCCCTCAAAGATAGACTGTGACCTGGGACTGTTAAATCAAACCCTTTCATTTACAAGTTGCTTTTGGTCATGGTATTTTTTTAGAGCAAGAAAAAGCAAAGCACACTAGAACAATTTCCCACTTCAGGATGGATGACCTCTTCTGTGTGGAGTGAGAGGGAAACAGAGCTCTTCTTTGGATCATAAAATAATGACCATGTTGTTAGATGAAGATGAATGGCAGGAAGCACACTCAGTAAACATGGGGTGCTTATTGTACTGGGCCCTGAAGGAATCACACCCCTCTACCTCGTCTAAAAACTGCACTTTTCCTCCAATCTTCCTTGGATTCCTTGGCTGCAAGGCTGTAAAACCACTTTACCCTTTTCCCTAAAGTTCCTCCTGTTATCTCCTAGAGCCTAGCAACTAAGAAACTCCTGGCCTCTCTAATAATAGAAACTGTCAAATGTACCACTTAGGGATAGTGTAAATGCTGCCTTGAAGAAAAGAGTTCCTGTAGAAGGAATTAATTATTCTATAAATATTAATTAACACTGGAAATTAATACAGCCGCAGTTTTCCTTAACCAGCTCGCGCCCCAGTGATTGACACAAAGAGACTACGATTTATTTTTAAGCTGTAGGCACTATGCTGGGCAGATTCTGAGCTATTCTAATCCTACTACTCTTAGAACATAAAAATCCAATCACTTGCCAATCTGATGACTCCGTGGCAGCTTCTGTATTAGTCTGTCCTCATGGCACACGTCCCTTGACCTCCTGCTCTTAGTCCATCCCACCCAGCCACCATGCTACTTTTTCCTTCTATCCTGCTGTATCTTCTCCCTCTTGTGGTACCTCAGAGACCCCAAGGCTGGGGAACCTTGGCTCTGCCTACCTCTCTTCTGCCTAGACACATGCTTCAACATCTTTATTCAGCATCAGGGATAATTGGGGGACATTCCTTATATAACATGGGTAGAGGAGATGGTTCAACATTCATAATAATGCCTGTGGCAGGGCAGTAACCAGATGGCAGGGCACTATAATCAGCATCTGAAAACAGTGCACAAGCCCCTCCTCCAACGAGTTACCAGGCAGAGAAAAAAAAAAAGGCAACAATCAAAGCCACATAGTAAAAAGAAAAAGGAGGCCCAGTGCAGGCTTTCATGGGCTGAGTCCTTGGGTCCCACCCTGCCTGACTAGTTTGTGGTTTGGGCAGTAATATCCTCTCTGTACTTAGGCTACCTTTATGCCTTATGTAAGTCTGTCTGTATAACTAGGCTGGCATGACAGATATAAGCTGGGATGGTACCAGATAAAGTGAGACTTCTTCCCGTCACCCTCCTTATAACCCACTAATAACCCACTAGTTAAGAAGATGGAGTCGATCAATTCATCCTGGGTCAAGGTGCAGTAATAATTTCCTGATTGTATAAGTGTTAGCTGGAATATGTATAAATATATATCTAAATAACACATCCTCTCTTCCTTCAGCCTAATCATGTTTTTAATATGTCACCATGGTGAAACATGCCTTGCTCCAAACTGGTCCCAAAATTACCTCATAAATAATTTTTCTAAAAAAGCAAACTAAAATTGCATAATGTTCTTCTGAGGTGTTATAGTCTAAATCCAGAGTGTTTTCTAAACGCCCGTGAATTAAATGAAGACTTAGCAGGTGTGGCTAGGCAGGAAGGTAGTAGGTCTTTGGAGAGGTGGTGCCTAGTGAAAGGCTTATTAGGACCTGCTCTGAAAGGGTATTTTAAGGCTCTGTCCTTGCCTATTACTTTGGCTTCTTGACCTTGAGTTAGATAGTTTTTTTCCATCATATACCCTCCATCATCTGCATCTGGTGCCCATAGCAGAGGCCAAAGCAATGAATTTACCCAATCTTGAACTAGATCCTCTAGAACTAGAAGCTAAATAAGGCTTTTCCTATGTAGATTATCTCTAGATTTGTTATTATTGTTGTTTTGTAGTGATAGGAAGCTAATAGAAAACTGGTACCAGAAGTGGGGTTGCTGATTGTAGCTATTGTAGCTACTTGATAGTGTGTGGGTATACTCTTTTATCATGGAGAGATTTAGGAGACTTTAAAGAAGCAAGAGAGAGAAATCTTAAAATGTTTTCAGTGGTGGGGCCAAGATAAAGCTCAGTGGTAAAAGCACTTGCCTACCTCAACAAAAAAGAAAAGGCTGTTTAGCATCTTAGAATTTTAACGGGCTCAGAAGACTAGACTATTGAGAGAAATATAGGCAGTAAGAGTCGGGCTGATGAGGTTTCAGATGTAAATGAAGACTCTTTTGGGAGTTAGAGTAGAGACCAATCTTGTGGCACAGTGGAATCATTTGCTGTATTTAGTCCTTGTTTTGATGCTGTGTGAAAGGTCACATTTAAAGATTATGGGCTGTTTTATGTGATGGGAGAAATTCAAAGCAATGAAATATTCACGCTGAAGCATGGGTTTTACCGGCTGTTCTCAGCCAAGTTTAGTGAGAATGAGGAGCAGCAAAAGGGAGAAAAACAAAAATGGTAGGCTTGGCAGGAAAAGGAGCCCTTGTGAGGACATGGCTGCCAAAGGGATTAGCGCCCATAAAGAGAAGCCAAGTGCTTTGCGTGAAGAACAATAGAAGGATGCCTTGAGGACATCTCAGAAATCTGCAGAGGTGCCCTACCCATGACTGTCTCAGAGATGTGGAAATACAAATTAGCTTTTCAGGACAATATAATTTCAAAGGAGTCATTCAGTGTCCTGCGCACCCAGCATGGCCCCATGATCCTCCTCCCTTGCACCCAGACACACACAAACACGTATACACTTCACATATTCATCTGGCAAAATGTCTGTGCCTGCAGGTGTCATAGTTTAAGCAGGTTCAAGTATAGCTTGCACTGGCAGAAGATTTTGGCACCATCCATATGGTATTGGTTTTTCTGGCCTGCAGAATATGAGTTACAAGGTCATGGAAGCTTCTACAAATTTTCTAAGGAGGGTGTAGGGGAGGCAGTTTGTGGTCCTACAAGAAATCCCTACAAGAGTAATGTGTAGAATGAAGAACATGAATCTAAATTGCAGTAGAGATTCCCAGGGAGGCAGAGGTGCCAGCAATGTGTGGTGGCAGCTAATGGAAGCTATAGACAATAAGAAAAACCACCCTGGCTGGGCAGTGGTGGAGGACACCTTTAATCCCAGCACTCAAGAGACAGAGGCAGTTGGATCACTGTGAATTTGACCCTAGCCTGGTCTACAAAGTGAGTCCAGGACAGTCAAGGCTACACAGAGAGACCCTGTCTCAAAAAACAAAACAAAACAAAAAATAAAAATAAAAAATAAAAAAAGAAAAAGAAAGAAAAAACACCCTGAAAAAAACAGGTCATTTAAGGCCAGCTACACGTCTCAGCCAATAAAAGCACCTGCCACCAAGCCTGACAATTTGAGTTCACTCCCTAGGACAACATGATGGAAGGAGAGAATTGACTCCCTAAAGCTGTCCTCTGACCTTTTCAAATGTGCCATGGCACATATATGTGGTCATGCACACAGAAAATAAGTAAATAAATGTGATAACAATTTTTTTAAAAAATCAAAGAGTGACCCTTTAGACTGCAACTAGCAAATTCCTATGAATTTGAGCAGAGTTGCTCAAGCTCTGAAAATCTACATTCCATGGAGCTTGGAGAGTCAGTGTTCCCTGTCTTATTTTCAGAAAATCTCTCTCACTATTTCCTGTTCCTCCCTCATTGGCATAAGTTTTAAATCTATTTTCATTTTGGTTACTTATATCTCTTTCTCCTCCACCCCAATCCCTCCGAATACGCCAACACCAGGTAGGAGAGAAAGAAGGTTTGGGGGGAAAGGGATGTAGTTCTCTTTGGCTACTTGCTGCTGTTCAGGCTTATCGGGTTCCTTGGGACAAGTCCAACCCTTGTTTCAGGATATCTCCAACTTCTTGTCACACTGCATCAACAACAACCAGGAGCAGCAATGGGGGAGCAACAACATTCTTCTTCCTTCTTTGAGTACCCAGTCTTTCTCTGGGTCTGGCATTTATTCCCACTGGCAAAGACCATGCGCCCCACACGAGGCAGTTCCCAGTTGACAAAGGTCACGTGCCCTCTCATGAGTCAGCTGTGGACAAACTGGAGCAGCCCCCGTATCCCACACCTGGGATTAAAACAAAAACATGTTTACATATCATAAACCAAAACTGCCACAACACTCCCTTTTAATATAGGAATGTTTATGCTGTGGCTAGCCTGCCTTGACATCTTGGAAGTATGCAACTTTCTTTCTTTTTTTTTTTTTTTTTTGCAGAGGCTCACTTATTGAGTTGGCCTTGCATCTCAGGGGAGACTTTGGATTTAGACTTTAAGCAATGCTGAAACACTAATGAGATTCTTGGTGGTGGATCAAAGGCCTTTTGCAGTCTAAGATGGAAATGAACCTCTGGGTCTCAGGAGTGGGGTGATGTAGTTTGGATCTGAAATGTGGCAGGTATGGCGGTATTGGTGAATAGTGGAGATTTTAGGAGGCAGAGCTTGGAGAAATGCTCTTAAGTTATAGGGGAATGCTCTTGAGGGGGATTGTGGGACCATGGCCTCTTCCTCTTGTTTTTGCTTCCTGGCCACGAGGTAAGTGGTCTGGAATTTGTTCTGCCATGCATTCCCTCTGTTGCCATCTGATACCCCTATCAGAGATCCACAGAAATGGGGCCACCTAATTTTAAGACAGAGATCTCCAGAAACATGAACTAAATAAACTTTTCCCCATATAAGTACATTCTTGGGTATTAAATTATGGTAATAGAAAGCTAACACTTGGGGGAAAGACATTAGAGTGATTCTCATCCTAGCTGTGGCCTTGGTTGTGAGTGTGTTGCTAGAATCACAGATGTGTATTTCCACAATACCAGAATTTATTGACTACCTATAAACCTACAAGTTACACAGGTTGTTTTGACTGTAGTTTGCTAAGTCATCTCAACCTTGATAGTCAGCCTTCAGCAGACTTGGGTTCTTTTATTCCAATTCTAACTATTATCAGATTGCATACTATACCTCACACACCTAAATAGACAAAGATGTTACAGAATGGCTATTAAAGTGTTAACAAGGCCACGCGAGAGTTCAAGGAAGTTAGTTAAAGAGTTCAGGAGGCAGAGGTGGAGAGCTGATTTAGGTACAAAGAGTTTAGATAAGATATTGCTAAGGTAAGCTTCAAACCCCTACCCAGATCTAGCCAATGGACAGGACATTCTCCACAGTTGAGTGGAGAGTGGGGACTGACTTTTACAGGAACTCTGGTGCCCCATATTTGACCACGTCCCCTGGATGGGGAGACCTGGTGGCACTCAGAGGAAGGATAGCAGGCTACCAAGAAGAGACTTGATACCCTATGAGCATATACAGGGGGAGGAAGTCCCCCTCAGTCACAGTTATAGGGGAGGGGAGTAAGGGGAAAATGGGAGGGAGGGAGAAATAGGAGGATACAAGGGAAGGAATAACCATTGAGATGTAATATGAATAAATTAATAAAATATTTTTTAAAAGATATTGCTAAGCACAGCTGGAGAGTGGCTGGTGGCCCTGAGCTGAGCTGCAGAGGTGAGATGTAGGGTGATAGAGGCCATACGGGTAAGATGCAAGATACTATGACTTAGGAGGGTGGGGTGCTGGACCAGGTCCAGCCTAATGAACTGTGGATGCATAGGGTAGGCCATGTTAGCAGGAAGCACTGAGCTGAGCTCCTGAGACAAGTGAAAGTTCTCTGCTTGTTGACACCTTGGCACGTGGCAGGAGGGGTAGTCACCATCATCTTCTTAGGCATCTTCTTCTTTACTGAGTCCAGGTGAGGGTGTTGTACCCTTCCTTTGTCTGGCGTGTTCAATAAGCTCTCAGGTCTGATTCTGATGATATAATTTTAATATTCTCATGTGCTCATGTGGTCTCAGTCTACTTTGTACCCATTTACAGTTGTGAACAAATTATCAGTCTGGGCCTTATGGGTGGTGTTGCCTAGGAGGTAGTGTCTACATGCACAGCCAAACTCACAAGGCCCCTGCCTCTGCATCCGTGCTCAAAATAAAGTGAAATACTGCTCAGCAGCTAGAATCACCCAGGGCAAGGTGCAGCATGAAGAAACAGCATTGTTTGCTGTCGTATGGAGTGACTTAAGTTGGGGAGTGCCCTGTTCTGAACACATCTTCAGTTCCCACAACCTAAAGGGGAGGGAAAGAACAATGTGATGCTCCCTATACTCTCCCCTCATTGCAAGTGCTGCTGCATCCTGCACAACATCCTCCCGGTGGCTTTTCTGTTTGTTTGTTTGTTTGTTTGTTTGTTTGTTCAAGACAGAGTTTTACAATGTATCCCTGGCTGTCCTGGAACTCACTGTGTAGACCAGGCTGTCCTGGAACTCCAGGCCTCTGGCTGCCTCTACCTCCCAAGTACTCGAATTAAAGGCAGGCACCATTACACCTGGCTTCTCCCAATGGCTTCTTCAACACACTTTCTGATTTTTACTTTGACTGTGTCTATTATTCCTCAGCTGAGCTAAGGGGACAAGGACTTTCTGAAAGTTGCATAGTGTTTGGTTGTGAGGGCAAAAGAGGATGCTCTCTTTCCTGCCAGGGCTCTGGGGAGGCCTGTGCTAATTAGCAAGTGAAGAGCCACAAATCCAGCTTTGTGGGTGCTAAGAAAGCATCTCTGGCAGTGCCCAACCCAACCCTCCTGACCCCATGTAGTGGTGTTTGAGGAATAAGATAAGTGAGGTTCCAGCCCAGGTAAGAAGACAGGGATGTCCAGGCCTTCCTCTACAGCCAGAGTGTCTCCTTCATAGTGTCCCCCTCAGAATCTCAGAAGTGTGTAGATAAGAACAGGCATGGTTTTCCTCTAGGGTAAGCTAGAGTGACTTATCAGAGTGTTGCCAAGAGGCTGCACCTTCAGATGTAAAGCAATTGATGATGTGATGATGTGGGCCTTTCCAAACATACCAGCCTCTCAATATCCTGCCCTTTGCCCTCTACAAAACAGGGAGGAGCACAGCCCAGGTGATGTCCACCCCATTGAAAGCCATTGCCTTAAAGAGTATTGAGGGAGGAAAGACATTTATAAAGCCAACCTGGCAAGCTTTTGGTCCATTTGTCCACTCCCAGAGGGCATACTCTCTTTCCAGAACCTGGAACTACTGCAAGAGGTTCTGGCAATGGGGCCAGTGTCCATAGCCTGTCTGGGCGATGCAAATTTGAGTGACTGTGTTAGAAGACAGTTAGTATGGAGGGAAAAGACACTGCGTCGAGAGAGGCAGTGCTGCATGCAGAGTCTGAGCCTGCTGGAGTTCCTGAAATAAGCACAGCTTGGAATGGAAACATCTTTGTGTCCCCCGGCCCTCATTCCTGGTTCTGGTCCCTGCTTCAGCTGGACTGAGCTTCCTGTTCCATGCTTCATTCAGTCTCTTCTATTGAGCATCCCAGCAGATGGTGTCTTCCTGTCCAGCCTCCTTCCAGCACTTGTGCTTTGTCTTTTGACCTACTGGCTGTGGAAATTACATTCCAAACCAGACTCTCTACTTCAGGCAAACCAATTTTATAGCTCCACACTCCTTCCTCTGTTCAGTCTCTGCCTTACCTGGAGCCCTGGGCCCTTTTCTAACCTACTTTATCCTTCTAGAGTCTTCCCTGAAGCCTTTCCTGATGATTTCAGCTCACACTGACGACTTCATCTCTTCTCTTCAGGATGGAGTTAGTAGTGGGGCTTGTGCGGACACGCTGTTCACCATTTCACTGCCCCACGCCTGGTCTTCCCAGCATGAAAGGCACCTGCTGCTTATTCATACCCCCATTGCCCCACAGAGAACATGGGTTGTACCAAACTCACAGTAAAGGTTCACCAAACTCTTACTCATGATCTCATTTCCCTCTGAGCTGACTGGTTTGGATTTCTCGTGGTGTTGCTGTATGCTAGTGGCAGCTCATCATCTCCAATATGAAAATGATTGGAATGAGAAGTCACACAATGATGAGAGACTCTGACACCAGCTGTCTTTTATTTGTCCAAACAACAACAGTACACACTTGAGAAGTGGCAGTGCCTACATATGAGGAAAAGGAGAGCCACTGGGCACTGATTGCTTTTGTAGATATAGGTCAGGAACTCTTTACTATGGCTGTATAGTGGGAACCATGCCTTTAGCTCCGCCACCCCAAAGATGGGGAACCAGTGAGGGATGCAGTTCAACATTGTTCTGAAATCTAATCATCTTCTCTCTGGTGCTGTCTAGTCCTGGCTCCACTTAAGGTATATTGTAAAAATAAATGAGATAATACGGCAGAAGAGGAGAGGTCATAGGGATCCATGTGATCATAAGATTATAGAATGATTGTAATGGCTAAATGGTGGTAACATTGTTGAGCACTGATTGTCAAGTGCTTTGGGTGAGTTTACATGCTATATACTATTTAACCTCTAAACATACTGTAAAGCATCACTACTCAAATGAAGTAGCAGAAATCATTGTAGAACTAGAGGGAGGGGACCAAGCATTATGTTTGAGTACACAATGGACAAAAAAGTAACAGAAGATAGCCAAAATGGGATGGAGCCATGCAACATAATATTATTCAGATACAAAAGAGACACCCTACAACATGATGGCTTAGTGGATGGATGACAGTGCTTGCTCCCCATGCCTGACAACCTAAGTTTGCCACCCCAGAGATCCCAGGGTGGAAGGAGAAAACTGACTACCGAAAGTTGTCCTCTGGTCTTCACACATAGGCTGTGGCACATGGACATCAACACACACACACACACACACACACACACACACACACACACACACACACCAACCTGATACTTAAGGAAAGAAGTCAGTCATGAGAGGTTGCATACTGTATTATGATTTCAAATGTCCGGAATAGGCAAATCCATAGGATAGAAAGCAGATGAGCAAGTACCAAAGACTGGAGGAGTAGGGAGCCAGGCCTGGCTGTTTAGCAGATACGGGGTTTCCAGTAGGACTAATAAAAGTTCCCAACACCAGATAGTGGTGACTCTGCATGACTATTGCACATATATCTAATACCCCTGAACTCTCAACTTTACAAGTGGCAATTTTAATTTTTGTTTATGTTTTACTACAGAGCAAAAACAAAATTAGCAACAATGATCCACAAGGAAATGGGATCCCAAAAGGCAGAGATAGCCATGGGGCCAGGCCCTTTGGGAGCGTGTGACTGGTTGGAGCACCTTGGTATCTCTCCAGGCTTGTAGTGACAAGTCACACCATGATTTCTGTAGAGGTCAGGCTGTCATTGAAGGACAAATACTTTTGTAGAAGAAAGAAAGAAAGAAAAAGAAAGAAAGAAAGAAAGAAAGAAAGAAAGAAAGAAAGAAAGAAAGAAAAGAAAAGAAAAAAAGGTTTGGTTTTTTTTTTCTTCTGTTCTAATAAGTAATACTTACTCCTGGGTGGTCTAAAGAACTGTCAGCTGACACTATTGGCCAGTCCTGGATGACAGGAACTCCAGCCATTTTCTCCCTCATGGAGCCAACAGGCACGAGAAATCCGCCTCCGGCTTCTTTGGCCTTGAAAGGGGAGCATATGTACTGCTTGCTTTTCTCCTCAGTATCTTCTTTGAGCAGATGTCATTCCTAGGCAGTTCTGCCTTCTAGAACTGCTTCCCATAATGCCATGAACACAGTAATTGTTGCTGAGAAACTAGCACACCCATGCCTGAAGCTCTTCCAAGAGCTGTGGCTGGGAAATGCTGCTTCCTGGGGCCTGAGAAGGGAGGAAGAGGAAAAGCATTGGTCCTCAGAGGGTCCAAGGATGTGGCTCTATCTATGGCCTGTGCTTGCTCCTTTCACTCTGTCACAGCAAAGTCAGCGACAGGGAAGAGCCACCCTTACCATGTGCTCCTCAGCACATCTGCACACATGGGGACAGAAAGCTATTAGATGCACTCCATGTTATTTATTTTGCAATTGAGATTTTTTTTCCCTTTAATGGAGTCAAGCCACTTTAAAACACACACACAGCTCAATCAATTTCTTTTGTAGATTTCAAGAGAAGCTTTATTCAGCTCAAAAACACAGCAACAGCTGGGGAAGCTATTCCCAAGGCAAAGAACAAAGACTTGTAATTATTTATAGTGTGGGAGAAAGAGAGGGGGAAAAAACATGGAAGATAGAGGTAACACAGACAGGGGAGGGCAAAGTAGTGGCCTAAATAGCCAGATCAGGGCTAATACTCTAGATTTTTTTTTTCCTCCTTCAATATGGAAGATTCTTTCAACTTCACTTCAGTGGTCTGCTCCATTGGCTCATCCCTTCCCCCCGGCTCATCAGGGACCCACCTTTCCCAAAAACCCACCTCTATCTGTAGAATCTAGCATTGCTGCCGCCACTCAGCACATCTCCACTGCCCATACAGGGGCTTTACCCTGCATTGCAGAGAAACACCTTCCTGACCGGAGGCAGGTGCTGGCATCTTTCACACCCACCCAAGCCCCATCCCAAGACTGTCTTGTGGCCTCTGGTGATAATGACATAGCTCACCGAAATAATGGAGACCTCAGATGCTTGTCTGGAGACAAGCAGGCTTTTCACTGTCCCGTCACCTTGCAGTGTACGAGTGGCCAGTTCAACCGTGACCAAAATGTTTTGTTGAAAACTGTGGAATAGGAGCTATGGATATGGCCCAGAGGGTAAAGTGCTTGTTGTGTAGGTATGAAGACTGGAATTTGTAGCCCCAGCACCACAGTAAATGTGTGTGTCATGGGGGGGGGGAGTGACTCCCTGTAAACCAACCACTTGGAAGGCAGAGACAATGGCTCCCTGTGGCAAACTGGCTAACCAGACTCGCCTAATGGGTGAGCTCTGAGTCTAGGACAAGATCTTGCCTCAACAAGTGAAAAATGGAGAGCAGGGGAGACACCCAACACCGACCTTTGCCCCCCCAACACACACACACAACATGCAAGCACATATGAATGCACAACCACACACACATACACACAAAATAATTAGGAGAGGGTACGTTGTCAGTGTCTGTGACCACTGTTTTTGATAACATTTATTTTCTTGTAACTTACTTTCTAATACCGGGTGTGTTAATCACCAGCTTGAAAAAAAATCTCCCCAAAAATGAGTGGTAGACTTCTACAGAGTTGTGTGAGCCAGCTCCTCCAACAGTTGGCACATCCCGACCTCTGCTGCAGGTTGCTTAGACACGACCCAGAAATCAGTCATCTCTCAGAAGTCAGCATGGACACCCCCAAGCGGCAGGCACTGTGTCTCAACCTGTTCTTCACTGAATCTCTGGGATTGCCCAGGGGCCAGCAGAACATGGTCCTCAGAGTGTGGGCACGCAGAACATGCTTGCTGAAAGGGCCTGGCTATTCGCACAGAAGCATCTCCTAAGTGCTTGGCCGCTGTTGACTTTCATAAATCTTGGCTAGTTGAATAGTAGAGAGAGAGCAAAAAAAAAAAGCAAAAACAAAAGCTGAACATAGACCTGCCTTTAGCTTATTTATCCTTATCAGTTAAAGTCACAGATGTGTGCTCTGCCCTGGGCAGAAAGCAAGTGCTTTCCGATTTGGGGTAAAGTGTTAGAGGGGAATGAAAGAAGACAGAGAGGAAAAGGAAGGGCCTGCCTGAAGCAGGAAGTAGACAGAAGAATTAGGGCAAAAGCCCTGTCTGGGTTCCTGACCCACCAAAAAGAAAAACAAATTAAGAAGGGAAGTGACATGGTATGGGGCCATTGTTTTTAATAAATGCCCTTCAGTGGTTTAAAAAGAAAACACTCCTCCTGGCCTGGAGGGTATAGCTTAGGTTTCAGCATGTACAACAAGTGTTTAACACGCACTGGGCCTCGGATTCTGTCTATAGCATCCACCCTCACTCTCCAGAAAATCCCTTATTTTTTTCGAGGTGCTGATGTTGATCTGTTCTAAGGAAATAGATTTATTGCCTTAATTTGAGGGTCCTCCATACCTAGAAACTGTGGTGCTTCCCACTGAGCCAGGTTTCTAAGAATTTCTATTGCTGTGAAGAAATCCCATGGCCAGAAGAAGTTTGGGGAGGAAAGGATTTATTCAGCTTATGCTTCCACATCATAGTTCATTATTGGAGGCCTTCAGGACAGGAACTCAAAGAGGCAGGAACCTGGAGGCAGGAGCTGATGCAGAGGCCATGGAGGGGTGCTGCTTACTAGCTTGCTCCCCACGGTTTGCTCAGCCTGCATTCTTATAGAACCCAGGAGCATCAGTGCGGGGATGGTACCACCCACAACGGGCTGGGCCCTCCCCATTGATACCTAATTAAGAAAATGGCCTAGAGGCTTGCCTACAGCTTGATCTCAAATGAGGCTCCCTTCTCTCTGGCGACCAGAGCCTGCATCAAGGTGCCATAATCTAGACAGTACTCCAAGGCTGGAAAGCAACCCATCCAGTGTCCAGGCAGTATTCCCTGCTACCAGATCTGTCCTTGTCATTTAGCTTGCTGTGCCTCCTTCTGCAAGTCGCTGTCCCTCTCTGGGCCTCTGTTTCCACACCTTTGATGAGAAAATTAGATGGTTTTAAAGTTTCCTTCCAGCTGTAACATCCTATGAACACAAGTTCATTTTTCATCCTGACCCAGATTTTAAAGATAATGTACTTAAAATAATGTCAAATTTGAAAGTGATCACTTCTCTCCTCCGCTTAGAAATGTCATTGCTGGCAGTGCCTTGGTGGGTGTTGAGGCCTATTTCAGTGCCTGGATGTTCTGAAGAGGAGGAAGAGAGAGTGGGGAGGTAACCAATTCAGTAACCTCCTCATGACTCCTGAGGCCTCACGGATGCCTGAGTGCCTGATCGGGAACCGCCATGAGTTGCGGGGGTGCCTTAGGTGGGGACAAGAACAGCACCCCGTTTTCTTCCACAGGGTGCCTACTCAAGGCCTTGGACTTGACGTGATTTCTTTCTGACTTGCAAAATTGCTTGTCAGGGTGTGCAGTATGACAGTCCCCTGGGCACAAATGAGCAGGCACTGAACTTGCCAATTTAGCATAACTCAAAGGGGCCAGGGTTCATACTTGACTCTGACACCTTCACGAAAGGGCACTTGGTTAGGGAGGTGGCCTTAGACCAGTGTCACAAGCAGGAACTGGGCGGCAGGGCTTAGAAATGCAAATATGGGCCTTAACCTAGATCCACTGAGTCAGCTCAGGGTGGGGCTCAGGGAGGTGGGTTCTAACAAGCTGTAGAGTACGAATACTTTCTATTTTCTTTCTTTCCCTTCCGGCCTTTCCCTCCCTCCTTTCATCTCCCCTTTCTTCCTCACTTCTTTTTTCCTCTCTCCTTCCTCCTCATTTCCTTTATTCTTTCTTTTCCCCCTTGCTTCTTGCCTTTCTTTCCCCCTTGCTTCCCTTTCTCCTTCTTTCCCTCATCCACCCCTGCCTCTCTCTCTTCACTCTACTGGATTCTTATTTGAAATTTCAATTTTTATTTTAGTAGAGCACATGTCATGAACTCTACCCCATTAGCACATTTTCTAGTGCCCATAAGAGTCTCAGAAACTTCTTCATCTTTCTTGACTCAAACTTTATGGACATCAGTAAATAAGCACCCAATTTCCTCACCACAGTCCCTTGGTAATCCACTCTTGGAGTGTGTGGTTGTGGAAGTGGAGCCTCTCAGTCTTTGTCTTCACACACCTGAATTTTTTTTTTCACCTCCTTTTGAGAGTCCCCTTGTGATGCGGGGCTATCTGTCTTTATCTGGCTTGCAGGTACCCTGGCAGTGATCCTCTGCAAGCCCAGGTTTCTGGCATGGTTAAAGCTTGACCTTTGCCCTTGGCTGAGGGAAGTTCCAAATGCTACACTGAGCATACAGCTGCCTCCTTAGGAGTTGAGTCAAACTGGTTTTCACATGTGACTATCTGATTCCAGTAGAGGAAACAGTTGTTCCAGGCTTCTGAAATTCTCTTACTATTAAAGCCACGAGGGCCAAGAGGCATGGATTCCAGAAGAAAAGGTTTAAATGTCTCTCGTGGCGTTGTCTTTTGGTCCATGTCCATAGTGGGCTTGTCCATGTAAAGATGAGCAAATAGATGGCCGTGGCTAGAATTCTGCATGCTGAGTCTCGCTGGGGTCTTTACGCACTGGTGCTTCCCTCACTCCAGGACTGGGCGCAGCCGCCTAAGGGAAGGTGGCTTATGAGTCGGCTTTCTGATACTGCCGTGAACACCTGAGACTATCGCCTATAAAGTGAGAAGGTTTCTTCTGGCTCAGTTTTAGAGGTTAGCCCACGGTCAGTTGGTCCTGTGGCTTTTGGTCCTGGGATGAGACAATGAAGCCCAGTGGAGAACCTGTGGAAGAGTAAAGCCATCCACGTCATGGTAGAGACATGAAATGGAGTACCCACACACGGTCCCCACAGTCTCTTGGATGGTATATGCCCAGTGGCCTGAAGACCTCTCCCTAGGCCCTGCTGTGTAATGCTTCTACTGTCTCCCAATCCTGGCAGTCTGGGATCAAATCTTTAATGTATTTGTTTCAGGGGAAGGGCATTGTAGATCTAGATTATAGCATTGCCATTGGGTAGGAGGAGGGCACAGCTTGTAAGAGGAGCAGGACCCCCAACTGGAGAAAGTCAGGATGACAGGTGGGCTCCTGCTTCTTGACCTAATAGGTTCTCAGGTATCTCTCTGGCCAAAGTAGGCCCACTCGGTGCTGGAGAGCTACTCCTACAGGCAACCTGGGAAAGCTGCTGCCAGCTCCCATAGCTTCACCCACGTGATCGATGCCGTTCCTCGAACAGATGAAGCTGCCGTGGAAAATCCTTACACAACACAGGCTGGCCTCATCTTAAACTCCCAGCTCCAGACCGCAGGTGGCTCTCAACACCACTTTAGCCATCTTACCCTTCTCATCTTGGCTTTCCTGGCTGCCTCCCTTCCCTCCCTGCCTCCTTCTTCCTCATCCCCAGGCTCCTGCCCAGCTCTGGGGATGACCATGCTGCACGCCTGGTTTGGAAAATAAACGCAACCCATGGGAACTCTCTTCTTGCCACTGCCAAATATGCAAAGCATCCTACATCATCAGTCACAGGCCTCTCTCCTTGGTCCCTGGAGTAGGACCTGCTTTCAAAGGCCGACCTCTGAACTTGTGGTCAGAATCTCATTCCATGTTATCTGTCCCAGGAACTCACATCCTGTTGTCTGTCTGTCTGTCTGTCTGCCTCTCTCCTCCTATTTATATCTCCCTTCTGTCCTTCATCTGTAATTTTCCCCTCTCTCCTGTGTCCTTTTCACCTGTCCTAGATCTTCTCTGCTCTCTCTAACAGCATATACTTGATAAGTATACAAAAGTTTCAAAACAACCACCATCTCCCTTGGTCACGCTTTCATCTCCAGCCCTCACCTCATTTTTCTGCACATTTATCCAGGGTTTTCCCCCTTCATCTTTCTGCTCCATTCTGGTTTTAACCCACCACTCTATGAACTGCCCATCCCAGAATACTTTTATTTCTCAAGGGACATTTGGCAATATCTGAACTTTTTTTTTTTTTTTACCGACATCTAGTGAGCAGAGCTAGGGACATGGCCGAGCATCCTACAGTGTAGAATGACCTGGCTGCACAGGTCAGCACAGCGCCATCACTGGAGCATGTAGAGTCTTGCTAAACTTAGTGGGAACTTCCTGGATGGCAAGTCTGAGGCCTATCAAGTGCTTCCTTTCTCTCCTCTCTCTGTCTCTCCTCTCTTTGACTCCCATACTATGGCTGTTTCTTTACACAGTTCTCCCTCTCTCACAGTCCTAGGCCGGCAGCTGTCTTCTTTGAGTTCTCTTCCTAAGGAGTGACTTTTATCTTTTATCTTTTTTTTTTTTTTTTCTGGATTTGGAGCCAGCCTGGCTGGCTTGAGTCCCAGCTCTCAGCCTCGCAGCTATGTGTTCATAGTAACAATTTCTTCCTGTGACTTGGCAGCCTCGGTTTCTTCTTCTTCGGCAGCCTGAGAGTACCATGGCACTTACTGCACGCGCCTGCCTCAGCGGAGTGACACACTCCATGTACGTCGCTCTCTTTCTTCGTGCTTCTCTGTCCTTTCTGTGATGGGAAAGTTAGCCATCTTGTTACGTTTTACCTGAAAAGTGAGTGAAACCACAAGCCTCTCACGAAGATTATTGCTCGGAAGACAAGATGAGAAGAGCCTTCTGTTTGCAGAGGTTTGCAAAGGTGTGAGATTTTTCCCCCTTCTTCCTTCAAAAGCAGACTGCATCTCCTTCCTTATGGAAAGCTCTTTATCTGCTCAAAGACAGCATGGAAGCAAGCAGCGAACTGATTCTGCGCTGTTGGAGGCTTCTCTGTGCTCACCTTCCCTCAGTTCTCTCAGTTTCCCTCTTTGTACACCTAGGACCATTTGTCTTCTTTAATATCTCTCTCTCTCTCTCTCTCTCTCTCTCTCTCTCTCTCTCTCTCTCTCTCTCTCTCCCTCCCTCCCTCCCTCTTTCTCCCCCCCCCATCGTATGTGTGTGTGTGTGTGTGTGTGTGTACACACATGGAGACCAGCAGTTAACATCAGATAGCTTTCCTGATCTTTCTGTCATTCTGCGTCAGCAGGAGCCTGGTCTTTGTCAGGTACCCTTTCTGGATGTTCGGACTCCATTGAGCATTAAACTGGAAGTGCTTGCTCTGGGGTAGAAAAGAGTGAAACATCAGGGTCAAGGCAGCAATGGGGACCCAGCCTGACTTTGGTGGGTCAGTGGCTGCTTCAAAACCAGTTAGTAATGGAGACTTGCTTGGAGCTCCAAAACCAAGAGAGGCAGAGGCAGGAGCCCAGTTTTGTCTGAGCAGACAAAATGGCTGCTTTGAGAACAGCCAGCTACTTGCTCCTGCAGACGGGCACTGCGGTGGGCAGAGTGTTGCTAGAAAGATGGGGGTAGGACCTGTGCTGACATGTGATGGGAGCTCAAGACAGCCAGCATGGGGCAGAATGACAAGTCCCCAAACCCTGGGAGCCCAGTGATGAATTCTTTGGGGACAAGGGGACCCCTTCCTTCCCTAGAATAAATTATGGGTGTCAGATGATCTTTGATGAAACAGATGATGCTGGCCCGTTTATTTTAAGTGAAACATGGATTTATAAACCTTGGGCAGTGGGAGGGGTTTTGAAGGTGAATGTGTTTGATTCATTGGGCTAGGGATGCCAGGGATACTTCATATACATGCAGGAATACAGTCAAATTATAAAATGGGGGCACACAGTACTTAATTATCCTATAGATGGGGGAAGGACTCCAGGTATGGTTAAAGGTCATTGGTTGAAAGCCAAGACACCAACACCAAGAGTTGGGCTTGTAATCTCCCTGAGGGCTATGTAAAACTCTTTGGAAGATCTGGGGTTCCCCAGGTCAGGGGAAGAGGGAACCCAGCTGAGAAATCTTATACTGAGCTCAGAGGCTATCTGGATATGCCAAGCTTTGACCTTAACTACAGGGTCCCACATCTCTTGGCCTTTTTTTTTTTTTTAGTCAGGGTCTCCCAGAACTGAACCTCACCAACTAGCTAGCTGGCTGAACAGAAATTCTCCTGTTTCTGCTTCTCCTCACTGGCTTAACAAGGTGACAGGTTGCTATTCTTTTTTTTTTTTTTTTTTTTTTTTTAATGTGTTTTCTGGGAATCTAAACTCAGTCCTCACACCTACACAGCAGATACTTTACCCACCAATCCATCTTCCCAAGTTTGCATTTCTTTGGCTACATAGACTAAAGAGAATTTTGGTTCAGCCCAGATCCACAGTTGCAAGTTGTAACTGTGAAAACTCCCAAGCCGTCAATGTGTGAATTGTATGGTATGAGAGTTATATTTCAACAGACTATTGAAAAAACAAAATAAGGGGCCAGGGAGATGGTTTTGTCGGTAACATGCTTACAATGCAAGTAAAAGAAGCTGAGTTTGGATCTCCAGCATCCACATAAAAAGCTAGGTGTGGCATGTGTCTCCTAGCACTGAAGATCAGAGACTGGCTGACCCCTGGAGCCCCCTGGCCAATGTTGAGTTCTAAGCCAGTTAGAGACCCTGTCTTTCTTTTATTTTTGGTTTTTGAGACAGGGTCTTACTCTGTAGAGCCAGCTGGCCTACAACTTGCTGTGTGGGTCAGGCTGGCCTCAAACTCAGAGAGATCCTCCTGCCTTTGCTTCCAAAGTGCTGAGATTACAAACATACTTCACCCAGCTGAGAGAGCCTGTCTTTATATATAAATAAGGCAGGTGCTGGGCATGGTGGCACAGAGGCAGGTGGATCGCTGTGAGTTCAAGGCCAGCCTGGTCTACAAAGTTAGTCCAGGACAGCCAAGGCTACACAGAGAAACCCTGTCTTGAAAAAACAAAAATAAATAAATAAATAAGGCAGATGGCAGCTAGGGGAATGACACTCAAGAGTCTGTCCTCTTTGCTTTCAACCCCAGATAGTAACACACACACACACACACACACACACACACACACACACACACACACA
>OU015742.1:192008837-192026809 GCA_907169655.1 Acomys percivali
AGCAATGTAGAAGGATCCAGTGGGTCCTAGAAACCTACAAGTAGAACATTATGATAGGCAGATTTGGGTCAAGGGGACCCGCTCAAACTAAGGCACTAGCCAAGGACAATACAGGCGGTTAAATTTAAACCCCTACCCAGATCTAGCCCATGGTCAGGACAGTCTCCACATTTGAGTGGAGAGTGGGACATGACTTTCTCAAGTACTCTGGTGCCTCACATTTGAATATGTCCCCTGGAGGGGGAGACCTAGTGGCACTCAGAGGAAGGACAGCAGGTCACCGAGAAGAGACTTGATACCCTATAAGCATATACAAGGGGAGGTAATCCCTCTGAGGAACTGTCATAGGGGAGGGGAATAAGGGGAAAATGGGAGGGAGGGGAGAATGGGAGGATACAAGGGATGGGATAACCATAGAGATGTAACAAGAATAAATTAATAAATAATAAAAATTAAAAAAAAAAAAGACCAGCCAAGGATTACATAGTGAGACCATGTCTCAAAATACAAAACAAACAAACAAAACTGCTTACACTGACACCTAAGTAATTGCATGCCTTTGGGCTTATGAATCATTTAATACTCACCACAAGCTTTTTTATTTTTAAACTATTTTAATTTTATTTATTTATTTATTTATTTATTTATTTATTGTGCAGATATGTGTGTATGCACACATGTACCAGGTGCATATGTAGCAGTCAGATTCTTTCCTCTCGTCATGTGGTATCCTGGAGTTGACAGGTGGTCAGGCTTGGTGGCAGTGCCATCAGGTGCTGAACCATCTCCTGGTCCTGTTGCAGGCTCTGAGACTCAGCCACGGAAACACAGATGAAAAGCCTTGCTCGGGAAGCTCCGATTACAGTTGGAGAGATGGGCAACAGTTAAAGAGAAAGAACTAGAAATGCACATCTGTTGGGAGTAAGTGCTACCAGAAATTGGTGCCCGACAGGAGAGGTGGTCTTGGGTCAGAGAGACAGAGACCCCAGAGTGACTTCACACAGGGAGACCAGGACCAGCTTTGTTCAGGAAGTACATATCTGATGCTAGGATTACACGTGTGCACCACCAGACATAGTTTATGTGTTGGTGGGGATCAAATCCAGGGCTGTATACATGCTAGGCCAGCACTCCATCCGTGAGCTACATCTCCAGCCCCAAAAGACATTTGCTAGTCCTTTCTTCCTTCCTTCCTTCCTTCCTTCCTTCCTTCCTTCCTTCCTGCCCACCTTCCTTCTTTCTTTCCTTCTTTCCTTTCTTCTTCCTTCCTTTCTTTTTTTCCTGTTTCACCTCTGCTGTGCTGGCAGTCAAGCCCAGTGTTTCAGGTAGGCTAATCGTCTATTCTGACACTGTCCTCTCTGACACCTCTTCCAAAGGAGATTGAAAGCCCTCGAAGGACATGAACTAGAAACCCAGACAGGTGATGATGGCAAGGAAGGGTTTTAAAAAATATATTTTATTAATTTATTCATATTATACCTCAATTGTTATCCCATCCCTTGTATCCTCCCATTCCTCCCTCCCTCCCATTTTCCCCTTACTCCTCTCCCCTATGACTGTGATTGAGGGGGACCTCCTCCCCCTGTATATGCTCATAGGGTATCAAGTCTCTTCTTGGTAGCCTGCTATCCTTCCTCTGAGTGCCACCAGGCCTCCCCATCCAGGGGACATGGTCAAATATGGGACACCAGAGTTCGTGTGCAAGTCAGTCCCCACTCTCCACTCAACTGTGAAGAATGTCCTATCCATTGGCTAGATCTGGGTAGAGGTTCGAAGTTTACTGCATGTATTGACCTTTGCTGGTGTCATAGTTTGAACAGGATCCCTGGGCCCAGATCTGCCCATCATAATGTTCTACTTGTAGGTTTCTAGGACCCTCTGGATCCTTCTATTTCCCCATTCTCCCTTGATTCTCTCACCTAGAATCCCAATAGGGAGTCTTCCCCTCTGTCCCACTTTCCTGGTAAGTGAAGACTTTCATAGGACATGCCCTGGGCTAGTGTGCAGATATAAGTGAGTATATACCATTTGACTCTTTCTGCTTCTGGGTTAACTCACTCATTATGATCATTTCTAGTTCAATCCATTTGTCCACAAATTTTGGGAATTCCTTGTTTTTAATAGCTGATTAGTATTCCATAGTGTAAATGTACCACAGTTTCTTTATCAATTCTTCTACTGAGGGACACTTAGGCTTTTCCATGTTCTGGCTATTATGAATAAGGCTGCTATGAACATTGCTGCTATCTCAGAAAACTGGGAATAAGGCTTCCTCAAGATCCAGCTATTCCACTCCTTGGAATATACCCAGAAGATGCTCCAGCACACAACAAGAACATTTGCTCAACCATGTTCAAGGAAGGGCTTTGAAATGACTGGAGCCAAGAAACAGAACGGTCTGTGTGAGCAGAGGTTTGCAGAGGGTTTTCTGAGATGAGTTGGTACCGCCTGAGAAGAAAGTCCAGGCTGTCCCAGCCAGGAGGGTCAGTGAAAGGGACAGACGTGCAAAGTGGGGACACCTCTGTCCATAATTAAAATTTTGTTATTGGGTCACCATGGAGCTTTTTGTACAACTTCGGCTTTTTAAAACTTAGTGTTACTGTGTATGGTTACTGGACCGTTTGGTGCCCGCTTAAGTTTTGTAGGAAAGTCACTCTAGCCTTGGCCCTGTGAGCTTGTGCAGGCATGGTCAGAGTTCCTGGAGGAAGGGCTGGCTGAGTCTAAAGACTTTACTCTGTGGTCAGTACAAAGGCCATGGAAGGATCTTTAGCAAATAAATGATATAAGCAAAACACTGTGTGGGGATGATTGGCATGGGAGCAGTGGAGAGGTAGGAAGAGAGAGCAGGAGCAAAGGGCGGTCTGGAAAGCAGTAAGTGGCTGCGCCTGGGGCACTGGGCCAGAAGCGGGTACAGAAGGCAGCCGGCCACCCCTGCCTTCCTCAGGTCTCTGCCTGCCTTACACTGTGCAGCACTCAGCTTTCCTGCAGCCAAAGGGACTCAGTAACCGCCAGCCTCTTGCCTCCTTCTGTTTTTACTATGACTAATTTGTGAAAAACAGGAAGCGCTACTGTGACAGCGGCATTATTTGTGGCTAAGAAGTGAACTTTTGAAAATGGCAAACCTTGGGTCCCTTGCACACAAGCTCCCTTGTGCAAACACATATCCTCCCATCACATGGACCCTGTTCCAGTAGGAACCATTATCTCCTTGGCTCTGACATCAGAAGAATCTCAAAAGCTGCTGTATTCCCAAGCCTAGGGACAGGGTGCTTAGCCTTTTCTTTTTTTAAAAGTCCCAGAGGCAAGTGAGCCTAGCGTGTAGGGCAGAGTGTTTGGCTGGTGCCATCAGGCACTGGGAAAGCAGGAAGGTTTAGGGAGCCCATACAGGAAGCCCTGCCCTGCTTACTGCTCTGGCCCTAGGGCTGCACCATCACCAGGGTTAGTGACAGTTGCTTGAGAAAACCCTGGAACAGAGGAAGATCAGATTATATAGTTGGCAACAGGCTGGGATTGGTGGTTATGGTGGTGGTGGTAATAGTGTATGGTGTTCGTGTGCCAGAGAAGGGGAATTTTCTGGTATCTCTTCTTATAAAGGCACTAACGCCATCAGAAAAGAGCCCCACCCTCATGTCCTCACTCAGCCCTAATTACTTCCCCAAATTCCATTGCACTGAAGGTTGGTGTCTCAACATAGGAATTTGGAGGGAAAGAAAGAGATGACTGCTTCTAGAAGCTTCCTATCTAATTAGGTTGAGAAACATCTTTGAGGGAAAAAAAAAAGTCTTGAATTCTTATTTCTGCCTCCCACTAAATAGTGAGCATGCAGTTGTTGCTAGATTTCAGTGCTCTTCCATTTTTTTGCAGGGAGACTTCTAAGCAAACCTGATCGTTCCCACACTTTTCTGACTTAGGCAGTTGCTCTCCTTGCAGTGTACCCTCTTACTTAGTGTTGAAATATTTCTCTCCCTTAGCATTTTTTGCCTACATCACATGCACCAAAGAATCCAACTGTAAATATTTGGCATTCCCTACATCTCTGGTCAACCACACAGTTTTACTTTCTGGAGTTCCAAATCTCATGTTTAAGCCTCTTTTAGAAAGAAAGAAAGAAAGAAAGAAAGAAAGAAAGAAAGAAAGAAAGAAAGAAAGAAAGAAAGAAAGGGCCCTGAATATTCCCTTTTTGCAAATTGTCTTCTCCTGATGGGGACAGGTTAGGGGTGCTCTTATAATTGAAATATCTAATAAAATGTTTTCGTGGGATGGCAGCTTATCTGCTTATCTGCTTTCAAGCGTGCAGTTCAGTGGCATTAGGTACATTTGTAGTATTTTATAACCATCACCACTCTCTGCTTCCAGAACCTTTCATCATCCCAAACTGGAGCTCTGACCCATTAAAGGATAGCGCCACATTTTTCTCATCCACCCGTCACTGTCTACTGCTTTACTTTCTGCCTCAGTGGTTTTGCCTGATCCAGGCATCTCATTACAGGTAGAACTCCTTCTCCTTATTTCACTGACTGATTTCACTCAGCACAATGCCCTTGTCTTTGCTTATTCAGGTTGCTATAGCAAAATACCACAAGCTGGATGGCTGGTAAGCAGCAAGAAATTGATTTCTCACAATTCTAGAGGCTGGGAAGGCTAAGATCATCAAGATGCCAGCTGATTCGGCATCCTGTGGGATTCTGTTTTGTTTTGTTTTGTTTTGGGAGCTGCCTTCTAGATATCTTGACATAACAAAGGGCAAGGCACACCTGTGCCAATTCTTCCAGATGGAGAAAAAGAGCTAGAAAAGTGACCCAGGGAGAGACATGCCAGGCCTGGCACCAAAAAGACTTGCAGTATGCTTAAGTGTGTGATACGTGCAGGCCGGGGGATAGGGGAGGGTGGGGGTGGAGGGGGGACAGGAGGCTCAGGAGAGAGAGAGAGAGAGAGTAGGTGAAGCCGCAGGGGCAGGCTGACACCATCTGCTTTAGAACCTTGTGTGTTTGGGATTAATGCTGGCTTGAAGGGAAGCCCTGACAGCTTTGGAGCAAGAGGAAGGAGAACCTGCACTTCCCCTCAGTAGGCATCCAGAAAACAAATACATAAATACATAAATAAATAAATAAAAAATACATCACAGGCTCTGCCGGTATCACTCAAGCATTTTCTGAGTGCTGGAGACTGACCTAGCACTGTGTTCCTATCACACAGAGATGAGTGAGGAGGACATCGAATGCTGGAAAGCAATTTATCCAGGCTTCACGCCCACCCCTTCCTAACCCAGCACAGCCGGAGGGCCAGCAGCCATGATCCTTCAGGAGCCCCACTCCTGCATCAGTACCTGCATTTCCACCTGTAACCTCAAATGACCCAGTACAGTCTGACATTTGGACAGCACAGACGGCAATCCCAGAGTCTGGCTTCACATTGGAACTGCCAGGGTAGCTGTGAAACTCCTCTGGGTGCACAGTGTGTGCTCCAGGGTCCCAGGCTTTAGAGTTGCTGGGACTGACACCCTACTGCGCCAGGAGTTTTCATTCTTGTGGGTGATGGTAGCTGTGTCCTTGCATTATGCTTCCCTGGTCCCCCAGGGAAGGCAAGAAACTTCCGTAAAGGGAACTGGCCTTACAGGGTTCCTCCAGCCACCAGCGACGCTGCTGCGGCTTTAAGAACCAGGACTGGCATCCTGCCGCGGAAGCCACCCAAGTCCAAGCCTTGAGATCATTGGCTGCAGGAGCAGAGCTGTAGCAGTCAGTGGTGCTTGAGGCTGGCCCAGGCGTGTAGACCCGAGCCTGAGCTCGGCAGTGCCAGTGGCGACAGCAGCAACAGGCTGCCCCAGAAAGAAGCTCCTGTGAGCTGAAGAAAAGGGACCTTTATGCCTTTCAGAAGGAAGCTTATTCTGCAAGGCTGAGGAAACAAAGGGAAGAATTGTGTGTCCCTAGTCCAGGCGTCTCAAACTAACAGTAAGTCAGCAAGGGAACACAGCATAGTTCTCTGCCTTAGGCAACATGCACACACCCCACCCCACCCCACCCCACCTCGCCCTACCCAAGGAGCCCAACGGTTTGAGGAAGCTGCTCCAGGGGGCTGCAGGCCAAAACCAATTAATAGACTCTGCTGGAATCCATCTGGCCCTCCCCTTGAAAAGTCAAGTCTCGGCCCATGACACCTGGGACCATGAGTTGTGAGACTGTTTCTCCTCCCTCCTGGAATGGCTTTTCAAGGCATCTTCCCATCCTTGGGAACCCCAAGAGCATCTGAGAGCAAAGAAAGGGAAACCAAAATCATTGGCTCTGGGAGTCTGTCAACTTTGGGCCACAGACCGCTGGAGAGGAGAGAGTGAAGCTAACGGCAGTGACTTCAGGGTGGCACAAGGGAGGACCGTCCAGGACAGTGCAGACCTAGGGTTGCTGCCCAGATAAGCACAGGTCTCGGAGGTACCTCCATGTCTGCCTTTGAGGCAAAGAGAACTGCAGATGAGGCGCACTCACACTGAGAGGCAGCACACTTCAGTCTCCATGGGGGGAGCCAAGGCTGACAGTGGCGGCATGCTTCTGACCTGTGTACTGCCCAGTGCGGAAGGCAGAGAGAGTCCTGAGAGTGGGAAGTCCCTTCCTTTTCTATGTGATTAGCAGTCAGTCATCTAGCTGACTTTATGAGCATGCGTGCAAAAGCCATCCATGCGCCAGGAAGTGCAGCACATTGGAGGCTTTGCCGGTAGGAGGCAGCACTGAGTGGCACAGAGGAAAGGGAAGGAGCGCTGGACCTTCAAGTATCTAAGCCCTGCCAAAGGAAGGGGAATTAAAGCCAGGAGCAAAGAAGGGAAGCAGCCTCCACTAGAAGGGTGGGGGAAACTGAGGCAGAAAGACAGGCAGGGTGGAATTAACTGAAAGCTAAACTGGCCTTGCTCATACTTAGGATAAAGAATGTTTGCGTTAGCTCTCCACTATGATGATCAAATACTTGAGATAAGCAACGTTAAGGAGGAAAAGTGTATTTGGGTTTATGATTTCATAGGTTTCATTCAGTCTATACCTTTGACCTAGCTGTTTTCAGGACCTCTCAGCATAGCTGAAGCAGGTGGTAAAGGACAGCAGCTCAACTCGCAGCAGCCAGGAAGCAAAAAGGAAGAGAGCACAGGATAAAGATAAAATAGCCCCTCTCTAGCACACCCCCAACTACCAGTTTCCTCCAAAGAGGTCACACTTTCTGTGACTTCCACCACCATCCAAAAGCCCATTGATGAGGGCAGAGCTCACACAGTGCAACCCCTCCCAAAGGTCCTGCCCTGAACATATCTGCACTGGGAACCAAGCCTTCAATGGTGGTCCACATCAGAGCAGCCCCAAGGAATCAGCTGTTCCTTCTGAATTCCAGGTGGTCAACTGGTGGCCCTTGACCAGGCACACCTGAGCAAGGAACTTTGGGGAATTTTGTCAGGCATCTGAAAGATATGAGGCACCGGGCTCCTGTGTCAGCATCGCAGCTGAAGTCCCCAGTTCACTTGAATTGGGGACCTTTGAAGTCCTAGGGTCACACCTGTTTGCACCTGCAGAGTTCCTAGGGAGGTGGCAGATGCTGCTCCTGGTCTTTCTAGTCTTGAGAACCCCTCTGCCCCGTGTGTGTGTGTGTGTGTGTGTGTGTGTGTGTGTGTGTGTGTGAACTCTTCTAGTTAATTTCTATTAAATGTCCCTTCTTCAGTTAAAGATGACAGATGTACAAAGCAAAATGTACCCCTCTCCTTGACAGATTTTATAGCCTTTCTAGGATATCTGCCAAATTGCTAGATGGCATTTGCATTTAAAAAAAATAGAGTGCGTTTTGTTATTTGGGTTTTAAGGATCTTCCAGCCTGCCTTAGGGCGGTTTATCACTTGTGCCTCACTTCATAGCTTTCCAAGCTTTTCTTCAACATTCGAAAATCTATCTTCTCCTTCTGTGAGGGCAGTGGTTTGGTGCTTCTCACATGTGCTCCTGGAACAAACTGCCTTGTGGAGACACTAGATGGCTTTCAATCTTGAGATTAGCATTCAGGCACAGGTCTCTGGAAAATTGAACCATGCCTTCTTAATTTTTTAAAATGTAAACCACTGGATGCGCGCATGCGTGTGTCACAGTGCCCTGTAGAGGGCAGAGGACAACTCTGTGCAGTTGGACTTTCATTCTACCTTTGTGTATGTTGTCAGGCTAGTGTGGCAAGTGCCTTTACCTGCAGAATAGTCTTGCTAGCTCTGAACAATGTATTTCTGACTGCCCATGGGGGAGACGGCCTGCTGTAGTTCTGTGTCCTGTGGTGCTGGTGTAGGTCCTGGTAGGTCTGCCTCCTGAGCCCAGCAGCGCTTTAGAGTTGAGGGTTTTTGGCTTGGGCACAAAGCCAGGTTCCCAGCCTCTCCCAGGGAGGTGGGGAATGAGTGTTACAATAAATCCTTTTCAGAATGAGACTGCGGGGGGCGGGGGTGTCTCAATAAAAAGTGGAGACTCGGGTGATCCACAAGATCTAAGTGTCAGCCCTTCGGTTCACCTACAGCGCCCGGCATGGCAGGACATGCAGATGGCTACCTGTAACCCACAGGCAGACAGGGTGAGCCCCAGCTCAGTGAGTGCTTCCTCAGGGGTCAGCTATCGTTCCTGGTTGAGCAGGCCCCAGCGGCTGCAAAGGCAGTTCTGCCATTGCTGCCTGATCACCAGGCATCCAGCAGCGGTTCCCCATCCATCCTGGAATAAATGGAGTCTCAGATGGTCATGGTGGAGTGAGGAATCAACCCAATTTTACTTTGTGAATAAGGATTTATAAGCCCTGGGCAGTGAGGGTGACTTTGTCTGATTCGCTAGGGCTAAGGGTGCCAGGATGCTTCAGCTACATACAGTGGTACAGTGCCCCCATGACCCTTATCACAGGAAGTAAAATGGTACTTAATTAGACTATGCACGAGGGGATAGCGCTAGGTGTAATTAAGGACCATTTGCTGGAGGCTAGGATCTCAGTACAGGGTGGGGTACTTCCGGGAATTCCCTGTGCTTGTTGTCAGGAAAAGTCAGGTCTGTATTTTTCTTTTAGGACTCCTGTGACACCCCTTACAAAATCTGGAATCACCAGATCAGGTGGAGTAAGGACCCTGCTGAGAAAGGGAGTCCGTTCCGGAGAAGACAGACATCGACCTTAACCAGCAGAGTCTGACACAAAGAGCTGTTCTGAAATACAGTGACTGAAGATGCCGCCTCATTACAGACCACACAGGTTAGATTGCACATCGGGTCACCCAGTAACAGTGAGTCATCAGTTAGAGCAGAGCATCTCCTCTGCAAAATGGAGCCAAAGCTCTCCTCTAGGAAGTAGGTATGGATCAAATGAGACAGCGCATGAGAAGTATTTAGAGCAATTCCTGGCAGTTGGTAAGCTTTCAGTAAGTACTGCTCAGCTCTAACTTTTTCAGTACTTTGGGGAAAGGCATTATTAGCCAGGCACCGGCGAAGCTGTAACTGAGAGTTCTTTAAATGGGTTTTCTCAGAGGGATGGAAAATGATTCCTTTTCACCTAATGGCTTAAGAGGAAGGTGGTCAGTGCAGGGGAGGGTAACAACTCGGGTCAACGGGGCCACCCAGGAGCCCACATTTCTTCTACCTTTTGGCTCCCTGTTCTTCGCACTCAAAGTTCACTCAGGAAGAGAGTGGGTTGGACAGGGGCTAGACAGCTTCCTGAGTGATGTAATTCAGAAGATGGACTGTCCTTTCCCTCGTTTCCCATTGGCCAGCACCTGGGCACACGTCACCACAGGAGAATCTGAGAAATGTAGACTCCAGCTGTACTTAACTAAAGACACCCGAACAAATCTTAGGGGTTCTCCTTCTTAAAGAAAGAAAAGGACAGTGGAGATTGAGAACAGTTGGTGGTCTCTGTTCCATGTCTCCATAGATGTGTCCCCTGGACTTGAATTTGAAACTGTCCCAGCTGGCTTCTGCCCCTTGCCTGCTGGAAGCCTGTTTTACGTTCCGGATGGCTCTTGGCTCTGGTACTTAGGTGAACACCTCTCGCAGCAGTGAGATTACCTCCTACCAGTGGTCAGACTGTCCACGGTTGTTCAGCCCATACCCTCTGTACCCTGTACCCTGTACCCTGACATCCCAGCAACAGCTGCACTGGGCTCTATTTGAAGTATGCTTGCTTTTCTGGCTCTTTTAACAACTTCCCTAGAGAACTTGGTGAAGACAGGGTATCATCCTGTTGCCTGGGGAATCTATCTTTGTCTCCATCGCGGAGGGGATCTTTATCTCACCAGGGATTCTTTATGAGGTTCAACATGCTAGGTGTTCTGGTTATGTAGGTATCCTGCGTTGGTCCATGTGTTAATGGCCTGGTCACGGATGTGTGGTGCTATTGGAGGTAATGGAAACTTGAAGAGGGGAGGCTACTGGGAAGCAGTTAGGTTCCTGAAGGCATTCCTCTGAAGGGAATATTTGGGCCATATCACTCCTCGCTTTTTACTTGTTTATTCCCTCTCTGCTCTGAGGTGAGTGCGTCCTCTGTCATAGACTCACAGCACGAGTTTCCGCCCCTGCTCAGGCCCAAAAGCAACCCCTCTGAAACGCTTGAAACTGTGAACCAAACTAAATCATTCTTCTTTTTTTTTTCCCCCTTCATGTATTTTTGTATTTGCAATTGCATCTTCTAAAACTGATATTGAGAACTGATAAGTAATTCAGTGACCTCGAGACAAGAGCTATCTTTGGAAAGAGTCAGGCTATTGCTAGTCATGTATTCAGCATCTATTGTGAAAATACAGTGGGGGCTACAGCCTATGGGGCACTGGCTGCATACTATTTGCTCTCTGGCCAGAGAAGTAATAGGACAGAGAGAGATTCAAAAGGAATCTTTCCTCTTTTAAAATTAATTTATCCCAGGTATTTGTTACAGAAGCAGAAAACTAACTCATACTAGCTCACTTGTCTGGTGGTGGGATAGGCAGTAAAGAGGGCCTGGTCCTTTGTAATTCTAGAGTTCACTATCCATACTTCTGCCGGGATTTCAGTAAGTCAAGTAATAGTTTAACTTGGCTCAGTGAAAGGATATGAAGGGGTGAATATATCAGTGTTCTCTTCTCATTGTTGTACAGAACGAAGACTGGAAATGAATTCCAGCCTCTCAGGAAAGCTTAGCATAGCACCGGACACCTACTAAATGCCTGAGTTACGGTGCTGAAGCGTGAGCTTGGACCTAGAGTTTTGCAGAGTCATATACATTAATCTTCGTTTCACCCTAATAAGCTCTACAGAGCATGAATTTTTCATATTTTTTAGACAAAAAAAAAAAGCTAATCTCAGAAAGAAAAATAATGAGGCTGAATTTTAGCCATGTCCGTTAGACCCTCTGCACCCCAGCCCCTTCCATTATTAGCTCATCTAGAGCTAGGCACTTTGTTGAAGGTGGAATCTGTCGCATGTACAGAGTGATGTGGCCTCTTAGCTATGTACCTGAACCAGTGATCACTGCTAAATGAAGGGGGATTTCATGTGGCTGTGGTGGTCAGTTTTCTTCTCTATTCTGCAGCCCCCCTTCACTACTTTTGTCTACTCCAGCTGAGCCCCACATCTGGAACACCTCTGCCCTGCCCCTTCCCAGGGTGCTAGCTATGCTGGAGGAGCTAAGTTCATCGTGTGTTCTTTGAACTATGTCCTGGTCCCTAAGGCTGCCTAGAAACCCTTCCAATTGTCCCTGTCATTAGGCATTGATATCTCTTCCTGATTGTTCTTTTGTTCTCAACCCTTTCTGTAGACACCTTTTTAAAAACTATTTTAATTTATTTCAGTTTCTTGTATCTCTTTCTCCCTTTTCCACCCTAATCCCTTCCAACACTTCAACACCAGGTAGGAGAGAAAGAAGGTTAATTAGGAGAGGGGATATAGTTCTCTCTAGCTACTTCCTGATGGTTAGGGTCCTTGGGGGATTCCTTAGGGGAAAGTCCAATCTTTGTTTCAGGATATCTGCAACTTCTTCTCTTCAATCTGCATCAACACCAATCAAGAGCAGCAGTGGAGGAGCAGCAACCTCCTTCTTCCTTCTCAGAACCTCCAACACACACCACCCCCCCCCCCTCTCTCTCTCTCTCTCCCTCCCTCCCCTCTCCCTCTCCCTCCCTCCCTCTCCTTCTTTCCCCTCCCTCCCCCTTTCTCTGTCATGCCTTGAGCCTGTGCTTTAGCGGTGTGCTCATTGCTGTCTACGTCATATGCTTCCTTGTCTGAAAAAGGCCAAGTACTTGTGCTTCCTGCTGTCTCATGTCGCTCTTGAGCTCCTCTCACCCTTTTCCTTCACGGCCAAACTTCTTGAAGGAACTATCTACACTGCCTGTCTATGCCACCTTCCCACTGAGCCCTCTACTGCCCATTCCCATCTGGTTTCTGTTTCCCTGACCTATGCGCCTGTGCTGAAGGCATCAAACAGAGCCATGCTCCAGATTACTTGAAGTTGTTCTTTGACCTGATCGCATCATCTTTCTGAACTAGGCGTTGTCACACATCTTGTCCTTGTATCTCATAGTGCCACTACTCTAGAGGTTTCTCCACTATCTTGATAGGCATATCTTCCTTTACAGAGACTCCTGTTTGTCTCACCCAGTAGCCTATGAGTCTCTGTGTCCTGTCCACTGCCCTTCTTGACCTCTGTTCTGTCCCATGATGTCTTCTACCACATGCTGAGAGCTGATGGTTTCCAGGTTTCCCTCCTCCATGTGGATCACCTCCCTGGAATCCGGTGCTCCATGCCCAGCTTCTGAGGCTCTCTGCACAGGCATGTCACATAGGTTCCTCCTGCTTAGCTTATGAAAGCCAGACTCACCAGCATTTTCTTCTGAGGTTTCCCCTTCTTAAGTCCTTTTTGTCCACCAAGCAGTGTTGGTACACCCCTCTACTTTCAGCATTTGGGAGGCAGAGGCAGGTGGATCTCTGGGTTCAAGGCCAGCCTAGCCTACATAGTGAGTTCTGGGAAAGTCAGGCTACATAGAGAAACCCTGTCTCAAACAAAATGAAACAAAAACGTCTTTCTTTTCATGAATGTCACAGTTTGCCTGTTGCCTGTTTCAGGGAAAGGAAATCTGGCCATTGTGGTGGAATCCTCTCTCTCATTGTGTCGTTGACTTCCATCAGTTATAACATATCTGCTGAGTCTACCTTTCCCAATGCCTTGAACCCTTGCTTCCTCTACCATTGGGAAAGTCCTGCTTGCTTTGGAAAAATTACACAACTATGATAAGGGTCCTCAGGGATCAACCATCTTTACTTTTAATCCAAGTAGTGGCTGGACCATGGCTCACAACATCCTCTTACTCCTCTATGCTCCCAAAGTTCTCCCAATGGTAGTAGATATTTTCCTCCTTGCTGTGACAAAATGCCTGATAGGAACAACTCAAGGGGGAAAGGTTTATGTGAGCTCACAGCTTCAGGGGATTTCAGTCCATCATGGTAGGAGAGGCATGGAGGCAGCGACAGCTCAGTCCATGTTGGTAGGAGAACAAGGCAGCTAGTCACATCATGTGGCAATCAGGAACCAGAATGCTAGACTAAAACTGGAGATAGGCTGGACCTTCAAAGGCCTATCTACTTCTAGAGACCCATTTTCCATCCAGACCCTATCGCCTAAAGATGAAATCAGATATTCAAAAATCACAGAAACCCGTGAAAGACATTTTAGATCCAAAACGTGGTACCACTAAAGTCCATACTCCTTTACTTTAACCTAGGACCCTCAGATCAGTCTCATCGGCCTTCCCAGCCTCTCATCACTATTGATGGTGATGCCCACCACTTGGGATGCCAACCTATATCCTAGTGCTAAAGTCTATCAAAACATAATTTATGTACCACCTCTGTGTATGTGTGTGTGCGTGTGTGTGTGTGTGTGTGTGAGAGAGAGAGAGAGAGAGAGAGAGAGAGAGAGTGAGACAGAGACAGAGAGAGACAGAGACAGAGAGACAGAGAGACAGAGACAGAGAGAATCCCAGGGTGGCCTCCAACTGCTTCATCCTCTGACTCCTGAGTGCTCACACCTACTGTTCATCTTCTACTTTTTATGTCTCTATTTCCATCCCATGCACACATGTGGAGGTTGCTTTATGAGTGGGAAAGAAACTGTACTTTTTCAGAGCCTTGTCACTGTCAGCCTGAGGTGTCACACTATGACAACTCATCAGCACAGTTTTGTTTTATTTCATTTTGGGTTTTTTTGTTTGTTTGGTTGGTTTTGTTGGGGTTTTGTTGTTGTTGTTGTTTTGTTTTGTTTTGTTTAAGACAGGGTCTCCTCCAGTCCATGCGGCCCAGAACTTGCTTCGTAGCTGAGGATTATGTTGAACTCCTAATCCTCCTGCCTCCACCTCCAAAGTGCTGGGACTATAGACACACGCTACCATACTTAACTCTTTCTGGCTTTCAAACAGAGCATCAGTTGGCTTTAACTATCACACTTATAGAGCTAGACAGCCAGCTAGCAGAGAGCACCATCTCCTCTGTGCTGCCTCTCCTCTCCGGGCTCCCCATTCATGGCGTCACTGCCTTTTGGTCCTTGGGGTTGAGAGTTCAGCAGGACTGTGGGCTGGAAGGAGGAGAAATGTCCTCTGTGGGGCAGCTGCATGGTAAGCATTAGGCTTGCTCTGGATGGAGTGGCTTTTCTTAGCTGTGGGCTGCTGGGGCTCCTTTCACAGCCCTAACAGAAGGGTTGCCTGTATCTTGCTCTGACCGTAGCATGGTTGACCAGGAGCAATGCTTCGTGCTTCATAGACACTTTCACCATCAGGAGAAGGTTGTTTTTAGTTATTAGACTTGAAGTATAGTTACTGCTGAATCTGTTCTCTAAGATGACGATGTTTCTGTCTCAATGTGATTTAAGCCAGAAGGGGAATTTACACGTCTCTATGCACGCCTGTTTGTGGAGTGAGGGATGCAGCGAGACCTGACTTTCCTTTTCAGCCTACATGTTTCTTTCCCTGTTGTCTTCTTCCTCAGGTCAGCTATTTTCATGGGTGACAGAAATGGCCACTGGTAGCCCCTGCTCACATCATCTTTACAGATAGCAAATTCAACGACATGGACTGCTATTTCCCTGCAGCTACATATGGAGTGACTTCATGGGTCATGTGACCATTCCTTAACAAAATATAGTCCTGGGGCTGGAGCTACAGCTCGGTGGTAGGGTCCCTGCTTAGCATGCAGGAAGCCCTGAGCTCAGTCCCGAGCACTGAGGAGTCGGGTGCATCATGGTTTTGAGAAAGGGTTATTTTCATTGGCTGCCTAGGTCTCAAATCCAGACTGAAGTAAGACCCCACCAGGGATAGGAAGAACATTCTGAAAAGCTTTTGGGTGGGGGTAGCAAGATGGCCAAACAGGCAAAGGTGACTGCCACCAAGCCTGACAACCTGGGTTTGACATGATGGAAGAAGAGAACCAGCTCCTGAAAGTTGTGCTCTGACTTCCACCCATGTGCTGCGACATGTGAGCACGTGTACACGTATACGTACACACACACACACACACACACACACACATAAACTAATTAATTAATTCATTTAAAAATGTTTAAAACTTTCTAGACATGTGTGTCAGCCTCTTTGGGCTGTCGTGCGTCACATGTGACACTACAAACACCAGACATGTGCTAACTAGAAGTTCTGGAAGGCAGGGGCTCTACATTTGAGAGTCAGCGGAATCATACACCCTCTGCAGACTTCTGGAACATTCTTTCCTTGTCTGTCTTGGCTCTGGTGGCCCCAGGCTGTCCTTGCTGTCCTGGGTCTCCCTCCCACCTCCCCTCCTCCTTCACAGGTCACCCCTTCAGTGTTTCTCCTCTCCTTTGTCCTTGCCAGGTCCCCTGGTTCATTTCCTGCATGCTGCCCTCCCCCAGCCTTGCTCTACACTGGAGCCTCTTGGCCTCTGCCCTGGACATGTTGAGCTGGAGGCTGGGGCGAGGCTGATCCAGCTGGCCGTCCTGCTGTCTCCAGTGGACTGCTGTTTGTGTACAGGTCAGGCACTGCTGGGGGTAGGAGCAGCCGGGGAAGAAGGCACCCTGCTGTCTGTCCTGTCTCCCACGGTGCTGATCTTCTCCCAGCCTTTGCTTGCACTGGGAGCCTGGGACAGGGAGTTAGACTTTTGCAATCCTGAGATGTGACTCCCTAGTTCTGGTTCAGTTGATTAACGGCTGGAGAGAGAAAGATGAGCTCCTGGCTGTGGTTCCCTTTCCCTACCTTCCAGAAGGTCAGCTAGGACTGAGGAGATAGAGGATTGTCTTTTTCTTTTTTTAATTTAATTTTATTTGTGTGTACAAGTGTTTTCACAAGTATGTGTGTGTGTGTGTGTGTGTGTGTGTGTGCATGTGCGCATGTGTTTGTGAAGGCTAAGTCAAGCCTCACAGGTAGTTTACATTGTGTTTTGAGACTGGCTCTTTCACTGGGACCCGGGGCACACCAATGGCTAGGCTGGCTGGCCAGCAAGTCCCAAGGATCCTCCTGTCTCAGCCTCCACGCTCTGGAATCACCAACATGGCACCATGCTCAGCTTTCTTACATGGGCGTTGGGGGTCATCTCTCCAGCCCCAAGAGTGCTATTTGTTTATAGAACAGGCTAAAAAGTAGCCCATACCAAACTATCTAACTACCTCCTCCTCCTCTCCCTCCTCCCCTTCCTCCTCCTCTTTAGAAATCTTCCCATCTCTCCTCTCTCTGCACATGTGTGGTGACAGCAGAGATTCCATCTACTTTGCAACTGGCAGTTACTGATCATACAATTCAGTATGTTGACAATTTTCCATGTAACATTCAGAGGCTTTGACTTATCCCTATTATTTCACAATCACCACCACCATCTTTCTCTAGAACTTTTTCCTCATCTCAGACTAAACCCCCTTCCTAGCCCCCGCCCCTCTACCAGTCACTGGGAGCTACTACTCTGGGACTCTTGCTATCTTTATGACTTCAACTCATGCAGATACTTCATGTAAGTGAAATCATACAATATTTGTCTTACATCTGGCTTTACTTGTAGTGGCTTTTGCGTCTTCAAGACACATCTATATTATAGCATGTGTAAGAATTTCATTCCCTTTGGAGTCTGAATAGTATTTCAGGATATGCACATGTGTAGGTAGTTTATTGACACCCATCATTAAGCATGTGGATTGCTTCTGCCTTTGGGCCATGGTGAATGATGCCGCTAAGAATGTTGGTGCATAAAAATGTAGTAAGGTGCTTGTGATCCATCCTTGGAGGCACATCCCTGAAATGGGCAGGCTGGATACCTGGTGAGCCGCTGCTTACTCTTTTGAGGAAGAGGTATTTGATCTAGGAGGCTCCACCCTTTCACATTCACGATGGGAGGGCTCAGGGTTTACATTTTTCTAAATCTTGGCTAACTCTACCTTCTGTTTTTGCCTTGGTTTTTCTGCAGTCGATTCCCAGATTGATTCCCGTGGTTTGATTTGCCCTCTGTGATGCTTTATACTACTGTAAAGCGGTTCTCAGCCTGTGGGTCAGGACTCCTTTGGGGGCTAAATGACCCTTTCACAGAAGTTACCTCAGACCACACAAAACCACAGATATTTGCGTTATGATTCATAACAGTAGCAAAATCACAGTTATGAAGTAGCAGGGAAAATGATCTAATGGTCAGGGGTCACCACAACGTGAGGAACTGTATTAAAGGGGCGCAGCACTAGGAAGGTTGAGAACCACTGCTTTAAAGTGTCGGCCTCTTCCCCCTAGCTCATTGCTCATTTGTACATTTGCTTCAGAGAAAGATCTACTTAAGTTGTCTCCCATGGTTTAACTGGGTTATTCATTTGTTGTTGTTGAGTGGTGGGAGTTTATTTATTCGCTATGGTTCCCTGATTCTTGAAATCTAGTAGAGGATGTGCCTTCTACCACACATGTCTGGTTTTGTGTTGTTGTTGTTGTTATTATTTTTCTTTTCTTTCTTTCTTTCTTTCTTTCTTTCTTTCTTTCTTTCTTTCTTTCT
>OU015742.1:192030243-192044807 GCA_907169655.1 Acomys percivali
TGTGTGTGTCCATTCCTGTGTGTGAGTGTGTGAGTGCATGTGTGTGTTCATCCTTGTGTGTCAGTGTGTGAGTGCATGTGTGTGCGTCCATTCTTGGGTGTCAGTGTGGATACTTAGAGGACAACCTCAGGTGTTAGGCCTCCATTTCTCCCTTGTCTGAGTCAGGGTCTCTCTTTTGTTGTTCGCATGCTATCTGTCGGGCTAACTGGCCCATGAGCTGTCAGGGATTCTCCTGACTCCATCCTCCCTCACACTATAGGAACACAGGGATTACAAACACACACTACTGCATCCAGCTTTACAAGTGAAAATTTGGGGATTCTAACTCAGGCCATCACACTTTTGCAGCAAGTGCTTTCTTTACCCATTGACCCATCTCCCCAGCCCCTAAACATGCCATTAACTGCTGCCCATTTTTTCCGTGACTTGTGCAGCAGAAATGTCCTGGAGCCAGAAATGTACATGTTTAGCAACTGCTCCATGATCCTGATGCAGGCAGGGAGCCACACTTGGAAAACAGTGCCTCTTGTAAAGAGAAACTGAGCCTCTTCTCAGAAAAAGATGAGAGTACTCAACAGCAGAAGCCTCTGGGATGGAAGCCAGTCGTGATGCTGTACATGCCAGTATGCCAGCACTCCAAAGGCTGAGGCAGGAGGATCATGAGTTTGAGGCTAGCCTGAGCTAGGAGGAAACTTTGTATTAAAGCATACACATAAAAATATATTTAATATTTAATATATATAATCTAAGCTTTATTCTCTGTATTTGAGAAGTTCTCAACCTTCCTAGTGCTGCAACCCTTTAATACAGTTTCTTATGGTCTATGATTATTCTGTTGCTACTTCATAACTGTAATTTTGCTGCTGTTATGAATTGTAATGTAAATTATTTGATATGTGACCCCCAAAGGGGTCACAGTGCACAGGTTGAGGACCCACTGCATCTGAGGGTAAGAGGGTTAAGAAATGAAAATTCACTTTACCTCTTCCTACCTCTCAGGGCTAGGTATCCCCCACCAAAACCCCAGATGAGTATGAGTGTATGTGTGTGTGTGTGTGTGTGTGTGTGTGTGTGTGTCCTTCTGTGGTGTGAGCACATGGAGTGACAGCTTTTGTAGAGTTCTTTTTCTCCTTCTACCTTTGTGTGGGCTTCAGGACTCAAACTAAAGTCCCTGGCTTGTAGAGTAAACATCTTTACCAACAAAACCATCTTGCCAGCCCATGCTTTAGATGTTTTCGAGACAGGGTCTCATGTATTTCACTCTGACCTCAAACTAGAGCTCGATGTGTTCAAGGGTGACCTTGGACTCCTGACCTTGCTGCCTCTTCCTCCCGGCACTGAGGTTCTATAACATTCAAGATGCTAGCAAATGTTCCAAGGAACCAGTTCGTACCTTAATAGAAAAGACATACTGAGCTCCAGGCAAATCCCTTTCTGCCTTTCATTAAGTCAAACCGATGCTCCAGCTCTCAGATTGAGAAGTGGCCATGGCTTGCTAGGCAGAGACCAAAGGAAAAAGGCTTAGCTGTAATCTAAACACAGTGGACGTGGATGTGAAACAAAGCAGCACTGGCTGCAGACACTTGTTGGCATGCTACGGCTTTTCAGAAGCGAACCTGTGCTTGACAAGGAATGAGATGAAAACTTCTCCCCACCTGGTGGCCAGTGTTTTCTTGAGCTTCTGTAGTTTATGTTGGCTTCCAGGAAAGGTTGGCCGTCATCCATGGGTTAGGGAAGACATATGCGTGTGAGGGCCAGCCACTGGCCAGTGTTCCACACAAGACATCTACCAGTATAGGGCAATGCCTGGCATGGCTTTTGGGCTGTTTGGCTTTGATGATTTAATCTCCTGACAAACCAGGGAGGTGTTGGGATTATTTGTCTGTTTGATAAATGAGGAGACTTGGACACAAATATGCAAAGCAATTTGCCCAAGACCACTCATAGGATAAGAGCCGTGCTCCTTCCAGCTGACAGACATTGCTCTGAGGGCTCACACTACTCTCTGAATTTGAGCCTCTGTACACAGAAAGGCCAACAGACCCCACCCATTGACTTTCACAAAACAAACAAACAAACAAACAAAAAACAAAAGAACAAAACATTGGCCCTTAGGTCTAAGAATAATGTAAATACAATGAACCATTTTGTAAAAATAAAATAAAATCACTTAGCCTGGAGCTTGGCGTATTTTTAAGTATTCAGCAGTCAGAGCCTTGGGGGCTCCATTTGCCATTTGATACAGAGAGCAACCGAGGAAGACACCAGAAATGTCTGCTGGTCTCCACACAATGTGCACGCCTGTGTATGTACACCCTCCTATCTCATTCAAATAAGGACATACAACATAGATTGAGAAAAAGAGCAAACACTTACTGAGTAACTTTGGCCCCTGGAAGATCAAAAAAGGAAGGAAAATAAAATATACACTTCAGTGGGGGAGATGAAACAACATGATATTTTTAAAAGAGGGCCAGGGAGATGGCTCAGTCTGTCAAGTCCATGCTGAGCACGCATGAGGACCCTAAGTAAAAGATGGCTGCAGCAGTATACTCCTACAGCGTAAGGCCTGGGGATACTGAGACAGGAAGGTCCCTCACGCTCATTGGTCAGGCAGCTTAGCTGAATCAGTGAACTCTAGGTTCAGAGAGAAGCCCTATCTCATTATGATGATGATGGTGATGGGACGATGATATGGAGAGCAATTAAGGGAGACATCACAAGTGACCTCTGTTCTCCACACAACATGCATACAAGTGTGTGTGTACCCCTAAACATGCTCAAATAAGAGCATACAACAAGGGATGCCTCCTAAATCTGACTTTCACAACGTTCAAATGTGCAGCTATAGGGAAAATGTTTTCATTCTTTTGGGGCCTAAGAATCCTCATAAGGACACATGGAGACACTCCCAATCTCCAGCCTCATCGACGTGTTGGTGTGTGTGTGTGTGTGTGTGTGTACGTGTGTGTGTACGTGTGTGTGTGTGTGTACGTGTGTGTGTGTGTACGTGTGTGTGTATACGTGTGTATGCGTGTGGCCAGGAGGAAGTGCACTTGTGCACAAGCATGTGGGGGCCAGAGGCGGTGGCTGAGTGTCTTCCTGTATTATTCTCCGCCTTATTTTCTGAGACAAGGCCTCTCACTGAATCTGGAGCTTGACTGTTTGGTTACTTAGGCTGGCATTGCCTCCCAAAGCTGGCACTGAAAACACACCTGGCTTTTTAACTTAGGTGTTGGGGACTCTCGCTCAGGGTCTAGTGCTTGTGTCGTGAGCATTTTACCTAGCAAGTCCTCTCCCAGCTCCTCGGAGAATCTTATTGGTAGGATCAGGTGTTTGGGAGGCACGTATTAGTGGCATGTGGAGGATGTGGAACAAGGTTGGAAATGAAGTCGAGTAAAGCAAAAGAAGTTCCTTCAAGAACAGATGTTGGAGCTGGGCGGTGGTGGCGCACGCCTTTAATCCCAGCACTCGGGAGGCAGAGGCAGGGGGATCGCTGTGAGTTCGAGGCCAGCCTGGTCTACAAAGCGAGTCCAGGACAGCCAAGGCTACACAGGGAAACCCTGTCTTGGAAAAACAAACAAACAAACAAACAAACAAACAAACAGATGTTGGAGTTGTGTTTTAATGCGGCGAGGAGCCTGAGACTGCGGGGAGGAAGCTGTGTACCATTTCTCTTCATCATGAAGTTACAGTACAGTGATCGGTCAGGTTTTACGTGTAGCACTCTCTGGGTATTCACCATGGTGCCAAGGCTCCAGCCACAGCTCTTTCTACAGTTTCCCTCTGTAGGCCAGTTTACGTGTCTGGTGTTATATAGCATGGTAAATTGGCTCAACCAGATCCAGGCCTTGAACCCATATCCCAAGCTCTTTCCTCCCTGCCCTCCAATTTGGGGCATCTGAGAGTCATTCTAATTGGACCAGCCTAAACCACATTCAACAAACACCTGCATGGCAAAGAGATAGCTTACTCAAACTGTTCTACCCCTAGAGCAGCCATCCTCAGCCTTCCTGGTGCTGCGACCTTTCACTATAGTTCCTCGTGTGGTGGTGACCCCCAACCGTAAGATTTCATTGCTATTTCCTAACTGTAATTTTGCTACTGTTATGAATCATAATCTAAATGTCTATGTTTTCCAATGGTCTATGATGACCCCTGTGAAAGGGTCAACTGACACCCCCAAAGAGGTCGAGACTCACAGATTGAGAGCCCCTGCCCTAGAGCCTTGAGTAGAGTCTGGTTCCCTAGGAGCATACCGATCTCCTTTGTGGAAATCTGGAACTCTACTGAAATCAGCCAGAATGATCACAGTAATGGGTACTGTTATTTTTTTTAAGATTTATGTATTATTTTATGTGTATGTGTGTGCCTACATGGGTTTATGTGCCCTGTGTGCATGCATACAGAAGCCCACAGACACCAGAAGAGGGTGTCAGACCCCCTGGCTCTAGAGTTACAGATGGATGTGACCTGCACTGTGGGTACTCATTACTGAACCCAAACCTCTACAAGGGAAGTGAGTGGTGGGCTGCTGAGTCACTTCTCCAGCCCCGGGAGTGGCCTTTATAAAATAATAGGACAGGAAGACATAAACTGCAGATGAGAGCAGCCCACAGGTTGTGTGGCTGCTATAGGACAAGTTGTGAAGTGTGGGGCCTGGGAGAGGGGACCTCAGGCCTGGTGTTAGCTAGGAGTTTTTAAAATATATTTTATTAATTCATTCATATTACATCTCAATTCTTATCCCATTCCTTGTATCCTCCCATTCCTCCCTCCCTCCCATTTTCCTCTTACTCTATGACTATGACTGAGGTGGACCTCGTCCCCCTCTTTATGCTCATAGGGTATCAAGTCTCTTCTTGTGAGTTAACCCAGAAGCAGAAAGAGTCAAATGGTATATGCTCACTTATATCTGGACACTAGCCCAAGGGGCATGTCCCATGAATGTCTTCACTTATCAGGAAAGTGGGACAGAGGGGAGGACCTCCTATTGGGACTCTAGGTGAGAGAACCATGGGAGAATGGGGAAATAGAAGGATCCAGGGGGTCCTAGAAACCTACAAGCTGGGAGTTTTAATGCAGAGTTTACCAGCATAGTCAGGAAACAAGCCTGCTTCCTCCCATTATAAAGGCTTATCCCTTACTCGCTTACTCAAACTGTTCAGCACAGAGATAAAAAAGGAAAGAGAGGCCACTGGGTACCGACTCTGAGCAAGAGGAGTTTTCTACTTTTTCCTCTTTGTAGTGGACTCATGTCCCTGAAACAGGAACCCTACCCCATTTCACAGATTGGAGAGAGGAGAGAGGGGCGGGAAGGGAAGTAACTGACTACCCAGGGCCACTCAGTTAATAAGCAAGAAAGAGAGGTTAAGATCCCTCTTGGCTACTGAACTCTAAAACCCACATGCAGGTAGCCATCCTGGGATTTGGCTCAGCCCTTGAGGATGACTTTGTACTGTGTGTCACACCAAGCACACAGGCCGATGACCGTTCTGCGTGTTGTCACCTCCGCTGAAGGTTGAATGTGTTCTGTGCCACATGCACTGGGCCCAGAGACACTGATGAGTGTGGGAGCCTGGAGGGAGGAACTGCTCATAAACTGGGGCTTCATTTGTACCTGCTCTATGGCACTAAGGATGGAAGTCAAGCCTGGGGGAGTAAGACAGGCATCCTGGGGTCACAACACTCACCGCTTCTCACACCCTCCTCTCTAGCCCATATCATCATTTGCAACACACAGATGCTCTCTTAGCACTTGAAGCATCTCTTCCTGGAACTGCCCCAAAGCCCTTTTGAGGCAAGTGTTATTCTCTCCTTTTTATGGATTTAAAAAAAAAAAAAAAAAGCCAAGGACCATGAAGGCTGGGTCACAGCAGGAGGCTTGTCCCTGTGAGGTCTACTCTCTCATGTCCCTGAAACAATCTTGAGTGGATGAGGTGGGATTTGAACTCAAGCTCTGTCTGATTTGAGACCATGGGCTGAGAACTTTGTTCCAAAGAAAATCTTCCATGTAAGTGATCCGGCCTTGAGGCTCTTTCCCTGAAGAGAGAACACTGGACATATTGATGTTACTGCCCCTTCCCTGCCCCCCCACCCCCCACCCCACTGCTCCCTCCTTTCCTGAACAAGGCTCTTCACTCTTGAGTTCCTCTGGGGAGTGTACACTTGCAGCAAGCCTAGTAGGAACCTTCTGGACCCCTGCCACATCTCCCACATGTTGATGCACAGGGTGTGAGCCTCTACGCTCTTAAGGACACAGACAACAGAGACAGAACCTTGGAATGGCAAGGCCCATGTGAGCAATCACAGGTGTGACAGTCACTGCAGGAGAAAGTGGCTACAGGGAAGTGGATTGCCCCCCTCCCAGCTTTATGTTCCGTTTTTAGCTGTGTTTTTCAGAGCAAGTAGGTGCCATGGTGATAGGAGCCATAGAAATAGATGGAGCACACCTCCCTGCACGCACGGGGCTGCTGAGCCGTTCCCATGGAAATGCACGAGGGAGAGCAGGGAACTTGCTCCTGCAGATGCCAGCTGCATGCTGGGAGAAGGCCCCTGGAGACTTCTTACTTTCTTTCTGGGGTTGTCCCAGGGCCCAAGGGTACTTACTCCCTTCCTCCCGGGGTAAACTGAGACCATCCCCGAGACTTCCCAGGGAAGTCATTTAAGGAACTTCACTTTTCTTCAGTATGCCCAACTTCCTTGACAGTCACCTTAAAAGAAATCCTAGGAGGCCTCCTGTTTCCACCGTTGTGAACGTGTGCCTGGGTCCTGCCTAGATAGAGAACTGGCATTGGGTTTATGCCATGGATAATAACGAAATTATGGGGCAGGATGTGAGGACTGAACATTTGGTGCTCAGGGATACTCATATCAGACGATCTAAGCCAGTAAGCCTGGCAGGGTTGGAGTGATTCTACTTGAGACTGCCCTTAGTCTGTGAAACCTCCCCGGAACACAAGGATGCCCAGGCACAACTATTTTTGGACACAGCTTTAGTGGACTCAGAGAGCCTTTGAAACAATAGCTGGAGCTGTTATGTAACTGTCTCTGCAAGGGTATGGATGTGTGTACAGATGAACCTGCTCAGAGCACAGCTCTGTTTCATTGGGCCTTAGTACACATCTTATAAAATGTAACCCATGTATGAACACACCCTAACTGCCTTACACTGGGCCAAGCAGAAAAGGCTTAATGTTAAAGTGTGTTATTATGAGGCTGGAGAGATGGCTCAGAGGTTAAGAGCACTGACTGCTCTTCCAAATGCCCTGAGTTCAATTCCCAGCAACCACATGGTAGCTCATAACCATCTACAATGAGATCTGGTGCCCTCTTCTAGTGGGCAGGCACACATGCGAGCAGAATATGTATAAATAATAAATAAATAAATATTTTAAAAGTGTGTTATTATCACTGTCTTATAGTATCTGTTTCTGTATTAGGGCACTATTAATATATATATATATATATACACATATATATATAATAAACACTTATTTTCACACATCGAAGTTCTCAGGTGACACACTTCTTCAGGGGCAAGGTAAATGCAATTCTGGACTAAAGTATGGGTCTGAGACTAAGTACTAACCAAGGGAAATTAGTATTACCCTCCATGAAGAAAGCATGGACATGTCCATATCAAAGGAGTTTTTTTAAAAAATTACTAACATAGTCAATCCTGACAAACAAGTGCATAAACTGTTAGAAATTATGAAAATCATAGCACTGGAAGATGCTAATGAAATGTTTGTCCTGCCATGTGTGGCACCTGACATGAAGTGAAATAAAAGGAAGAGGAAGAAGGAGGAGACAGAAGAGGGAGGAGAAGGAGGAAGAAAAGGAAGATGAAGAGGAGGAAGGAGTTTAAAGGGAAGGGGCGTGTACTTTACCACTTAGTTCAGCACCCCTCTGTGCACCCAGGCAGTCTCCAACGTCCTCGCAGTGGGAGCTCTGTCCTAGCAATTGAAGTGTTTGAAGCCTCTAACCCCTTCTGTCAAGGAGTGATGCCTATGGGAGCCTTGGCTTGTAGATGAAACTGAGCAGTGTAAAGCTAGCCGGACATTAAAGTAACTGCCTGCCTTAGCCTAGTACCTACCCGGGGAACTGCGCGACTCGGCGTTGGCCGCTGGCAGCATCTACACTCAGACACCATGTGGACTCCTGGGTCGTATTTCGTGGTTGCAGGAATGCGGTCTGATGGAGTCCTTGCAGAAACTCCATGTTAAATAAGCAAACACGTGTGCTCTAGTTTCACAGGCCAAGCCAGCTCCCAAGCAGGATGCCTTCCTTGCCCAGAGCGGTCATGCCTTGGAGTTTTGCCCCTTGCGTCAATTACTCTACTTGGCTAGGCAACGCAAAGCAGATTCACTTTGAGGAATGGAGCTCTCAGACGGTCTATGACGCTAACCATGGACGTCCACAGTCATGTTGGCAGACAGAGTCATGGCCAGAGTTTCAGAGTCATACAGTGAATGTTTAGCCATGTGAAACATCCGCACAAAACCTTCCTTTCCCAAGACAGCCTCTTTTCCCCTAGGAGTGAGACAGGAACCTCAAGTTCATCAGTTTAAGGAGTCTCAACTACCTCTCCACACCGCTGATTTCAACCCAGCATTTAAAGTGAATGCTTGATATTAGCAATCACAATTAACAGTTTTAAGTATGCATGGTAAATTTCAAATTTCTTATTATAGTAAAATATATATATTGCATGAACACTCAGGGAGGCAGAGGCACGGGGATCGCTGTGAGTTCAAGGCCAGCCTGGTCTACAAAGCAAGTCCAGGACAGCCAAGGCTACACAGAGAAACCCTGTCTTTAAAACAAATGTCATCCCATCTTTTTCTAAAACACTTCCATCTTCTCAAACTGAAACTCTTAGCACTAGCTGCCCACTGTCCCCACTACAGCTCCTGGCAGTTCTCACTCTGGGCTGTGTCTGTGAACGAGACTGATCCAGGATCCTCATAGCACTGTGCTCACACAGTATCTGTCTTTCTGTGTCTGGCTTACTTCTGTTAACACAGTGGCCTCAGGGTTTCTGTTACAGCATGCGTCATTAAAGACGAAAACTACCCCACTGTTTATATACTCCACATTTTATTTACCCACAACTTAATTTTTACCATAGTTTATTTCTTGCCATCTTGTTAAGATTGTGAAACAATCACAAAATGATGAAAATTATAAGAACAGTAGCCTCAGAATCCCTGTGGTATATCACAACATCCTCAATTTTCAGTGAATTATTTAATATCTATATGATCTACAGATTCCTCTGTTAGTGAGTTATAGACTGTCCCTACTATTATCTCTATTTTTATTACATTGATTGATAAGTTGACTGGCTGACTGACTGATTTGTATACATAGGCCAAGGGTATGTGCAGAGGTCAGAGTTGGTCCTCTTCTTCCTCCAGGTGGGTCGTGGGGATCAAGCTCAGCTTTCAGGCTTGGAGGCAAGTGCCCTTACCTGCCGGGCCACATCTCTAGCTCATGTTCCTACCATTATTTTTACATTTTTATTTATTGTATGTGTATGAACATTTTATATGTGTGCACCGCATGTACACCTGCTACCTGTGGAAGCCATAAAAGAGTGACGGATCCTCTGGGAACTGGAGTGACAGACAGTGTAAACTGTCATGTGGGTGCTAGAAGCAAAACTTGGATCCTCCAGAAGAGTAGCCAGTGCTCTGAAGTGAACTCATCTCACCTATCATTATTTTAAAGATCAACACAGACACACACACACACACATACACCACACACACATACACCACACACGCACACACACACCACACACATGCACACACACATCACACATATGCACACACACACCACGCACACACACACACACCACACACACCACACATACCACACACACACACACACACCACACACATGCGCACACACACCACACATATACACACACACATCACACATATGCACACATATACACACACACCACACACCACACACACACACACACACATGTGACTGGTGAGTCCTTCACCCTGTGTCCTTTCTGCATGCCTTATCATTCTTTGAAGACACGTTTGCTTTCTGGACAAGACATTCCAGGATCATCTATTGGGTTGCTTGCCCCAGCAATCACAATGATGGCGGCAGAGTGTACTGGTTAAATTTTAATTTCAAAAACAGCATAGTGGCTTCCTCAGTTCCCTTTCCTGTTAGGTGATGAATACCCTGACAAAAGCCACTGAAGGGGGAAAAGGTTTATTTCTATTCACAGTTCAAAGGCACAGTCCATGATAGCGGAAAGTCAGCTTAGGCAGCTGGTCACATCACGTCTCCAGTCCCAACACAGCACAGTGGATACAAGTGTTCAGCTGCTCTCTCTGTCTTATACAGGCCAATATCCCCTGACCAGAGAAGCCCTGCCCACAATTAAAATGAGTTTTTCCATACCAGTTAAGACAACTGAGGTCTAAACGTTCCCAGGGGCTAGCCTTAATCTAGATAGCACCAACAGGTGTGCCAGAGGCTTGTCTCTGGGATGATTCTAGATTCTGTTAAGGTGACAATACTAACTGTGGGGCTGGGGAGCCGTACAACTGGGGTTGGAGCAAGAGTGAGGTCTTGAGACCAGCAGGAGTAGGACCATTCTGTCCCTGCCTGGGCATGCATGTCCTGGCTCACAGACCCTTACAACCCCCACCTCTGCCACCCTTGAGGTGGTGACATAGTCAAGTAGCCAGATTACTCTCTCTCTCTCTCTCTCTCTCTCTCTCTCTCTCTCTCTCTCTCTCTCTCTCTCTCTCTCTCTCTCTCTCTCTCTGCTGGTCATGTCCAGCAAACACTTGGAGTTCGTCTTCATGCAAATAAAGCGTTCCCAGCATCTTGGCCCTGGCCAATGTACATTCACCTCGAAAGCCTCTACCCATTCTCCAAAAGCTTAAATAACCTTGGCTCTCCTGAGAGTCTGTTCTCCTAGGCTCACAGCTGCCTGATGTTTCCTCACATCCCCCCATCCCCACCCCCACCCCCAGGCTGTTCCTGCCTCACTTTCTTTCTCAGGCCACTGGTCTGATCGTGCCATTAAGGGATGGGGAGCAGAGTGGGAACAACAGCTGACCACTATAAATAAAACATACATTGAATAAATTTTCCCATTTTGCCATTCTTATATGAATAGACCCATGTCATTAAATACCTACTTTGTTTTATGTCTATGCATCACATGTGTGCCTGGTGCCTATGGAAGCCAGGAAAGGTTGTCAGAGACTCTGGTGACTGGAGTTATACACTGTGAAACACCATGTGGGTGCTGGACATTGAACCTGGGTCCTCTAGAATAGGACACTCGAGCTGGGCATTGTGGTGCATGCCTTCAATCCCAGCACTCGGGAGGCAGAGGCAGGCCTGTTCTACAAAGTGAGTCAAGGACAGCCAATGCATCCTGGAGAGACCTTATCTCGAAAAACCAAAAAATAAAAATAAAAAAAATAGGACATTCTTTCTCAGGATGAATTTCCTTAAGGAATCCCAACTTATTTAACAGTAAAGGGTGTTCTACAGGCGTTGTTAGGTGGTCTAGTCATACCTTCAGAGGTACTGCTTGTTTCCGGGCAGAGCTGGAGGACACACTGTCTGTCTGTCTCTGTCTCTGTCTCTGTCTGTCTCTCTGTCTGTCTCTCTGTCTGTCTCTCTCTCTCTCTGTCTGTCTCTGTCTCTGTCTCTCTCTCTCTCTCTCTCTCTCTCTCTCTCTCTCTCTCTCTCTCTTTCCTACATTCTTTAAGATCTAGTTCTGCCAAGCACTAATCTAATCCTAGCACTTGAGAGGCAGAGGAGGGCAAATCTCTGTGGATTTAAGACTAGCCTGTTCTACAGAGTGAATTCCAATCTAGCCAGAGCTACAGAAACGAGTCCCTGTCTGTCCCAAACAGCTAATGCTAATGCTAGGTAATGATCACACTGCTCACAGGGACACATGCCAGTGGGCCTCAGAAACTCTAGGGTTTGTTACCGTGTTGCCTTTCCCAGATTGTACCTCCCTGTGGCCCTGAGAGAAACAAGGTGGTCAGGATTGTAACATGTTGACTTTTTAGATCTAACCCACACTTACCCTTGACAACGCCTCCTTTTCCACGTAGTTACCCACTCAGTCTGCTTGGACCGTCACCCCTGCAGGCCAGGTCTGGCCAACACCCCACTACCACCACCCAGGGATGTGCTTTTGTGCCCATGGAGCTGAGACTCCACATCCCAGGCCTTCCTTCTTCCTTGGACCGCCTCCTCATCCTACGTGGGCTCTGACACTCTGCTTTGGGTCATCATGACTTCCTTCTCCAGAGCCCCAACCTTTGGCTCCTGTCTCTCTCTGCTCCACCTAAAGGCTTGAGGACGGAGCCCCTTATCAAAGGGAATGTGATGGAGCCACTATTTGTCTTGATAGAAAACATCTGTTTATTAACAATTCTTCTCATATTGGGAGCGCTAGCACCTGACCTATTAAATAAACGAATGCTAATTGTCACTGCCAGCATTCCAACCCCCCCCCCCCCGATCTTTTGTCTCTGTTATTGTCATGACATTTTTAATGAAATGTTTGTACAGTTAGGATGCCTTCTTCCTTACAGCAACATTTATTTTGCAAATTTGCAGTTGTATTTAGGCTACCACCAGCAACTCTCTTGGCAAACACTGAGCAACTCCCACCACAGAAATTAATGAGTAGAGACAAGGTCTAACCACCTACTTCTTCTGTTCTCCCGTTATCACGTGGAGGGGCTCTGGGGAGCTGATCCAGGGGACGGACAGCTATGGAAACCAGAAATGGAGTTTTGTAACCCTGCAAATCCTTAGTTCTTGTAAACAAGTCTAGACCAGGCGCATCCAGGAAATGGACCGTATCTCCTAGCTTTTGGGTGCCCCTCAAGGTCCCAGATACAGGCCTACAGCAATATAAGGGTTTTCTGTGTTTGTGGCTGACAGGGCACAATGAGGTGGTATGGGAAAAGAGCACGCCTTGACCCAGTGAAGGCTTGCTGCACTTCACAGACCTTGACTTCTGTGAACTACTGGTCTCTCTGTAAAACACATGCTTGGTGCCTTGAGCTTCTCAGCCCCGTGGCCTCTCTCCTACCTCTCTGGCTGCCTCATCTCAGTGATCGTAGTGAATGATGTTTTCTGTCCCCATCATCCTTGATAGGAGACACAGAGTGAGCACTTCCTGTGTGTTGCTGGTGACCCTGCTCTTGCCACCCGCTACCTGTGTCTCTCTATGAGTTTCCCTACTACTTGACCCTTCTGTGCACAGGCTAAAAAGGTCTTTGACTTTTACACAAGGAGCCCCCCCCCCACTCATCCTTTTGGACTCACCCCCTTTTCTAGCCTGAGTCCATGTAGCCTAGGAATGCTAAGCACATTATATTTATTGCAGCTAACTGTTTACTTTTTTCCTCTCCACAGGAGACAGGCATGATGGTAATTATGTGTTTAATGTTTGTCTCTTGGGCTGGTAAATCCCTATGGGCGTGGGCTGTGGCTGTCTTATTACCACAGTGTCTCCAGCACGTTGCACACTTAACAAATGAAGGCAATGCTTCTGTAGGATTAAATGGAAGACAGGCCAGGAAGTTACCCAAGAGCTTCGCATGTTCTAACTCATTGTGTCTGAGCACAGCTACTGAGGGTCACAGTATTAATAATCCCAATGTACTGATGAGAAAAACGACATAAAGAGGTCAGTGATTCCTGCCCCCCCCCATCCCAAAAGTGTATAGCTGGGTTGAGAATTCAACTTGGCTTCAGTTTGTACTTTCACCATGATACTTCGTGTATGTATGTATGGATGGATGGTTGGATGGATGGTTGGATGGATGGATGGATGGGTCAATGAATGAACCGATGAATGAGTAAAGGATAGATGGATGGATAAGAGAGAGGATGGATAGATGTACTATGCTTGAACACTGGTGCAACTTGTATAAGTATAGAGTGTAGATAGTTTATGAGAAAGAATTTAGGCTTGAGTCACAAATAATGCCTCATCTCAATCCACTTCAGAGCACACCCCAGGTCACTACTGTGGTTTGAATAAGAATGGTACCCATTAGGCTCATAGATTTGAATATTTTGTTACCAGGGAGTGGCACTATTTGAAAGGATTAGGAGGTGTGGCATTGTTGGAGAAAGTGTGTCTCTGGGGGTGGCTTTTGAGGTTTCAGAATCCCAGAGACTCTTTCTGCTGCCTTTGGAGCTGGATATAGAACTCTTCTCGGGGTGTAGAGTGGCTTCTGTAGCACCATGTCTACCTGCATGCCGCCCTGTCTACCTGCATGCCGCCCTGTCTACCTGCATGCCGCCCTGTCTACCTGCATGCCGCCCTGTCTACCTGCATGCCGCCGTGCTACCTGCATGCCACCTTGTCTACCTGCGTGCCACCATGTCTACCTGCATGCCGCCATGTCTACCTGCATGCCACCATGTCTACCTGCATGCCACCCTGTCTACCTGCATGCCGCCCTGTCTACCTGCATGCCGCCCTGTCTACCTGCATGCCGCCCTGTCTACCTGCATGCCACCATGTCTACCTG
>OU015742.1:192071072-192085075 GCA_907169655.1 Acomys percivali
ACACGGCATCATGAGGAAAGACAAATTATCAACTCTGCAATTAGCTTTGAGTTTAAAAGAAAGAGTTGACAGTAGATTTACTGCTGCCTCGTTCACCCATCTCCTTGTAAGGATGAGCTGAGAGGTCAGACACAATGCCTCCTATAGTAGCTGCTGCAGACTAGGGTGAGGCTTGCAGCATGAGTCCCAGAGGAGGCAGATTTATGACTGACGTGCTGATTTCATCTATGAAAAGCCATCTTTAATCTGCAGGAACAATAGATGATTTTGATACTCGAATAAGCAGATGTAAGATTAACGACTGCATACAGTGTGCTGGGTATTGCTTACTGAGCTTAGTAATAGTGCCACTCAGTCATTTGCAAGCAGACATCTTGTTGCACTTGAGGATGTGGAGGGTACAAGATTTATAGTAATGGTTTTTCCACTGCTAATAAAATCATCATATATATGCATAGCTTTCAGCTACCCACACTCTCTCCCCTCGCTCTCTCTTTAAGACTCTTCATACTCCATGGAGCACATTACACCTGATTTTATTGTACAAAATGCTGTTATTCTTCTCCTGTCCTGTCATCCTGTTCATTGTGGGAATGTCAGAAAATGCATGAAAATAGCCATGGTGGCAATGCACGCCTCTGATTCCTGTATTTAGGAGCCTGAGGCAGGAGGACCATCATTTCCAGACTGGTGCTTGCCCCAGTCTCAAAAATGGATCTAATTAATTAATAGAGTGGAGTTTCCAAAAGAACCTGTATGAAAGTGAAGTGGGGCTGGAGAGATGACTCAGCTGTTAAGAGCACTGGCTGCTTCTCCAGAGGTCCTGAATTCAGTTCCTGGCACCCACATGACAGCTCTGTCTGTAACTCCAGTTCCAGAGGATCCGACACCCTCTCACCGACATACATGCAGGCAAAACACCAATGCAAATAAAACAAATAAGTTATTTTTAAAAGAGAAAGTGAAGGAGTGATAAAAGGTACCAAAATCCTGGAGTCCAAGGAGGCGGCTTAGTTAGTTAAATGCCTGCTGTTCAGCAGGAGGAGGAGCAGGGTTTAGTCCCCAGCACATGGGTAAGAAGCAGAGCACAGCAGTGGGCGCCTGGAATCCCAGAACTAGGAGGCAGACGAAGCCTCCTTGAGGCTTTACTGGCCAGCCTAGCCTGCCAAACCAGTGAGCGCTGGGTTCAGTGAGAGACCCTGACTCCAAATGTTTTTTAAATCAAATTAAATGGAGTGAGCAATCAAAGACTGGTGACATTGATCTCTGGCCTCTGTGTGAACACACAAACACACATGCACAAGAGCACACACACACACATATACCATTTTATAAATACCAGAATCCATTACAATCAATAAATTATTAACAGGCTTGCCTTTAAAGTATTTTTATTTGATCTCAAATCTTTGCATATAGGAGTGTGTGTGTGTGTGTGTGTGTGTGTGTGTGTGTGTGTGTGTATGAACCCTATCATGATACTATTTTAAGAATTTTTAAATAAACTCTTACGACTTTCCATACCATGAAATTATCTCTACAACATCTGCATACTGTTGGTCCGTCTTTCTGTTTGAGACAGGTCTCACTTTATAGCCCAGGCCAGCCTTTAACTCTCTGCAATCCCCCTGCCCCAGTCTCCCAAGAGGAGAGCTGGGGTCATAGGAACGAGTCAGTCAGTTAACCACATCTTTCTAAAATTCCACTGTGTGAGAGTGCCACCATTTGATACCATAAACAATGCCACAGTAAACACCTCTTTCAACAAATGTTACACACACCTGTGACAACTTTATTAGGGATAGTAGAGACCAGATGGGAGAATTGTAAAACATATGGGAAAAATAAATCACCTTCCAAGGCTCAACTTTCATTCCCACTCCAACAACTAGTACGTGGGAGTCACTGTCACCATAGACCGCCTCCATCTGGGCTACCCTCCCCATACCCCACGTAGGAAAACCCAGATATAAGACCAAGGGCGCACAGCTAGTATGTGCCAGGTCCAGTGCTGGAACTACTCCCATCTCAGTCTGGAGCAGTGCCTCCACAGTAGGGCATCCAGACCCGGCATCCTTCATGTCCTCTGTGAACACCACCTGCAAGGCACCACCCCGTCACATCCCTTTGGCCAGCTCTGAAGGCAACTCAGCTGGGGTAGAAGTTCTGAGTCACACCCAACCTTGGTCTGCCACTTGTGTGGAAGAGCCCTGAGGGTAGACAGAGGACTGACTTCATGGACAAGAGTCAAGAAGTCCTGTGGCTCGGTTGGGCACAGCTGGACAACCTTAGCGCTAGCTGTTGCCCCCCCCCCCCCATCTGTATCCCCTGGGACTAACTGGGTTCCTCTACAGAGGCAATGGATGGCTCCCTGGTTGCTCAACTCCTCCACTAGAGGACAGTCTATATCTGCCTCTGTTATAGGAGGCACAGTCAGAGAGTGCAGTGAAGTTGATGCCCAATGGGCAACCTTCCCCCAAAAGGGGACAGAAGCCAGTGAACAAGTAGGTAGCCTCTGGTCCTCTGGTAGGGCATCCTCCATGGCTTCTTAGTGGGCCCCAAAGCAGGACAAAGTTCCAGTTGCTTTGGGGGTTAACTTGCTTTCTCCCAGTCCTTTAGTGGTTTTCTGGGTCTCATCTTCTGCTGTGTTTTCTGGGATTAACATCTCCCGGAATAATTGCACTCTGGACCCTGTCTTGTGCTTATGGGCAGGACTCTGCAGTAAACACGTACCATTTCCTTTCCTCCTTATTATATTATTTTATTAGTTATGTTTTGCTAGCTATTCTAACAAAAGAGCCTCAACATGTTTTGCTCAAATGCCGTGGTAGGCTGAACCGTCGTCTCCATGTGATAGCATATAGCGTGTCTTCAGAGTGTTTAGGGCCACCAAGGAGGGACTCTGCTCTACCCAGCCGCTTGGGGTCTCAGCAGCTCTGCCATCATACCGTGTTGTAGCTACCAACATTTCAGACAAGAAGAAGGAAGGTGTGCATGGAGAAACACATGGGAAATACGAGGCTAGGCTCAACAGGGCACCCACCATTTCTTCATGCGCCATGAGACTGAGCCAGTCCTGTAGCCACTCAAACTAAAAGAGAGGTGGAGTCAGAGAGACCGGAAGGCATCCTATGAAGGGTTCATTCTGCCACACCCCTCCACGCGACTTCCGGATCCAAACCAGTCCAATCTATAAACACAATCATGTAGATTTCACTTCATTTTTGTGGTTTTAGGTAATCGAGGGATCGGGCATCTGCTGCGTAAAGATGAGTTGCTGCGGGCTGCTCTGTCGCTGTCTCATGCCCGCTCAGTACTAGTCACCACCGGTTTCCCCACGCATTTCAACCACGAGCCCCCAGAGGAGACAGACGGCCCACCAGGAGCCATTGCTTTAGCCACCTTCCTGCAGGCTCTGGGGAGGGAAACTGCCATGGTGGTAGACCAGAGAGCCTTGAACTTGCATGTGAAGATTGTTGAAGGTGCCATTAAGCAAGGTGAGCAGTGATATGGGCCCGAACCATTTCCTGGAGCGCAGGTCCTTATGGGTAGAGACTGGGGGGAATCGATGTGTGGACCTTCAGCCATGTACCCAGCCCCAGGATGTGTCCTTCTGACAGGATGGTTAACCTCCAAGCTCAGAACAAATTTGCATGAGGTTCCAAAAAGTCCAAGTGACCCAATCAACCACTGTTGTCCACACAGTGACCAGTCCCCACTGCCAGTCAGTGCCCTAGAGGCCCAAAGCTTTGTGAACCCACTCCGTCTGGAACAGCAAGACTGATTCCCCATGACACCCCAGTCAGGACAGCATCTAGAGGCTAAGATACATAAATCTTGGTGAACATGAGATGTCAGTTCTTAAAGGAGTGGTCTTGAAAATGCTCGGACCCCCTCCTCACTTTCCTCACCCCTACCCTCAGCTTCTTGCCTCCGTTTCCCAAAAAAACCACCTGTACCCCATCTCAGGTCTTATTTGCAGGGCAACCAGAATATAAAAATACTATATCAGCCGGGCGTGGCGGCGCACGCCTGTAATCCCAGTACTCGGGAGGCAGAGGCAGGTGGATCGCTGTGAGTTCGAGGCCAGCCTGGTCTACAAAGTGACTCCAGGACAGCCAAGGCTACACAGAGAGACTTTGTCTCAAAAAAACAACAACAACAAAAAACCCATATCATATCATATTATATCATATTCATATCATATATTATATTGAATAGATGCAGGTTGTTTGGTTTATGAAGAAGGACGTTAGGACCAGTTACATGATGACCTGTACAGTGGAAGCTCTCGGGGAGACCACTGTGGGGCTAAGAGAGGACAATGCCAGGATTGCTGAGGCCCCTCACATTCAGAGAACAAGGAGAAGGGACAGACGGCATCAAGGCACACTACATGGATCAGCAAGTGAGACCAGGAAACCAAGGGCCAGGTGGCCATGTTAGGCTCTGTTCCAGAGCCACCAGAAGGTGCTGCCTGACACTGCTCTGTGGCTAGGTTTAGCATTACTCATGCGGAGAGTGAGGGCTGCGCCCTGTCCTCCTGGGAGCTCGGCTGGGTGGCTCTCAGGGACTTGGAGCTGCCTGGCCCGCACAATTCCATCAAGGGTACATTGCTTTATTGGATTCTGCAGAATGTTAATTAATTAATTAATTTGGTTGTTTGGCTGGTTGGTTGGTTAGTTGGCTGGTTTTGAGACAGGGTTTCTCTGTGTAGCCCTGGCTGCCCTGGAACTCAATCTGTAGACCAGGCTGGCCTTGAACTCAGAGGTTCCCCCCACCTCTGCTTCCATTCCTAATGACATGGCCACATCCCACGACAGTGCTGGGGTTAAAGGTGTGTGCGGCCACAGCCAGGCCCAGAACTTCTGTTACATTTGGATGGAGCAAGTGAACCAACTGGAACATGAAAGCTACAGCAGCCTTTTTACTGAGGCCTAGGAAACGATCTAGAGAAAGAAGGCAGACACCTCTCTCCCATCTCGTGGGCACAAGGCCAGCAAGGATTGGACTCTGTAGTCGGAGGACAGAGCCACGTTTCCCTGACCCACCTTGACAGGGGTCTTTTGTGCCCTTTCTTGGACATGTGGCTCATGTTGCGTGGCTGGGCTCTCTGCTGCCCACTCCCCTGACTAGAATCTGACACCCAGTGCAGCCAGGGAGGTGAGGAGTGGCTTTACTTAGCACCCACTTTACCCTAGACCCCACCCAAGTAACTGACAAGTGCAGAGGTCATCCTGGTGCCACCCAGCAATGTGAGTAGGTAGTCATTACACAGGAGATGCTCAAGAGGTTCATGTGGCTGACCCAAGGTCACATGCCTCTAAGTCCTGAGTCAGGGGACACTTCCCGGGGTGCTCTGTTCGCCATCTTTCCTTTTGCTTGAAGATTTGCCCAGGCCTGCCTGTGAATAAGCCAGGATTCTTCCCAAACTGCTATGAGATCAATTAATGAAAACCAAATGAATTTCACTTGGGGGTCGGGGAATATGTATATATTTCCCATATAGTCTGAAATAATATGTGTTATTTGTGTAATCCATTTCACCTTGTAAATCACCACCACACAAGTACCAACCGGAGTCTCTGGGACTCTGGTGTCCTCTGAAGGAATGTTTCATATAAAGAGGGAACCAGTAAGGTCTAGGGTGGGTAGGAATGTAAAGGCTGGTTTTAAAATGTCAACTTGCCACAGCCTACAGTCACCTGACAAAGGGGGTCACAATTGAGGAAGGACATGTCTGTGTGGGCTTATCTTGATGGCTGATTTAGGTGGGAAGACCTAGCCCATTGTGGGCACAACCATTCCCTAGGTAGGGCTCCAGCCAGTATAAGAGAGGAGGAGGCTAGCAGCCAACAGGCAGCGTGTGGCATTTACTTCTCTCTGCTCTTGACTGTCAATTAAAAAAAAAAAAAAAAAAAGCTTGAATTTCTGCCTCAACTTCCCTTCAGTGATGGGACTTGCAGACTAGCATTGTAAGCTGAATTAACCCTTCTTTCCCTTAAATTGCCTTTGGTCAGGGTGTTTTATCACAGTAACAGAAATTAAACCAAGACAGAACTGAGGCTGTGATACCAACATGCATACAATATCTGACTCTGATCAACTTCCTTGGTGTCTTTGGGCATCATGTTTCCTCTTCTATAAAGTGAAAATAATAATCACTTCATGGAACAGGAGTGTGAAAATTAAATGAGAGCATATATATCAAGTGCCTGGCACCCTGTCCCGTGGGCATCTAAATGAACACACGGCACTCTTGCTGGCAGCAGCTCAGAGCAGACCTTCTGTTGATGTGGTATCATGGAGCATTTTATACACTGCATATCCCCAGGTCTATACTGGTCCAGTTCAACCCTGCAGCCCCTGCCAACTCTGGACTAAAAATAAACCTAACCTCCTCTGAATTCTGTCAAAGCGTTCTCTGGAAGGACACCACTCAGTCCTGGTTCCAGTACTGTCCAAAGATGCTTTTCAGAATCACACTGCAACCCAGCACTGACATGGCTACCCTTTGTTTTTATTCTCAAGGGGTTCTGAAGACACCAGTTCCCATATTGACTTACCAAGGAGGGTCAGTGGAAGATGCTCAGGCATTTTTGTGCAAAGATGGGGACCCCAAGTCTCCTAGGTATGTATATGGTACCTCATACAGAGTGTATAGGGATGGGGAAGACCACATCCTTGTAGCCATGCTGACAAGACTTCGGCATACCTCATCCTATGAAAGAAAAAAGAGCCACCAGCCCATGAAAGCGTGGGGTTCTGATGGGCTTTGTTAGACATGAGGTTGGTGGCATCAGGGTCTACTTAGGGCTCCATAGAGCATGGCTAGAAACAGATCCACATCAGGAGGGAGAGATAGCACCCATACCTGAAACAATGCTAGCAGTCTCTCAGCCATGGGACCATTACAGTTGTCAACTGAGGGTAGCAGAAACTTCTAGAAAACGAAACAGAAATAGCACTGCATAGCTTGTATAGTGATGAAAAGTGCTCTTCTGAAATACTCCCTCCCTTTTCCTCCCCCATTCGTGTGTGTGTGTGTGTGTGTGTGTGTGTGTGTGTGTGTGTATGATTGTTTCTGTGTGTTGTGGTCAAATATTCCGAAAACCACTTGTTTGTTCTGGTTCAGATTGTATAACTTATATAGTGCTTTGTACATTTTTAGAACAACCCACAATAACACACTTTGTACAAACCAGTACATGCATGTAACTGAGATATACATTTAAAAACCAATATTGACTCAATGAACTCTGTGTGCAATGTACTCTGCTGCTTTCTCTTTCTATTTGTTCTACTACAACCCCCATGTCACCTAGTCTAAGCCTTGCTGCTCAGAACAAGGACACACAAACATCTCTTTAAGTCTCTGTTTTCAGTTCTTCCCAGTAAGTACCCAGAACCTGAATTTCTGGATCATATGAGAAGTCTGCCTATACCATTCCATCATGGAGTTGAGATTTTTGAAGAACTCCACAACATTTATTGTGGCACACATACACTCACACGTCAACTATACACAATCATAATAGTAATAAATTTTTAAGTGTTAAAAACTGCAAAGTCATCCTTAGCCGCATAGCAGATTATAGGCTAGCCTGGGCTACGTGAGACCTTATCTCAAGAAAAACAAAACCAACCAACCAAACAGAAGGGTATGCTTACTCAGGGCCAGGATGGTGTGAACTTGAATTTAACTATAGTAGCAATCCACCCTGCCCCCAACTCATCCACACAGTGGATCTTCTCATAGCATCTTACCGTTTACGAAAGGAATTTTAAAAGATAAGTAAACCAGCTCACATCTTTTATTTAACTTAATGTTTGCTTAATCTCTAAGCCTTGTTGTAAATTATACCCTCTGAGCTCTATAACGTGGCCACAAAACCATATATATTGCCACTAAAAACACCTGAGTGTTGCTCTCTCTCTTGAGAAGCCTACATCCATGTCTGGGATGTGTACTGCCCTTTTCTGGTGTATGAGTTTTGGGGGAAGACTAAACACCCATACTTAAATCTGAAGTATGCACCATCTCCGGTCTCTCAATAGACTTGTTAACTTGGCTTCACTCTGACTTGTTCTGAAATTCTTTCTGCGATGTAGTTAGCCAGTGTAGTGAAGGTAGATCCAGCCTACCTGAGTGGTGACCCCAGGAACTCCTCAGCTTCTGGCAGTAGTGCCTAGCTGTGTCTCCACGCCACCACCAATGTAGTGAATTAGTACCCTGAGGCGCCCCACCCACCCCCGCCCCACCCCCTGCACAAAGATGGTCATCAGTCAGTCTCCTAAGATTAAAGATTAAAGGAGACAAGTTAAGAAACCAAGGGTCGTTTACAGAGACACACAAGGTTAGAGTAGGAGAGGCTGCCATTTTCCCCATAAAGACTTATCGCCATTGCTTCCGGGCAGATTTGACCATCTGGTGGCCATAGAGCGTGCAGGAAGGGCTGCTGATGGTAACTACTACAATGCGAGGAAGATGAACATCAGGCATTTGGTTGACCCCATCGATGACATTTTCCTTGCCGCACAGAAGGTCCCTGGGATCTCATCAACTGGTAAGCAGGGGCGCTAAGGACTCAACATAAACACGCTACTGCTGAGCATCTCCTATTGACCATCGAGCACAGGCCAGGAAAGGTCACTATTTGCTTCCCACTCCCCAAACCGGGACTTATTTATTTTAGCCAGTCTTGACATGAATGGCACCATTATTGAGAAATGCAATACTCCCTTAGGAGAAAGAGAAGTGACCCACAGAACATATTTGACTTGCCCAGCTCAGAAGTAATTAACTCATTATGAAATATTAATGATAATGAAATCGAGGCACAGCGCATCATTTTTATCATACAGGATGGACTTTGTCCTGTGTTATCTGAAGAAATGCTTCACTTTTTAAGTACACTAAATGTAAGATGAGTCGGATATTATTGTTAATAATACACCGCGACAATTTGTTTCTGTACTGAACTTTATACTTTTTCCAAGAACTTTCACAACCATTATATTTCCTATCCCACTCAAAAACCTTGTGAGGTCAGAAGGACATTAAGTGAGAAAGTGAGGCCCGCCCAGCAAGGTTGAAGGTGGCTAGCTAATTAGCCTTGCCTGCAGGACTTGGAGCAAAGTGCCACCACCCAGTACCTACTGCTGAAGAGTCACTTTGATGTCATGCAGGAGCCAATCCCCCCAAGGATGCCAGCTCTGCCTTCCTCTGTCGGGAAGGCAGGGCAGGCTTGGGGTGATTAAAACCTGTCTGTCCTTCTGTGTCTGTTACTCTCCAAGCCTCTGAGTGTTTTCCAGACCCATTAGTCCCCTCTGACTTCTGAGGTTTTGAAGAGTGAATAAAAACTTTCTGGAAGGATTAGAAAGTTTCTGCAAATCCCCAGATTTTCCCAGAAGAGGCTGTGGATGGGGCGCACGCAGTGTGGTCAGCTTGGTTGGTCTCTCACTTCCTGTCCCTCCCAGCTGGGCAGGTAAAGGACCCAGTGGCCCACAGGCAGCAATTAGCAGGTAGTCTGGGAAGTTTTGGGAGCATCCCCTCCTGCACCACATGTACTGCCCCCCAACCCCCACCCATCTCCCCCCCTGCTTGGCATCTAACTACTCCTTATGCTTCCAGGAGGTTCCATTATTTTTGTCATCCAAACAGGCTGTCACTAATTTAGAAACTGTTCTGGGAAAAATGGCCAAGGTGGAAAGAGAAAACAAAACCAAAAGCCCCGAGGGCATTACTGGAAGGTATTCAGTCACTCACCACCTTCTGAGTCTTCTGGCTCAGTCTCATCTCCAATGCTTGAGGTGGTCTATTTCCTTTCCCATCAGCTCCTGATGAGTACTAGCCTCAAAAACAGTGGTTCTCAACCTTCCACATGCTGCAACCCTTTTTTTAAATTTAAATTTTCTTAATTTATTCAGATTACAACTCAATTGTTATTCCATCACTTGTATCTTCTCATTCCTCCCTCCCTCCTGCTTTCACCCTATTCCCCTCCCCTAGGTCTAAGACTGAGGGGGACCCCCTCCCCCGCTATATGGTCATAGGCTATCAAGTCTTATCTTGGTAGCCTGCTTATCTTTCTTTGAGTGCCATCAGGCCTCCCCACCAAGGGGAGGTGGTCAAATATGGGGCACCAGAGTTTATGTCAGAGTCAGTCCCCACTCTCCACATAACTGTGGAGAATGTCCTGACCATTAGCTAGATCAGAGTAGGGGTTCAATGTTTACTAATTGTATTGTCCTTGGTTAGTACAATAGTTTGAGCAGAACCCCCCTGGGCCCTGATTCACCTGTCACCATGTTCTTCTTGTAGGTTTCTAGGGCCCTCTGGATCCTTCTATTTCTCCATCTCTTATATTTCTCTTACCTAGAGTCTCAGTAGGATGTCCTCATATCTATTCCAATCTCCTGGTAAGTGAAGACTTTTGTGGGACATGCCCTTTAGGCTAGTGCCCAATTATACGTGAGTATATATCATGTGAGTCTTTCTGCTTCTGGGTTAACTCACTAATTATGATCATTTCTAGTTCCATCCATTTGTCCACAAATTTCAGGATTTCCTTGTTTTTAATAGCTGAGCAGTATTCCATAGTGTAAATGTACCACAGTTTCTTTATCCATTCTTCAACTGAGGGATATTTAGGCTGTTTCCATGTTCTGGCTATTATGAATAAGGTTGCTATGAACATAGTTGAGCATATGTCCTTGTGTGGTGGAGCATCTTCTGGGTATATTCCAAGGAGTGGAATAGCTGGGTCTTGAGGAAGCCCTATTCCCAGTTTTCTGAGAAAGCACCAGATAGATTTCCAAAGTGGTTGTACAAGTTTGCATTCCCACCAGCAGTGAAGGAGTGTTCCTCTTTCTCCACATCTTTGCCAGCATGTGGTGTCACTTGAATTTTTGATCTTAGCCATTCTGATGAGTGTAAGATGGAATCTCAGAGTTGTTTTGATTTGCATTTCTCTAATGACTAAAGACATTGAGCATTTCTTTAAGTGTTTCTCAGCCATTCGATATTCCTCTGTTGAGAATTCTCTGTTTAGTTCTAAGTCCCATTTTTCAATTGGCTTATTTGGTTTGGTGGTGTTTAATTTCTTGAGTTCTTTATCTATTTTGGATATTAGACCTTTGTCAGATGTAGGGTTGGTGAAGATCTTTTCCCAGTCCATAGGCTGTTGCTTTGTTCTCTTGACAGTGTCTCCTGCCTTACAGAATCTTCTCAGCCTCATGAGGTCCCATTTATTAATTGTTGACTTTAAGGCCTGGCCTGTTGGTGTTCTGTTCAGGAAGTTGTCTCCTGTGTCAATGTGCTCCAGGCTCTTCCCCACTTTTTCTTCTAACCGATTTAGTGTCTCTGTTTTTATGTTGAGGTCTTTAATCCACTTGGACTTGAGTTTTGTGCATCGTGACAAATATGGGTCTAATTGCATTTTTCTACATGTAGACATCCAGTTAGACCAGCACCATTTGTTGAAGATGCTATCATTTTTCCATTGAATAGATTTGGCTTCTTTGTCAAAAGTCAAGTAACTATATGTGTGTGGATTCATTTCTGGGTCTTCAATTCGATTCCATTGATCAACCAGCCTATTGCTGTGCCAGTACCATGCTGTTTTAATTACCATTGCTCTATAATACAACTTGAGATCGGGTATGGAGATTTCTCCTGAGGATCTTTTATTGTATAGGATTGTTTTAGCTATTCTAGGTTTTTTGTTTTTCCATATGAAGTTGAGAATTGATCTTTCAATGTCTTTTAAAAGTTGTGTACGTATTTTGATAGGGATTGCATTGAATCTGTAAATTGCTTTTAGTAAAATGGCCATTTTTACTATGTTAATTCTTCTTATCCATGAAGAAGGGAGATCCCTCCATCTTCTGATGTCATGTTCAATCTCTTTCTTCAGAGATTTAAAGTTTTTTTTTTTTTAAACAAGTCCTTCACTTGCTTAGAGTTACTCCTAGATATTTTATATTGCTTGTGGCTGTTGAGAAGGGTGTAGTTTTCCTAATTTCTTCCTCTGCATGTTTGTCATTTGTATATAGGAAGGCTACTGACTTTTTTGAGTTAATTTTGTATCCAGCCAATATGCTGAAAGTGTTTATCCGCTGAACACTCTGTGACCCTTTAATACAGTTCCTCATGTTGTGGTGACCCCCTAGCCTTAACATTATTTCATTGATGGGGCGGGAGAGATGACTCAGTGGTTAAGAGTGATGCCTCCTCTTCCAGAGGTCCTGAGTTCAATTCCCAGCAACCACATGGTGGCTCACAAACATCTGTAATGTGATCTGATGCCTTCTTCTGCAGATAAAGTAATCATATACAATAAATAAATTAATTAAAAAAACATTATTTCATTGCTACTTCAAAATTGTAATTTTGCTACTGTTTGGGATAGTAATGTAAGTATCTGTCATGCAGGCTATCTGATACGTCTCACATACACACACACACATACACACACGTGAAAGGGTTATTTGACGCACCCCAAGGGGTCTTGACCCACAGGTTGAGAACCACTGCACTGGGGTAAGACACAGTTCACCTCTGCCTGTGGGATATTGACCAGTCACATGGTACAGCTCAGTGAGAGGAGCCACTGTGTGGGAGCTACTCAGTGTCACATACCCTTGTCTCCAGTGGGCCTGGCAACATGTCAGAACCCAAGCCACCCCACCTGCGGCTAGATGTGGAGACCTAATAAAAGACAGGATCCCACCCCAATGAGCTCCAAAGTCAGATCCACTCCTAACTGTAGAAGTTTCTAGAAGACTCAACATCCAGTTGTCAGAAACGTGTTCAGGCACAACCACTGCCATGTGGGGAGGGGCTGTCTTGTCCCACCCACCCCCACGCTGCCCCCATCCTATATGCTCACTCTGTTCCTCTTCCTCTTCAGGAGTCGGGGACGGAGGCAATGAGCTTGGCATGGGCAAGGTCAAGGAGGCGGTGAAGAAGCACATAAGAAACGGAGACGTCATCGCCTGTGACGTGGAGGCCGACTTCGCTGTCATTGCTGGTGAGTCCCTGCCTGCCTGCCTGCCAGGCTGCCAGGCTGCCTAGGGCAAGTGACCTGAAGCCTGACCAGGGGTGTTAGGCAGTTTCTAGTCGCTGTGACAAACACCTGAAAGAAACAACTTCAAAGGAGGAAGGGTGGTCTGGGTTTGTGGTCTCAAAGGGTTCAGAACACGGCTGCTGGCTCTGTTGTTCGTGGGCCTGTAGCAAAGCAGAATGCCGTGGCAGAAGGGCCACCTGTCCATGGTGACCAAGAAACACAGCAAGCGACCTTGTGCTTCCCTGGCAGGCTAGTTCTGCATTCATTCTATCTGGATTAGCACCCTATTGGACAGTTCTGCTCGCTCAGTTGCTGTCCAACATGTCCGTCTTCTCTGGAAACGCCCGCCCTTGCAGACACACCCAGACCCATGCTCTACTAATCTCCCAGATGCCTCTCCGTCGGGTCAGGTTGGCAGTCAAGATAACCATCACAGCAAGAGCGAAAGCTTTTCTTGTCTGCAGGAGGCTCTGGAGGGCCCGAGGGTAGAAAATTCAGCCACTCATGAACACTTCTGGTGTGCTGGGCATTGTTCTGGCTTCTGGGGCAACAGCAGGGATGATGTGTGCCAAAGAACTTCTTCCTGGAGTTGGGAGACAGTGACCCCGACCTTGAGTACATATACCAGGTGGCATGGTGACAGGAGGGATGAGGACAGTTGAGTGAGATGGGAGAGCCACTCTGGTCAGTGGTCAGCGAGTGCCTATGCCTTGGTGGACAGAAGGGTTCGCCATGGCTCCTTTCACCAACTTCTGCCTTACACTCCCCATCCTTCCTGTTGCTGCCTTTTTCACAGGACCTTAGGACCACCAACCTTTCTTGTGTATCCAGGTGTTTCAAAGCCTGGCTTTCCCTTATCCTCTGGAAACACTGACACCTGGAAAAGGCTCTCCTCCCTTCATGGTCAGTCAGCCTGGACAGGAGCAAACACTC
>OU015742.1:192092255-192105071 GCA_907169655.1 Acomys percivali
CTCTCTCTCTCTCTCTCTCTCTCTCTCTCTCTCTCTCTCTCTCTCTCAGATCGAGTCTTTGTCTAAAGTGGGTACTGTCAGCACTGTCGGAAGCAAAGCAATCATCTGAGTTGTTGCCAGGAGCGGGAAGGGGGAGCAGCGGGGAAGTGGGGGTGGGACGGGGGTCCTTACTGTTCTCTTTACAGAAGTGACAACTCAGTGAAGGCACTGCAGCATCTTGGGGTGCACACATGCTAAAGTATGGGGGCAGAGCGGGAGGGAAAAGAGTCCTGTGGGCATAGACTAGAAGAAATCTACCAGATTGGGGGAGGGGAGTAGCTTCTCACTGAGCAGCCCCACAGGGAATCTAAAGTACCCTAAATTGGGCCCGAGCCCCGTTTAGCATATTAGTTACTTACCTGCTACTGTGATAAAACACCATGACAAGGCAACTTACAGAGGAAGGCATTTGCCTTGGCTCACACTTGCCAGAGGGGTTGAGAGTCCCTCATGGCAGGGGAGCATGGCAGTGAGCTACAGGCAGGGCAGCTGGAGCAGGAAGCTGAGAGTTCACACCCTCAGCCACAAGCATGAAGGAGAGAGAGCAACCTGGAAGTTGTCAGACCCACAGTGCTCAGCCTGTCTTCCTGGCTTGGGAGGACAGGGATGGGGGGTGATGTCTGAAGCAGGCCCTTTCTCTGAGGTGTAGCCGCCTGCTGGTTACTGACTGGGTTTCTAGGCTGTGTATTGGTTTAAGAAGGGACAGACAACTGTGATGTCTCCCAGCCAGCCAAAGGCTGGTGCCCCTGACACCCCATTCCTGACAAGCCCCCATATCTAGAGGCCCTTGTAGTCACTATTCTTTTTCTTCATGTTGTTTTGTTCAGTCCCTCTGGCCTCTCTCCTGTTGAATTCAATACCTCCCCGAGTTGGTGTTATTCCCTCCAGAGGACGGAGCTGGTGGGCTCTGGGTGGTGGCTATCTTCCCAAGACCACCCAGTAAGAGGCAGAGCTAAAGTAGGAATGGAAGTCTCTCTGATCCAGACCTGGTCTTTTCCTCAGGTGACCCAGAAGCTGCCCAGGCCTGAGAGTGCTGGGGCATAGGGGAGAGGTGGGTGTGAGATTTTACGGGACATTTTCATGAGGGAAATGGTCTTGTCTTCCCTGGAGGCCCAAAGGCCTTTCTGTTCTTTCTTTGTGCTTCCTGCATTTGAACTGGAAAACGTGGGGGGCTGCCTCCCACATGACTGCTGATTCACACAAACACAAAGTGTGAGCCCCGCCCAGCCAACCCCCACAGCCCCACACTCATCCTCCAGGGATGGAAAATTCTCCTCTTGGCATGGATGCCCAGACTTTCAGAAGTGTATTAACAATGCCCTGCTCTCAAGGAGGAAATGGAAAGGCAGGTTTTTAAAGCAGAACCACATTTGCTGAGCCCCTCCTGGGGGCCAGGCCCAGGCTTGTTCTGGGAAACAATGAGGAGTCAGACACAGCCCCTGGGGAAGGAACTGGGGGAACACAGCAGAGTGACATGGGGGCCAGATGGAAGCTCTCTATCCATCTCTCGGTCTCTGTCTCTGTCTGTCTCTCTGTTTCTCTCTCTCTCTGAGTTTGGTCTAAAATCATGGCTCAAGCAATCCTTGCCTCAACTTCCTGAGTACCTAGAACTATAAGCCCAGCTTCCCAACATAATTGTATTTTTAAAGTAATCTAACTTGATTTTTTTTAAAAAATCATCTTCTATAAACATCATCCCACCATGTTCTAGAGTGAATTATTAACAGGTTACCCCTAACCCTGCCTCTAATCCTAGAAGCTACCCTGGGGCCTCTTTCCCCCATCCACTTTGACTCCATCTTTGAGGCCTGCCCACTTCGCCGCCGCCTCCCCTCTCCTGCTTCACTGTCTGCCTCAGCCTCGGCAGGACCGCAGCCTTCAGCCCTGCTCCAGTGAAGGAGGAGCTGCCCTCTCCTCTTGGTTTTTTAGAAGATGGTGTGGTCCTTCCTGGAAATTTGCTGGAAGTGGGAGATGGCCAGCTGGTCTCTCTGGGTCTTAAAGGCTGAATGCCAGCCAGTTCCTAACCCGTTGGCTGTTCACACTCACCCTGAGGATGCCATAGTCCCCTCCATGTCCCAGAAGGATAAGAGCAGTGAGGGCAAGCAGTGTGCTGGGAGGAGGTGGCCCTTCGTACCACGTGCTTTGCCCCATGGAGAGAGGATATGAGTTAAGGAGGAAGAGAGGTGGGAGAATTGAGCCCAAACGAAGGATGAATGCCTGCCTGGGCTGGGTAGTGAGTTACAGGTCATCCAGGGTTAAAGATACCCTGTTTTTAAAAGGAGGAGGAGGGAGGAGGAGAAAGATGGAAACAGCGAGAGAGATAGAGAGAAAGACAGAGAGACAGAGGATAGAGGATAGAGGAAGACAGAGAGGGATGGTGAGATCTCATGCCCAAAGCTCTTTTTCTACTCAGAGATGTATGCATTTCTCCCTCCCTCGCCCTGCATGACTATCTCCTCCTTGTCTCTGTTTCCTCCCAGGAAGAAAAGATGTTGGGCATCCTGGTGCAGAACCAAGTCCGGAGCGGAGTCTCTGGCGTCGTGGGCATGGAAGTGGATGGTCTGCCTTTCCATGGTGTCCATGCTGAGATGGTGCAGAAGCTGCTGGATGCCACCACAGTGCACATGTGACTGACTGTGTTGTGTGGGCAGTCCCTGCCCGATGGCCAGCCTGTGTCTAGGCAGGCGTCCCAGAGGCATTGCTCTAACTGTCCTTCATCCTGGCTTTTTCAGGCCACCCGTATGGACTGCTCTGAGAATCTTTCTACCTGCTACTTAAGAGATAACTCATGAACAGTTAACTGTGGAACATTAGTATAAGCATCAGCTATGTGGGGGTAGGGGGGGTACCCACCTTTAATCCCAGCACTAGGGAGGCAGAGGCAGGCAGATCTCTGTGAGTTTGAGGCTAGCCTGGGCTACACACTGAGTTCGAGGACAGCCAGGGCCACACAGAGAAACCCTGCCTGGGCACCAGCATGGTCTGGGCTAATTACAAAAGGATTGCGTGCCCATACATGGAGTGTCGGGTTAAAAAGCCGGGGCTTTTGTACTCACCACACCAGCAAAAATACTTACACCTTTGAAAGTTCTTTCTTTTCCTAGTTTTTCCTTTTCTAATAGTACTTATTTACTATTTGAAGGGACATCCCACAGCATCCTCCAGCCACCGCACTCGTTCTCACACTCGTTCACCTCTGACATACTTCCATCTCCTTACTCCCACCCCTAGCTACACCCTTCGCCCTCTTTAAGTGGGAAAGAAGTCATTCTGGCCAGTAGAGCCAAAAAGGTGAGTCAGACCTACCCAGGGCTCAGGCCCATGAGTTCACCCTGATCTTTCACAACCTCCAACCTCACATTTCTCATCAAAGTCAGAAACTGAACCACTGACCACACCCCGTTATACACTTAGTCCTGACGTCAGGGTGACATCTTGCGTGAGATCTGAGCCTACTGAGTGTTGTTTCATGTCTTTAAACATGTCTGGTATGGTTCTTTAAGGGGTGTTCAGGGTAAAGAAGGAGCACATGGTTTACACCCCAATAAAGCATCCATGTAAAGAGGAAAGTCATTTTAGTATGAACTTCTAGTGTCTCTGTTTGCTATTCTGGCCGGGGTTCAACCTGCTGGGTTCACACTCACAGTGAGGGCCAGTCCTCCACCTGAGACCTCGCAGCTAAGCGAGCACACTGTGGCTCTGCAGCCTCGCTGCCCAGGTCTCTTCAAGCTCTCATTCTTGTTCACTACAAATGCCACACCATGAGAGACTCTGATAAAGAAAATACCCTGACAGTTTAAAAAAAAAAAAAAAAAAAAAAAAGGACTAAAGAGATACTACCATCGCTATGGAAAAGCTGCCAATAATCTTAAGATTCATGTTTTGGAGAAGATGTTCATGGATCAGCTTTTGTGATAGTAATAGCAGAATTCTACTCCAGCACTGAGAGGGTTAAGGAGTAAAGTTGTCATGAGTTAACGCTTACTGTGGTGAAGAAATGTATGGGGGTGTTGTGGGGGAGCAATTGAGCTATTTAAGAAAAAGGCTAAGACCCAGTTAAGTTCAGAGGCAGCAGAGAGGGCTTGGGGAATGGAAGAGCCAAAAGCTATCCCCCACTCACAGATGCAGACTCCGTCCTTACAGCTGAGACTGAGCATCTGATGCCCAACGCAGGTTGTCGGTGCTAGGCTTCCCAGGACCTGGTTTGAAAGTGTTGCTGTTCCATACTGTGATTCTCACTCAGACCTTGCTCTAGTCCTGTCTGTTCTCAGGAGAAAGGTCTGTGTTTATGTCTGTAATGGCTACCACCTGCCGAAGTCAGTCAGCAGCAGGAGACCAAGAGATGTCCTTCCGGGAGCTACGGTGTCACTCAGAGATGGGTCTGGCTCCGGCCACTGCTAGACAATCTGTGGGCTTTTCAGGAAGCTGTGGAGAGGGGTCCTGAGAAACAGTACATAGGACACACAGTTGGTATTCACAAGCGAGCTGGTGACCTGGCCCAGTGAGGTAGCCTGCTGTATACACATGGGCCATCCCTCAGTCCCTGGATGTCCTCTGTACAACTGACACCCTGTTGCTCAGCTTGGAAAGACACTCCTCTGAAGTCACTTCTTGCCCACGCCCATTGCCTGCCAACCCCAAGTCTGCTATTTCTTGCTCATTACACACGGCTTCCACTGGCCTCGTCAGGAAGTTCATTGCTCTCTAAACAGAGTGTGGGACTTATTAGAAAATTGTATATTCTCTACATCAGTGATGCGATGTGTTTGCCAGAAGCGCAGAAGCAGAGGAATATGGCCCTTGGGGCAAGGTAGATGACTTCGTGTAGGTTCCAACCCAGGTGTCACATTTGACGAAGTAGATTTTGTTCAGATGACAGCTGAAGACCTAAGCAGAGGTGATGTGAACTGTTGGTCAGATTGGCCAGATGCCCACGAAGTTCACCTCTCTCCTCTGCTTGTCACCCAGAAAAACTACATTTCCCAGCCTCCCTTACAGCTGGAGCCCATATGACCAGGAGCAAGCTAATGGGTTAGGAGTAACAGGGCTATCAAACACTTCCATACTTGGCCATAATTGCATGTGGGGTTCTCTTACACTTCTCCTACCTGTGTAGATGGGCAGAGGAAATCCCACGGTTTACAGCTGTGTGATTTTGTGATTTTGATGGGCATTACTGACTGCTCCAATTCAATCTAATTTGCCTAATCTGAGTGAGCAGCTTTATCACTGAGAAGTATCTTCAAACAACAGTCCTCAGAGGGTTCCATTACATCAGAGACAGTAGGTAAAGTGAGGGTGCACTGGCATCCTTAGAATTTAAGATGTGGGCTGGAGAGATGGCTCAGCGGTTAAGAGCACTCACTGACTGCTCTTCCAAAGGACCTAGGTTCAATTCCCAGCACCCACATGGCAGCTCACAACTGTCTGTAACTCCAAGATCTGACACCCTTACACAGACATACATGCAGGCACATCACCAATACACATAAAAAAATAAATAAATAAATAAATAAATAAATAAATAAATAGAATTTAAGATGCCCCTAGGATGCCTTGTCTGTATAGTAGTGAGTTAGCTGCCACTGCCGGTGTCTGTGGAGACTGGACTGAGGGGTGAGGTACTTTGCAGAGAAGAAGTTGGTATTGTGACCTCTCTAGCTTACCCCAGCACAGACAGCGACTATCCTGTGATAGCTGCTAACTGAAAGAGAATGGGACTGAAATCCCACCATTTCCCTCAGAGCCCCGGATGCTGAGACCAGACAAATTCCAGGAATGAAGACTCCATTTCCCAAATGCTTAAAGCATTGGGTCAGATTCCGGCTCTTTCTAGACTACACGAGCTGACGGGAAACAGCAGATGGAGATGTAGTCTGTCCTGACGCTCTCTCCCACTCCTCTCGGGCCAGCCCACAGTCCAGTATGTGTAAACAGGAAGATGAGTCCTGTCTCACTAAGCAACACTGGGGAGTAAGAAAGGAATTTTAATGGCTTCTGTCACCTTCAGTCCAAACCAGATGGGCTTTTCCTCACCGCCCTTCTCCTAGGAGAGAAAGCAGGATTTTAATCCTTAATAGTGGTCTTGCTTAGTCTGTTTGGAAGAAAAGATCTATTCTTCCATTACACTCCATGACTCCCGGAGCCTGACCCACAGAGGGATTAAGTGGTCCAAATCAAATTTATGTTTCAATAGGATGTGGGCAATCTTCAGTAATAAACATAGAGTCTGCCACTGTTGAGACGATGCCCCAACAGACAGAGATTGTCAACAAACAAGGTGGGCCTCTCACAACAAAGCCAGTTGATTCTGGGGAAATGCCAGAGAGATAAATGCGATAGGCCCCGTTCTGGTCTGATGGGGGCTCACCCTCACTGTGGGGGCAGCTACTCAACATACAAAGTCTCATGTGGTCAAAGACAGAGGGAGTGGCATTCCCCAAGCCACAGGGCTGGACTTTGTCCTCAAAAGTCCCAGGATGGATTTGCAATACTCTGCACAGATGCATGCGGGGTAGATTTGCAACAACACCCTGCACAGATGCATCCAGGGTAAATTTGCAACAACACCCTGCACAAATGCCTCTGGGGTAGATTTGCAACAGCCCCTTGCACAGATGCATAACCTTTGCCACAGGGCAGAAGAGAAAACCCTATTGCACTCGATGGCTTGGGCTTGACCACTTGTCCGGTGCTCTAGGGCAGCACGTAAGTTACCTTGAGTTTTCCCCAAGGTCAGAGCCTGGATCTTCCTGAGTATTTGGGTTCTTTCAAGGACACTTGGGATCTCCCCAGTGTGGGTGGGGCCCCTGCCCTTAAAGACTGCACACACTCTGCTGCGATTGGCTACTTTGTTTTATTTGCAGACAGAAGTCACTACATGAACCCACCTCACAGTCCAACACAGGGATGCTTGGCATAAGAGAGAAGACAATACAAAACTACAGCTCTCATAGTAAGAGGAGATGGGTGGGCTCGGCTTGTTCCAGTCCAAGCCAGTGCGAATCCAGAATTTCAGGTCAAGCGGGAGACACAGAACACTCAACTGTCACCATTGCCATAACGTCCTAGGCTGGGGTAGGTGTGGGCCTTTCTGGCATGCAGCATCTCTGCCAACTTCCCCACAGGAACGATTTCTACCAAAGTGGAGCTTGAGCTCAAACCTGTGGCCAAAAGACATGATGCTGTGTATCTTTCATTAATTTAGTTGTACCTAGGAACTCTGGAAAACTGTCATACTCCCCTCAAAGGCTGCTGGATACTCTATAGTGTGTGTGTGTGTGTGTGTGTGTGTGTGTGTGTGTGAGAAGGATAGGAGTTTCTGACAGCAGTCATATGATCCTAGTATCACCGTCTTGGCACACAGTTGCCATGGACACCCTGCCATTTTATAATCTCTTTCTTTTCCCTTAGGCTCTCAGGTATGGCACTCTGGTCAGATGGAAACAGAAAGCTAATGAGGAAAAGCCTACGTCAGGAAGTTGGCGAGGAGCACGTGAGAGTCAGGCCCACGTTCTCCTATTGAGCTTTAGTACGACATTTTGAGAGCCCTGGAGTTTATTTGCCATCAGCCCTTGGGGTTGGGGAATCTGTCCGACTAGCCCTATAAAAGCGAGCTGTGTCTGGAATTGGGGCATCTCCCCTGACTGCCACTCTGCTCTTGTCCCTGCCCCATCCCTACCAGTGCCCTAACCCCTGCCTGGTTCTTCGCCTTAACCAGCCTTCTGTTCTAGACTAGTTGTAAAGGCGAGTTCAATATTGACGGTGACAATACAAGATCACAGCACATTGGCTGGTACCATCTGTGACGACAGCAGCACTGGAAGGCGTGGCAGGTGACACCCAGGTCCCTACTCTCCTCTTCCACACCCCCACCTAAGCTGCTCTTCGCCAACCTCCTGAAAGTGACCATTCTGACTCCCTCCCACCTGTAGGCCAGGTGGCAGCAGAGAACATGACAAAAGACAGGGCTCATTCATGCCCTCAACAGTGCCCTGGCCCAGCACACGGAGCAGGCTTCTAGAGACGAGAGGGGCCTGGCTGTGGCCCAAGATCATTGTTCCTTCCTGAGGAAAGAGGCACCTGTACATGGCAAAGTGGGAGACAGCCACCGTGCAAGCTCCAGAACACAAGGCCTGTTGATGAAAGCATAGGCTTAGCTTAGCCTCACATACGGGCAACTCAAGCTAGGCCAACCCAACTGTGGAAGGCCCTCCCACTCCCAGCGAGTTAGGGGTCTGGAAGGCTGAGTGGAGCTTGGTTAACAACTCAGGCTCCTCACCCTGGCCTCCACTTTTCCCAGAGGCCTCAGCGGCACCCAGAGGGTAGGCTTCCCTTGCCCTGCTTGTCCTGGAGCAGGTAAGGAAGGCTAGGCAGGCTCCTCGGAGGCGGGCTAGGTCCCTGTGAGTGGTCTCACTGACGAAGCAGTACAGCACCGGGTCAGCTACGCAGTTGAAGCTGGTGAGGAGGAGGGAGAAGTGGTAGATGTTGAAGATGCTCTTGGCAAACTCACAGCTGGCCTCCCAGAGGCTGCGTACCAGCAGCAGCACATGGTAGGGCAGGAAGCAAGCCAGGAAGATGACCACAGTGCTGAGCACCAGCCGCTGAATCTGGTCCTTGCGGCTCTTCTGTGTGCCGTGGCTGCGGCGCACAGCCCGCAGGATGCCCTGGTAGGAGGCCAGGAGCAGACAGATGGGGAAGAGAAAGCCCACCAGGAAGCGGTAGTAGTTGATCCCGCGCTGCCAGGCCTGGATGGGGTAATGCTCAAAGCAGACGCGGTGCCGGTCTTCGTCCTCAATGACCTCCTTATGCTTGAGGAAGTAGATGCTGGTCAGCAGCTCTTTGGCCCAGATGAGCACACTGACACCCACGGCCGCCTTCAGGGTGCGGAACTGGTGGAAGCGGAAGGGGTGGGCCACGGCCAGGTAGCGGTCGATGGAGATGCAGCAGAGGAAGCCCACGCTGATGTAGATGTTCTCATAAAGGAGGATGCCGCACACCTGGCAGGATAGGTCACCGTGGGACCAGTGGTCATGCTGCAGCACGTACTGCAGCCAGAAGGGGAGGGAACAGATATAAAACAGGTCCGCGATGGTCAGGTTACACAGGTACACCCCCAGCTCATTCCGGGCCTTGATCTGCAGGTAACCGAAGTAGAGGGACAGGCAGTTGGCTGGGAAGCCCACCACCAGCACGGTCACATAGACCACCGGGGCCAGTGTCTGGTGGATGGTGTGGTCGATGGGGCAGGTCAGTGAGGTGTTTTCTGTACTGATATTCCCCATCTTTGGGACAGAAGACGCCTTGCCCCTCATGGGCTTGGAGATGGGGGGTCAGTCTCTCTCTCCAGCCATCTTGTTTCTGGAAGGCGACGCAAGTGTATCAAGATCTGGGCATCACGGCAGACTCCTACAAGTCAAGGTGGAAAAGGCTTTGAATAATCACAGCTACTACTTATGTGACACCGGTTGTATGTCAGGCACCGCTCTACGTGTGGTGTTCATTCAGAAGCCATACCAGCCGAGCAGCTCCAGTGCAGCCAAACAAGACTCCCAAAACACTGAGGTGCTGCTCATGGCTCCCCATCTGGGGTTCCCATTATTTTCTCCTGTCCCTTATTTATTTTTCTGGTCCCTTGTTGCAAGCAAGGGAGGAAAGGAGGAGATCCTAGGAGCATGGCTAACCCTGGCTCCCCAAAGGATACCGGAGGCCAGAGTGTTTTAATCCTGAACACAGTGTGAGGGCTCCATCAGCACACATAGCCATAACAGTCTAACATTATAGGTCTGTAGTAACTAAGGCCAACACTGAGGCCACAGCCACTCCACAGACCTTTCCACGTGGCATCTGAAGAGACATGCCCTGGCCCACATCCTTCTGTGCTTTGGCAAGGGACAAAGGGACAGTTTCTCATCACAGGGCCCTGCAGGAGTTCCTGGGTTACCTATCTCATCTCCTCGATGGGTCTTGGGCAAGGTTCTGGACTAGGCATCAAAATAAGCAAAGGTCACACCAAGGCCGGGCGTTTGCCTGAGTATGTGAGTCACTAACGTTTTCTGAGCCTCAATTTCCTCATCTGGAATTTGGGGATTAAAAACACCTTTCCTTTTTGGTCAGCATCAGACCACATCAGATGATGGATGGGGCTGCACGGCAATGCTTGTTGGGGAATGAAAGCAGCAGGGGGCGAGGGGGAGAGGCTGCAGTGTGTATGGGGCAAAAGGGGGACTCAAATGTGCTGTGCTTCCTCACCAAATTAGTGAGACACTCGCTGCACTGAGAATTTAACAAAGGAAACCCTAGATCACACTCGAGTCTAAGGGCAGAGGGAAATGTTTTGTTGCCAGTATATCTGATAAATTAACAGATCAAAACAGTAAAGGTTTGAACTGTTCTGTGGACTTAACCCTTCTCTCTCAGCTGGAAAAAAAATCTCGCTGGGGCTACATCAGCACTTTCCTTTTCTTCTTTATTTTAGTCTTTATTACTATTGTTATATTTGAACAGCTTTTGTCCTCCCATGTAGTTCAGACTGGTGTCAAAGTCACAAAGCTCCATGGGAGAATGGAGAAATAGAAGGATCCAGAGGGTTCTAGAAACCTACAAGAAGAACATTATGAAGGGTGGATCTGGGCCCAGGGGATCTGCTCAAACTATGGCACCAGCCAAGGACAATATGTGCAGTGAATATTGAACCCCTACCCAGATCTAGCCAATGAACAGGACATTCTCCACAGTTGAGTGGAGAGTGGGGACTGACTTTCACAGGAACTCTGGTGCCACATGACCATGTCCCCTTGATGGAGAAGTCTGGTGGCACTCAGAGGAAGGATAGAAGGCTACCAAGATGAGACTTGATACCCTATGAACATATACGGGGGAGGAGGTCCCCCTCAGTCACAGACTTAGGGGAGGGGAGTAGGGGGAAGCGGGAGGAAGGGAGGAATGGGAGGATACAAGTGATGGGATAACAATTTAGATGTAATATGAATAAATTAATAAAATATTTTTTAAAAGTCACAAAGTTCCTTCCTCAGTCTCCTCGGTGCTGGGGTGACAGCATGTGCCATCTGGCACTTTCAAGCCTTTTGTGTTTGTGTGTGTGTGTGTGTGTGTGTGGTTTTTTTTTTTTTTTTTTCCTTGAAGAAGCCCTTTCAGGTACAGCATTTGCTAACTGTCTCCTGATGAAATTTAGTGCCACAGATCTCCTGTGTGTTTATACTGAGGTCATGTGGAAGGTGAGATGGCACTAGATTGTTACAGATTCCCCCAACCCCCCCCCACACACACATTCCAAAAACTGATTGCCCTTCCCTTTGAGAACCTAATGTCTACCTGATTGAAAATGCTAGGTTAAGCTGCTGGGTACTGCTGGAAGATCGAGACTGGCCTTGGTGTGCTCTCGAGAAAGCTGAGGGCTAGCCGGGCTCCAGAGGGAACCATGGCCAAGAGAGGAACCCCAAGCAGCCATGCCCAAGTCTCAGCAGATCACAAGGCTCCAAGTTCCTGTAGCTCTCTCCAAAGCCGGCTCCTCTCCTTCACCGCTGCTCTCCGCTCCACCACCATCCCCTGCCTCTTGCCTTGGTGCCTGCCTGGCCCGGGGACCACTAGCACAGAGATGGCCAGCCAGGAGAGCTGTCCCAATCTACTGGGAAGGGGCCCAGAGAAATCTGGATCCCACAGTTCCAGTCCCAGGGTCCCTGAAGCCACAGTCAGTCTCGTAGATAACTGTGCTGTCACCCCCTCTGGCCTGAGGTTTCTGTATTCCTGATCCAGCTAGCCAAGGGTAGCCGTGGCCAAGAGGAAGAGAGACGGGGGAGTATAGCACGCTAGTATAGTTTGGGCTTGAGAAGCTGAAGCAGGGGGCTTCAATGCCACCTGAGCTACAGAGTAAGACCCTGTCACTTACACAATGATACACACACACACATACACACACACACACACACACACACATATGTGGGGAAGTAGCACATATCCACATATCTGTAATCTCAACAATTAAGAGGCAGAAGCAAGAGGATCACTGTGAGTTCAAGAGCAGCCTGGGCTAGTTACATGGTAAAATTCTGTCTAGAAACAAAACAATATTTGAAGGAGGAAAAACATAGTCACATAAATTCATTACAGTATACTATCGTGATTATGACTAGCTGTTGCTCACATCTTCCTGTGTCTGATTTACAAATTAAGCTGTTTCATAGGTGCAGGTTACGTACATGTTTGAGAACTCATGGTGGAGATAGAGGTCAGGTCTACACGTCTGTGGTTTTAGGCATCTGCTGGGGGTGTCGGATTTTTGCCCTTAGGATAAGGTAGACACTGTATGTTCACTTTTCCTGGACAAGGGGACCAGAATTCTCACGTGTTTTTAAATGAGCAGGGGATGGGTCAGGCCCAAAGCCATCCTTTCTCTCACCTGGATTCCAATCTCCTCAGAAGCACGTCCAGCTCCCCTCCACCCTCTCCCTACCTCATCTCTGTCTCCAGCCAGCCTCATCCCAGCCCTCACATGTAGGCCCATGGCAGTCTTGGCCATCCTCCGGAGAAGCATCCCGAACCATCTCCTTGCTTTCCACACTTGGAAGCAGCCTCTCACACCTAGACTAAAAACCAAACACCCTTGCCAGGCCCACTGGTACCAGCTGCCCAACCTTGTCTGCCACCCCACTTTGAGGCCACACAAGCAGACTCTTGTGCCTGAGTCCCTGCGTCTGGATCTTGCCTAGCCTCTTCTTCTTCTTCTTCTTCTTCTTCTTCTTCTTCTTCTTCTTCTTC
>OU015742.1:192105081-192120268 GCA_907169655.1 Acomys percivali
TTCTTCTTCTTCTTCTTCTTCTTCTTCTTCTTCTTCTTCTTCTTCTTGTTCTTGTTCTTGTTCTTCTTCTTCTTCTTGTTCTTGTTCTTGTTCTTGTTCTTGTTCTTGTTCTTGTTCTTGTTCTTGTTCTTGTTCTTCTTCTTCTTCTTCTTCTTCTTCTTCTTCTTCAGATCTATTTATTTATTATTATGTATACAGTGCTCTGCCTGCATGTACGTTTGTATACAGTGCTCTGCCTGCACGTCTGCAGGCCAGAAGAGGGCATCAGATCACATTATAGACAGTTGTGAGCCACCATGTGGTTGCTGGGAATTGAACTCATGACCTCTGGAAGAGCAGTCAGTGCTCTTAACCGCTGAGCCATCATCTCTCCAGCCCTAGCCTCTGCTTCTTAAAGTTCTCCTCACTATGGCACCTGCCTGACCAGGGCACCTGCTTCTTCTCTGCTAGAAAGTCCTCTCCTGGCACCCACCTTGAGCACATCTGAGCACATACCACACCACACACATAAATGCACATAACACACACACACAGACACAGACACACACATACACACATACACACCACACACGCACACACCTCCATCTCATTATCTGTCGGATTGCTTCACAAGCTTTCAGATTTACATCTTCTTTATTGAACTTGTGTGCCCTTTGGTGGCCAGTTTCCCCAGGGATGCAAATTCTAACACAGCAGAGGCCTTCCCACCTGTCACTATGTTCCCCCCCAGCAGTGAGGACTGTTTAGGGAGTCCTTGGCTGACTAGGTAAGAGTCATTTCTCATTTTCCAAGGGAGAAAAGTGGGCTTTAAAAGGGGAGACTTGGGCCAGCTCAGCTGAGATGGCTCAGCTGGTAAAGGCACTTGCCACCAAGCCTGATGGCCAGGGTTTAAGCCCCCACGGCCCAAATGGTGGAAGGAGAGAACAGAGTCCCGCAAGTTGTCCTCTGGCCTTTATACATGTGCCATGCAGGAGTTAGTAACAGAGTCCAGACCCCCGGGATACATGTAAATACCAGGTGGGCACGGCAAACCGCCTAAATTCTAGGCTTGGACTGCAGAGATAGGGGGTCCCTAGAACAAGCTGGCCAGCCATTTCAGGGAACCCTGTGTTTGATTTAAAGATTTTGCTTCCATAAGTAAAAGAGAAAAATGACTGAGAATGATTCCTGACATCAACACTGGGCCTCCACATGCACACAAGCAGACAGACAGACACACACATACACAGAGACAGGCAGACAGACACACAACGGAAAAGAAAGGGGGGGGGCAGGGAACACAGGCCCCAGCCTTCCACAGACCAGAGCAGACGAAGCCTCCTTCTTAAAACATGTCCTGTCAGGTCTTGGAAATTCCCTGATAGTCACCAGGCCCCACGTCTGTTGTTTACTAGCGGTGAGTGTGTGGACGTGTGGGGTAGGGTGGGGTGAGGTTTGTAGCTTCCTCTTGTAAGCTACTTCTGGCAACCAAAGTCAGAAACATTCCAGCCTCCAGAGCCAAGACGCAGCACTGACTACAGTTTGGTTGAGGCACCGCCCACGTTCACTTCAGAGTGAAAAGAACAACAGTTCTTGAACCGTCATCATTGTCTCAGACTCCAGAGTTCTCAAACTGGCTGGGTCTGAGAGAGGGGCCCCCGAAAATTCCCATCACAAACAAGTTCCTAGGAGATGCGGAAGATGCAGGGTTGCTGGACCACGCCTCACATGTTTTGAGTAGCAAGGCACCAGAAGAGTCTAGGAGGTCATGGGCTCAGATTCTAAGCACACCTCCTTTCACAAGTTCCTGAGCAGGGAACAGAGGCAGCTGGAAGGGACTTAAAACCCATCAGGAACTCTGGGCAGAACAAGGGCACAGGTCGTAGGCATTTCTGCTTCTACAGGCAGTGTCTCCAGAGTCCTCCATGAGGTGGTGACTGCAAGTGTCCCTGGGGCTGCTCCTTTAGCTTGCAAAATGTTTGATTTATTAAGGTCACTTTATTAGGACTCTGCTTCTGTACTCTGGCTCCGCCTTCTCAACTTTATCTTTGTTTCTCTTTAAGACATAAGGTGACTCAGGTCCAAAGAGATGGCTTGTCCAAAGTCCAGTACTTCTAGGTTTTATAGAACAGGTATTTGAGGAACATGTACACTGCTCACAAAGCCAGGCTACATACATGAGGGACTTAGGAAAAATGAAAAGAGCACCCCTCCCCCGGCACACACCCCAGGAACCGTTTCCAAGCCTAGAGGCCACAAAGGCCACATACACTGATCACTGCATAGAGATGTGGCACCTGGTGGGTGCGAGGGCATCTTGGGTGTGAGGGCATCTCTCACACCTCAGTGTTGGCTCACTCTTGTTATTTCATACATACTTTCTGTGATTCTAACCCCATCACACACTGGCGGCGGGCTCCCAATACTTTTCCTAGGCGGATGGCTGCACAAACCACTCCTGCCACCTCACAAAACATGCTCAGTGGATCTCACACTTAGCCCAGCATTTTGTCCACCAAATCTGTTCTTAGAAAAGATGTCCCCATTGCCCAGTCATTCACCGTGAATGGACAGCCTTTGGATTCCTCCTTTTCTTTTTCACTTCAAGTAAGTTGCCAACTTGTAGAATTTTCAAGTCCTCCATGTTTGAAAGCATCTCTCTTGCTTTCTCTTACCAGCACACAACAATGGCTTGGTCAAGACTCCATCCTGAAGTCAGTGCAACTGCCTCAAGTCCTTTCATGTCTGTAACTCACCACCTAAAAGGCATCTTCAGAAACACAAATCTAACCAAGCCATACACTGGCTGTCCACCCACCCACACATTCACCCACTCACCCATCCATCCTCTATGCATCCCAAATCCATCAACCACCCACCCATCCAACATCTGTCCATTTGCCCATCATCAGTCCATGCATCCATCATCCATCCATCCATCCATTATCTATCTATCCATCAATCAATCCATCCATCAATCATCTATATATCCATCATCTGTTCATCCATCCATCATCTGTCCATCCATCCATCCATCATCCATCCATCCATTACCCATCTATCCATCAATCCATCATCCATATATCCATCATCTGTCCATCCATCATCAGTCTACTCACCCATCCTCCCACCTGTATCTATCCATCCAAACACTCTTCCTAGAACAGTCACTGAATGTCCTTTGTTTTGGAAGGCACTACACTATGCACAGGCCCTAACATTTTATCCCTATGAAGAAGAGCAGATAAGTGAAGTAAACTTATAGGACGAGCACAAGATTTTGCGGGAGTTCTTTGGAGGCAGCCTAATGTGGTGAGGAAGGCCTTCCAGAGCAGCAACTGTCAGACTAAGGCCAAGAGAAAGAGGAAGGGCTTCCCAAAGAGTAGGGAGTTTCTGCCTGTGGAAAACGTGTGCAAGTGGGAGAAAATGAGTGCCTCTGGGAACTGAAAGTAGCTTGTCATGAAAGGACGTAGGTAGAAGGCAGACATAGCCAGAGAGGAAACAAGAATGCTAATAATTCAGAAAGGAAGCGAAAGGTAGGGGAAATGGAGAGGTTCTTCGATGCCTGGTCCTCAGGCCTCCCAAAAAGTACTTGTTAGTTGGGTGGGTAGGTACAGAGGTGGGTGGGAAGTAGACGTATAGGTAAGGTGTGCATGGATGGGTGGGAGTGTGGGTGAGTGGCCAGATATGTGACAGGTAGACACGTTGATGGGTGTGTTGATGAGTGAGAGGTAGGTGGGGAAGGAGACAGAGTTGGAGTGGATGGGCGGATAGGGAGATGGGTGTGGAGTTTGCGGCTGGGTGCTGGAGCAGTGATGTCACTATCAGAAGTAGGGAAGCGAGATGGAGGAATCTCTGAGGCTGCTTTAGAGGGACAGTGAGTTGCTATCACAGTCAGCTCACCCTCCTGCTGCCTCTGAGGCTGAAGGCCCGAGTGGAAGTGATGTCTTCCCAGGACTGCCTTTTTTCTACCTGGAATCCAGAAGAGCTTTCATCCTCAAAAACTAAATACTATGTTGGACACGGACGTATCTAAAGCCGGAAAAGCAGAGGCACATCTGCATGGCCTCTGCTAGCCAGGTACAGTTCTGTACATCCATTCCACCTCTCCAGTGAGAACCCAGGGGGTCAAAGATGTGCCAGCCACCTGGAGATCCCATGCTGGGATATGGCAGGTCAGGTTTCAAACTTTGGCCTCGGCTTTGCGTTACACATCACTTTGCCACCACTGATGAAGATCACCACCGGGCAACCAGCTTCAGCCTCCAGACCCAGCAGACACCACCACAGGGGCCAATAGGCTTTGCTGTGGGCTAGCCTCCTGCTCCTGGAGGGTGTTTCACCAGGCTTACCCACTATGCACCCAGTTCTTGGTCTCCCATGGTGAAGGGACATGCAGAAAGCAGTGGAAACAGCTCTTTACCATCCAGCTGAACAACTGACTAGAACTGCACACAAAGTGACAGTGCCTAGAGGCAGATCCTGATACACATGCGAATCCGAGTAGGAGTCACCAAGGGTTTTATTGACCGGGAGAGTTGAAGCCCTGACAGGGAAGAAGCGCATCTCTCATGGGAGCTGCTTCCAGGTAGGAGGCAGAGATAGAGAGCGGGATCTCCCCTGGTATAGGAAGAACGATCTCTGCAGCACCCATTTTTCTGCGTCCTGCGCTCAGTATGCACTTAGACAGAGTCTCCTGGTGCCAGGGACTGCTAACAGCCTCAGCCCACAGAACCGGGGATTTCCTGTATTCCCGGTTCCCTTCCCCCAGCTGGCTAACCATCTAGACATTTACACAGGCTGTTCCCAGAGGAACTAGAGTACCCGACAAGTAAGAAGGCAGGTTTCAGAGGAATCCCCCCCCATGCCCGCAAAGGATAGAAATCGACTGTTTTCCCCCCTCCTATCCCTACCTTTCCCTCAAACAGTTTCATTTCTACAACAACAAAGACAATTTCTAATGTCCTGTACCAAGTCCCTGTAAGTTGTGTGGGGCTGGCATTGCTAAGCTATGTCACAGAACCTGAAGGCCAGGAAGGCTGAACCAGTTCCCGAAGCTTACACAGTACGTCAGGCTGAATCTGAATCCAGAACAAAAGCAGCCAGGCACTCAATGGCTACCTTGAAAGACAACAAAAACAAAGCACAAACAACAGTAAGAAATACACTGGAGAGTGTGGCCCTGTACACACAGAGACACACACAGACACAGACACACACACACATGCACATGGATACATGCGTGTACGTGTGGATTGAGAGAACCACCCCCCTACAATGCTTACCTGTTGCTTGTCATGCTTGCTGGTATCTCCTCATCTGTTTCATTCATTATAAGATCAGATCTTGAGCTATTAAATCGATTTCTGTCCCACAAGCGGGTCAGTTTGGAAACTATCCAGTCCCATCCCCACACTGACCGGCTTTTTCTAAAGCCTGCTGGAAAGGCAAAGGAAGGCAGTGGGGTGTCCACTGCCAGTTGAGGGGCAGATGGGGCATCAGCAGGGAGGTCCAGCCTCAGCAGCCCCCGGGAGGGGTCCTCTGCAGGAGAGCCTAGTAAGAGTTGGTTCTGATTCAGCCCACCCAGCTAGGCTCTACCCTCAAGCCTCCACCAGCTGTGATCCTACAGCTCAACCTGACAGTGCTCGGACAACCCTGACCTGGACGAGCGCTCCCTCTCTCAGTTCCTACAGACAAACCTCCTGGCTCATGTAGAAAATCCCCTGCTGGAGGCTACCCATTTCTAAGCTGAGGCAGAATCATGTGAACTCCAATCTGGTGTCAGGTTGGGCGGTTGCCGAGGAACCACCCGCCTGCAGGAGGATGCGGGCGGCTGAGAGGAGCCCTGCACACAACCCTCCGGTCCTCTCAGGCTTTTTACGTGCTCCGGGTGGAGTTGGGGAGCAGCCTTGGAGAAATTAAAACAGGTGCTATGGACTAGAGCCTCAAAAAGAGTTGGGTACACTGATTCTGGCTATCACTACCTTGAGCACGTGCTAGACACTAGGAGACATGCAACATTGAACCCCGCATCTGGAGTTTTCACCAGAGCCCCCCAGGTCTGCACTGTGGTCGCCGACTTAGGGCTGTCAGAAGCAAGGACAAACCAGCAACTGGCATGGACAGGAAAAGCAGATGTTTGGACTCCTGGCCTCAAGCCCTTCCTCCCAGCAACTAACATCTGGATGAGTGGGTTATGGGGCATGTGGACCGTGCCACCAGGGGAACTGGCAGGGAACTGGCGAGATGGAGCGTGTTCAAACCCCGGAAGTCTCAAGCTCAAGCTCCGCAGGGTAAAGAACCGCTCCCTCCCTGTTCTAAGCCTGCATGCCCTGGCAACCCCGGACTCTCAGGGTAGTCACAGGTAGTCACCTGGATGCAAATAGAGCATCACCAGCATCCAAGCCACAACCAATGAAATGCATTCACGCCCCCCCAAGCCCCACCCTACTCCCCAAGGTTCACACGGTACTTGTGCACCACGGTACAAAGGCACATAAGCCGTTTCACTAAATATCATCTAAAAGTTGCTGTTTAGTTGGGATAGCTCTGAGCTAAGAGAGCTGTAACACTAAAATCTTTGGAGAAGGCCCTCCACCCTGACCCTCAGCCCCTACTGGCACTCCCAGCTGGACCAGGATCCTGCAGACCCCACCCGTTCCAAACTCTGCTTCATCTTTCCCAGCTTGGTGTCTGGCAGAGAGAGGAAACAGAACGCGGAACAACAGTGGGTCTCAGCCTTGGCCCCATTTGTCAGAAAACACTTCAGAGGCTATTTTTAAAGTGTATGCATGCCAGGCTCCACCCCAGCCCAATTAAGTTGTCTGAGCATCATTGTTCTGCAGAGTTTCCTGCTCAACACTAACATGGATGGGCAAATGGGACCTTCTCCAAAGACCCCACAGAGCAGCGGTGTCAGGGTCAAAGCTCTGGGCAGGATAGCCTGTGTGGCCTCGAGCGTCACCAAGGGCAGCCAAGAGCATCACCCTAGCCCATGAGCTCTTCCTACCCCTGGGAGCACTCGTGAAACCCTGCTGGGTTCGCTTACCCACTGTACTACACAGGCCAAGCTGTAGGAAGTTCCTCAGGCCAGCCCCTCAGCTACAAGTGGGGAAACCTGGGCCCCTGAATAGAACCTAAATGAAGGATGACTGGGCTATGACCGAGGCCTGAGACTGACGTCAGGGGCCTTGTTCTCTTGGCTTAACTATCTGCTTCCAAAACAGGGTCATGATACACCTGGAGGCTGAGCACACCACACATAGAAAGCCCAGGGGACACGACATCACTGTGGTGCGCCTGGGACCTGTCTTTTCCAGAGAGAGAACGGCTGAAGTCCTGTATGCAACAGCGCTAGTTGAGGATCCTTTCAAGAAACGCCAGCACATAAGAGGCCTTTTCCAAATGTCACTTACATTAATTGCTAATTGGAGGTCTAAAGTTACAGCAAGGCTCACTTGTTCTGAGGCAGCCATCTGCCAGAGCCAGAAGTTATGCCTGAGGTCTGGAGTGTACTTGGCTTCCATGATGTCATATGAGGGGAAGGGAAAAACATAAGACTGATGATGACTTCTTGATAAGCCCCCCCCCCCCAGGTCATACCAGGTCACAGAGAGCACCTCTGATCCTCCCTGCAGTGTGGCCCAGCTTAGCAGGACACATAGACACGGCACCCACACCATTACCTTCAGGGGCCAGTAATGGCATCGTGAATGCCCCTCCAGGACACCCAGGGACCAGGAAAGTGTTCTACTTCTGCTAGCAGATGCACAAATCCTCACCTGGAATAGCACTCCCTGCCAACCCACCCAGGCCGGGCATACTGGTGGAGGGATTATTTAATCCGTGCCTTCTGAAGTGCCCATGTAGTAAGAAAAAACAGAGCCCTTGCTGGGTTCTTTGGGGCGGGGGGGGGGGTTTCTCTTCAGTAGTGACACTAGAGGCCCCATAAGCCTCAGCCCTTGACAAACATCTCCGGTAAAACCTACAATTACGTAAAAGCACTGAGCTTGTCACTCTGCTGCAGCATCAAGAAAAGCACACCCCTGGCCCTGCCTCCAGGCTCCTGCCCTTCAGCTAAAGAGGAGAAAATGAGGAGAAGCCACTGCAGGCCAGGGAGGGTTAGGAAGATGGCAGGGAAGAAGTGGGACCAGGCCTGCTGCCTGTGGGTCTTTTCCCTCCCTCTTCCCCGCCCCCTTTAGATTTTAAAGATACAGTCTCTTATGTAACTCAGGCGATCTGAAACTTGACTGTGTAGCCCAGGCTGGCCTAAGCCCTGGAATTGCTGGGATTACAGACATGCTTCACCACGTCTCTCCACCATACTCCCGCCCTGTGATGGTGACTGCAGTTGGGAAGGACTGTGGACCCCCACTGGGCAGAGCCCTGACTGTCCCTATCGTGCCACAGCATAAGAATCTGCTTCTGGGACCCGCCTCTAAAGAGTTGTGGACTCTCCTTGGCTGCTCTGGGAGCCTCTGGCTGCCTTTTGTTTTGAGGCAAAAGTCTATTCCGAGATACACAGTTCTAGGCCACAAAGTCTTAGTTACCCACCATCTCCCCAGAAATCCAGGCAATGTGGGAGGCAGCATAAATAGCCCCTGGGGTCTACATATGGTCTCTAGCATATGGGAGCAACCCCATGGCCACTTGGAGGCCAGCACAGGATGGAGGGTAGGGGCACAGGCTCTGACCCAGACCTGGAGATCAAGTACAGCACATCCACGTCCTGTAACCTTGAGAATCACACATGCTTCTGACTTCATGAAGCTCTTGCAAAGTGGCTGGCACTTAGTAGGTCCTAAAAAAAAAGAGCCAGTGAGATGATGATGATGATGATGGTGGTGGTGGTGGTGATGATGATGATGATATTGAACCTGGAGTTAGAAATTCCTGACCCACCATCTGAGGACCCAAGCCAGGGTAAGAGGTAAGGCTGGCCAGCTCAAGGGACTCAAATTACACTGCCAATTTGAAGCCAATCAGGGTGCAGGGTCTGAGGGGGCTCATCAGGGGTTCTGGTGATGTAAGCAGTGGCTGTAACCAGCCACCTGCAGCTGAGTGCTGTCTCTAGTAGCTGCGTGTTAGCTAGGACATGCTTGTATTCAAGGAGGCTCTGCAAAGGTCACCTAGATTTCTGCCGGTGCTGTGGGTTCAAAAGAAGCCAGGCGTGGTTAAAGATGTCTTCAAAGGTTAAGATTTTTTGCTTGCCAATGTGTTCAGTACTCATCTTTCTTGGGGGGGGGGGGAGTTCCAGAAGAACCTGGGGCACCTCAATATCTATATAACAGCCACTGAGGATGTGATTGCCAACCAGTGGTTGGTCTGGTTTTAAGTTAAGAAAAGTAGTGTGTGTGTGTGTGTGTGTGTGTGTGTGTGTGTGTGTGTGCGCGCGCGCGCGCGCGCATGTGCCACAGCGCATGTGTGAAGGGCAGAGGACTACTTTGTGGCAGTGGCTTCTTCTTCCACCCTCACATCTGTTCTAGTGACTGAACTCTGTCACCAGACTGCCACAGTTCTGGGGATCCAAAGTCCGATATAACTTTTAAAAAATCAACTGTCCCCAAACTGAATTCTTTTTGGGGGGAGCTCAAGGCACCGCAAGTACCTTTCCTGATGAGACATTTTGCATGCTGTTTTAATCTTTTTTTTTTTTTTTTTTTTTTTTTTTTTTTTTTTTTTTGAGACAGGGTCTCTCTACACGATTGTTCTGGAATTCATTGTGTAGATCAGACTGGCCTTGAACTCACAGAGATCTACCTGCCCCTGCCTCTAGGGTGCTAAGATTAAAGTTGGGCGCCACAACGCCCGGTTCTGTTTTAATTCTCTGCTTCATAGATGAGGGATGAGATTCAAACAGAAATCAGTTTGCTCAGGGCTACATAGCTGGGAAGCGTATGAGGCATGATTTGAACACCACATAAGGCTTTAGACCAGGCCTTCGCTGGTCTGCTTTTAGTTGCTGCTAAAGCAGATTGCCACAAACAGGATGCTTTTTTAAAAAACCACAAATTTCTCACCTTACAGTTCTGGGAATCCAAAGTCCAATATAACTTTTAAAAAAATCAACTGTCCCCAGGCTGAATTCTTTTGGGGGGAAGCTCAGAGAGAGGGTCACCTCATCCTTTTCAGCTTCTAGAAGCTTTCAGCATCCCACAGCTGTGGACATTTTTCCATTTCCAGAACTTGCAGTATTGGACTGAACCCTCCTCACATCACATGACTGTGGCTCCTAGCAACATGTCTTTTTTCTCCTCCCTCCCTTTCTACTTTCAAGGACCCTTGTGACAAACTGTGTCGACCCAATTAGCACTAGGAAGTCTCTTTATTTTAACGTCAGCTTACTAGAGACCTTAGCTCCTTTTGCCTATGACCTTAAGTCAGCATTTCTCCATCTGTGGGTTGCCATTCCTTTGGAGATCGAATGACCCTTTCATGGGGGGGGGTCACATATCCTGCAATATCAGATACACATTATAATTTGTAATAGCAAAGTTACAGTTATGAAGTTCTAAAATAATAATTTTATGGTTGGGGGGGTCACCACAACACAAGGAACTGTATTAAAGGGTCACAGCATTAGGAAAGTTAAAGAACAACTGTCTTTATCTTTGCAGAGGCCTCATGGTAAGGAACTAGACCCCAGTCAAGACAAGGTCTTGAAACCAAGCCACATGGGTCAATCATCAAGGTTTGAGGAGGGTGGGTAAGATGGCGCCTCTGGGTGGAGGTGAGCTTCGAGCTGTGCCCTGAGAGCCAAGCATGGGCAGCAGAATTCCTGAGAGTGAAACAAGGAGGATGTTCCTCAGCCTCTTAGCATCTGTGCTGTATGGCCAACTTTTAACCATCTCTTTCCCAGCCTCCATTCCTCTTCCCCAAATACCCCTTCATCTTCCCCAAATGTCCGTTATCTCCATATTCTTCTTTTCAATCTTGAAGGCCACTCCCTTTCCCAATTACTCCAAAGCACTGAGGCTGATCTTAGGGACACCTGTATCAGTAACCCCTGGCTGCCTATTTGAATGCAGATTCCAGGTACTGGACCCACAGATGTAGAATCTCTTAGGGGGCTGGAGAGACAGCCGAGTGGTTGGGAACACTTATTGCGCAATCGTGAGGACCAGAGTTTGGATCCCAGAACCCATGTAAGAAGGCAAACATCTTGCTGCGCATGATGGTGCTTGCCTTCAGTCCCAGCATCTTGCTGGGCATGATGGTGCATGCCTTCAGTCCCAGTAGTTGGGAGGCAACTACAAATAGATCTCTGTGAGTTTGAGGCCCCTTGGTCTACATAATGAGACCCTGTCTCAAGACAACAACAACAACAAAAACAACAACCTTGGACCCTTGGAGAGATAACTCAGCACTTAAGAGCAATGACTGCTCTCCCAGAGGACCCAGATTCAATTCCTATAGCCATCTGTAACTCCAGTTCCAAGGGAATCAGACACCAAAACAACCATACACATAAAATAAAAATAAATATTTTAATTGAAAAAAGTAAATAACAATGACAGCAAAAGCTGGGTATCCACAAATGTCTGTGTGAGGAAATAATAGGGTCCATTTTCAGAACAAAACTGCCTTGAGGCCGGGCAACAAATGAACAGTAAGCTCTGGCCCCTGCTAACGCCTGCTAGCCTAACTACCCCTACCCAAACTAGACATTTAGAGTAGAAAATTATTAACAGCCAAATTTTCCTCATGATCTACAGAGGTCATGCTCCTGAAAAGCAAAAAGAAAAGCATGGGCCATCCACCCATGGCCTTCATTGAGAAATAGGCAAGCATAAGTGACAGATGACATGATAGACTGGACCTCCTCCCAATACTCAGCCATTTGAGGACAATGAGGAAGGGGTCCATGTTCAGGTTAGTAAGCCTGTTCTCTGCCGTCTATTGTTGCATTGGCTGCTTACTTCTTTGGGTTGGTGGCCAACATTGATAGGTTGTAATATAAGCTGCCTCGCTTTCAGTACTCTGCATTATTATGACTGGGGAGTCTTTTTTCTCACAACCTGTAACTCCAGCTCCAGAGCTCTGATGCCTTATCCTGGCCTGTGAACACACACACACACACACACACACACACACACACACACACACACAATCTTTAAGGGATGAAATCTGGGAGGCTGTGCTTTCAGCAGTCCCTCGGGGTGGTTATGACAGATACCTAAATGTCCTGGCTCAGCTACGATCCCAGCTCCTCTATACAGCCCATCCTGAGCCCAGAGGGCAAACCAATTTCCCCTCCACTCCTACACCACCCTTCTCTGAGATGTTTTTGTCCTTCCCCAGATGACCTGTGACTCTAAAAGGTGAGCCTGCTCTCTCATTATGACTGTGAGAGCCAGGCCAGGGCTTGCACACAGAAAGAGGTGTGGCAGAGAGTTCCAGTGACAGGCGAGTGCCAAGTGAGGGTACACGGATGGGTACTTGCCTGCCTTGAGCTACCACCATATGCAAGACGGTGGAGTTTCCATGGGCTGCAACCCTGTGGGGAAGACATGACTGTCCAGAGCTGCTACCAAAGTCAGACCTAGGGTCATACAGCTGGCAAGTGATGGTGCCTGGACTCACGCTGAAGGCCAAGTTCAGTACATTTTAATGACTGCCAGTGTCGTTCATGGTGACTTCTGAATGCCCACATCCTCCCTTTGTTTTGTTTGTGCCGCTGGGGTCTGATACCACAACCCCTTGCATGCTAGACCTCAGTCCTCTGAGCTAGGCTCTCAGCCTATCACCTCACCCTTAGGCAGTGAACTCTGGGACAGAGGACCTGGGTTTGTCTTCTACCGAGGAAAATGCACACTAACTACAACAAGTGTTTGAGCGAATAAACGACTCCATGCGTTTCGTCTGCGGTCTGCCTGAAGTCTAGTGTGGCTGAAATTGAAGTCAGGAGCTAACAGACTGGGGGAGACAGATAGTTTGCGGAGGAGAGAACAGGAAGAGGGTGAATTTTTATTCTAAAGGTGTGGGTAGTTGGCTCTGGGTGAATATGCAACACAAGGGAAGCCTGCAGCCTAGCCAGAGGCATCAAGCCAGGGGGGTCTGTGGTCTCCGGAGGTGGAAGCTATCTGAGCATCCTTCTTGCTTTGGGCCAGAGTAACCCCAGGCCTTTAGGTTGCCATAGCAACCCAAGTCTGCTGCACTCTCCTCTTCCACTTCCTGCCTACCCACCCTGAGAGCTCTATCCCATCAATTAAAGATCCAATAATGTATGACAACCGACAGTCTACCAAGCACAGGCAGCAGGCCTCCTGAAAGCAAACAGACCTCTCCCGGGAGCTGCAAAGATGCTCATTACACTTGACCTAGGGCCACTTGCTAAATTTTCTTTTCCCAAATCCAAATTACTCTTTCTCTAGCTTCTCTCTCTTGGTTTTGAGGGCATGAGGTTGCCAGAGATGGGGGACTGATTTCCTGGGAAATGGATGCTGGGAACACTACCAAGCAGGATGCCTATGCCCTCAGCCCTGACTCAGGACCTGAGATACTGACTCTAATGATGTCTTTGACATGGACTTGTTTGTCACTGCTAGTACTCACCTGGAAGAAATCCTTCCTCTTTGCCCAAGATGAATTAAGTCATGGTACCAGAAGGGACGGAGGGAGGAAGGAGGGAGGGAGGGAGGGAGGGAGGGAGGGAGGGAGGGAGGGAGGCTAGAGACCTAACTCGGTTGGTAGAAAGCTTGCCTAGCTCGTACAAGCCCTGGGTTCCATCCTTGGCACTGCATGAAACCAAGCGTGGTGGCATATACCAGTAATCCCAGTGCTGGGCTGACAAAGACAAGGAGCCCAAGGCCATCCTCAATTCCACAGCTAGTTTGAGACCAGCCCGGGCTACATCAGACCATGAAGGAGGGGTGAGGAAGAAGGAGGGGAAGGGAAGGGAGGCATCCGCCCTGCGGTAACCCTACGATGTCTGCAATCTATTTGCTACCCATCCTGCAGGGAGTGGGAGACCCTCTGCATCCCGGTGGGCTCTGAGAGAGCCTGACCAGCATGTGGAAGCAATACTGTTCCAGCTGAGCCCAGCTAAAGGAACGGACAGCTCCCACTCCTTATCGAAGCCAATAGCAGCCGCTGAAATTAAGTGCTAATGTGGAGTGTGCCCACCAACCAAGACAAGGGCTGACAGCCCCAGGTGACCTCCCGCTGTCGGCTGTCAGTCAGTTGGCTGGGGCCAGACTCCGCCTATACAAGTGTGTGGTCCAACTGTTGATGGGCCATCCAGCGGATTGACCCCCAAGCCTCTAAGCCTTTCCGAAATCAGTCCTTTGAGCAACATAAGCAAGTGTTCTGAGCACATAACTTGTTTGTTTGTTTGCTTGTCTTGATTTTTAAAACCTTATCATTCTTTTTATCAATTCTTTGAGAATTTCATACAATGTATTTTGATCACATTCACTTCCACTCTTCCCCCTAGCTCCGCCCCCCATCCACCCCCACCTATCTTGCTCTCCCCCAACTTCCTGTCATTATTCTATTTTTAATAACCCATCGGATCTACTTTGTGCTGTCCATATACTCCTAGGCGTGGGGCCACCCCCTGGAGTGTAGTTAACCTGCCGTGGGTCACACCCTTAAAGAAGACTGACTCTTCTGCCCTTGGAAGCCATCAACGGTTCCCAGCTGAGCTCATAACGTTTAGAGTGGTTTGCACTGCTGCAGCGGCTAACGGGAGCATTAGTATACCAGCCTCTCACATCTCTTTAGAGTCGAGTGTACTGGGTTCATCTGTGTGCTTAGTTAATTCTAGTTTTTGTATTGACTCTGTCAGGTGGGTAGCACCATCTTTATTTCCCCCGCAAAAGACAAGGGTTCAGTAAGGGAAAGTAGATCAGTTGCAGTTGGTTGGCCAGCTGAAACAAAAATTTGGATGGGATAATCTCTTCCTACAGTGCGCATTTCAACCAGAAAGGGCAGCAGAGGGAGGGCTGGGGGAGGGGGATTCTCAGAGCCGGGGTCTAGGCTTAGGAGGTGAGCGCTTTGGCGGTGTGGTCTCCTCACCACACTGGAAAGTGAACTCCAGTGGCAGGTCCCTCTCTCTCTCAGAAGGGCCCACTGAGGCTTGAAATGAGGGCATTTGGACTGGGGCTGTGCGTTGCATGCACACAGCCCTCTGGGGAGCAGGTAGAGGAGAAAAGGTGAAGAAGAAGAAGAAGAAGAAGAAGAAGAAGAAGAAGAAGAAGAAGAAGAA
>OU015742.1:192120278-192154049 GCA_907169655.1 Acomys percivali
AAGAAGAAGAAGAAGAAGAAGAAGAAGAAGAAGAAGAAGAAGAAGAAAATTTAAAGAGGAGGAGGAACCTAAAACGCTAATGAACAGAAGTGGCTGTGAAGTTCTGGAACTGGGCAGGCACCTCAAAGGAGTCCGTGTGTAGCCTGCTGTGCTTGCCCACTGAGCTCCAGAGTTTTCCCTTTCTCCCTCCGAGACAGACACTCATCTCTGGGTTGAGAGGCAGCAGCAGCGGCAGGAGGAATGAAGCAAGTCATAGCCTTACCTACTGTCTCGGATTTGTGTCATTTCACATGGGAGGGCAACCGACCGCCACATGTCACCTCATTAAACTCTACCCACAGGTCTCCCTCTCCTCTTACATCCAGACATCCCCAAAGCCATTCTGGCAGGTTGGCACCCAGACACTGCCCATTTTACCCAGTACAAAGCTAGCTTCCCTTAGCCCTTGCTGCATTTTTGTCCACCTGTCCCTTCACCCAGACATGGGACACAGCTTTCTCTTTGGGCCATTTGATTCTCAGAGGGCATTTAGGGGTTCAGACCAGCAAATGTTGGTGCTGTTACTGCTGACTGACGGTGGGCCAGCTTTCCCCCTCCCTGATGGAAGGGGAGGACAAGAAAACTGTTTGGGTCTCGGTGTCTGAGGTCGGACCAGATGGGCCGGAAGATGGGCCACGAATACTCCAGGAAAGAATAGAAAAGACCCCAGTGCAATTTTTAGATCACCAGAGCTGAGGAAATGAAGGGTTAGAGGTCTCATACTTTTTTGAAGGTGAAGAAATTACTAGGTGGCCACGGACCCAGCCGCGGGGGCGGCTGCTAAACCCTTTGGAGACCGCATAAGAAGACACCGGACCCAAGAGAGGGACCAGGCGGCGCCGGCACTCTGGGGCAGACGTCTCCTGGTGGCTTCGGTCACAGTCGTTTCTGCGGGTCCACCGCACGCTCACCGTGCGGTTTGGGGGTGTGCCCGCCTCTGCCATGCACAAGCGTCTGCGCACGGCCGCTTCTGCGTCTGCCGCCGGCCTGATGCGAAAAGGCTGCGGTTGCACGCTGGACCCTGCGATCCGGAGCAGGACTCAGAAGCCAGCCGCGGACCTCTCCCCCGCCCCAACACGTTTCTCCCGGTGCCCGCACGCCAGGGACCCGTGACCGTAGCAAAAGGAGAACACGTACCTGGGCGGCGACAGTCTGGGACGCGGGCCTGATGTCCTCCGGCGCGATGCACGCGGCGCCAGGAGAGCCTTGGGACTCCCGCAGTGAAGAAGGTTCCTACCTCCTAGCCACTCTGGGCCACGCTGTGAGAGATTCCTTCCGCTCCCAACCCCCGTCAGGCACAGCCAGACCTGCCGGCCCACGCCCTGCAGTTCACACTGACCGCAGGCCACAGGCGAGGCGCCTGCTGGAACAGCCGAGGTGGCCAGTGCGCGCGCCGTCCGGGAGGTGCAGCATTTCCCCCCACCCCCTCCCGCTAGCATCCTAACCTAGCGACTGGCTCTGCGGAAGTAGTCTAGCTACTGAAGCACTGGGGGACTTCCTCAGCCACAGGAACTCCCAGGGATGCGGGAAGGATACAAAGGTGGGCAGGGTAGCCTTTCTGCGTGCATCTTCAGTCTCCAACATCAGTGGCCACTTAGTAAATGTGGTGGGTGCCACAGTTCTGGGCTTTTTTCCTCCTTCCCTCCCTCCCTCCCTTCCTTCTTTCCTTCCTTCTTCTTTCTTTTTTTCCGTTTCTTTTCTTTTTTTACCTGCCCTAACCCTCCTGGATCCCAGACCTCCCAGTACTCCCAGAGCTAGCAGAGGTGGCCAGGGACCTCATGAATGACTCCTTTGTTTTTATGGCGACATCAAGGAAAATTTAATGTCTTCTGTCCTATATGCTCCCCAAAACACTAATAGCAATAGTCACAGCTTGCACTGTTATAAGCACCGTTTATACGGGGAGAGCTTGAGGCACCGAGAGGTCAAGTAGCTTAGGCCACCCACCTCTTTAATGAAGCCTTTGACATTCAAATCCGCATCCCACCCCGTGCCACCTTACAAACAGGTTTCCCAGCTCGCTCGCTCTCATCTGCATACTTGGGCGCCTGTGAACACACCCCGCCCTCACCCCCCACCCCCACTCCCCACCCCCACAGGACCTTCTGCCTCTCATTTTCAGGGCCTTCCGAGTTAGGCTGGAGTCTTCACCCTGTCGCTTGATAGCATTCTCACAGGACTCTGCACTGCCTGAAGGCTCCCTGCCTGCTGCCTGCCTGCCTGCCTGTCTGCTGCCTGCTGCCTGCCTGCTGCCTACTGCCTGCTGCCTGCTGCCTGCCTGCTTGTCTGCTGCCTGCTGTCTGCTGTCTGCTGCCTGCCTGCCTGCCTGCCTGCGTGACCCACGCTCTGGACTCACACTCCCATCTACGAACTCAATGTCTGGAACTGGTTGGTGGAGAGTCTACAGAGTTCTTGTCAGAGACAGATAGACAATTAGCGTAGAGATGGGGTACAAACCAAGGTGCAGACTAGGGAGGGACAGAGTAGAGCCGGCTCAGTGGCTGCCAGGCCCTCGGAGCAGCCCAGTGTCTGGACGCAGCCTCTAGGCCAGCGGTTCTCAACCTTCTTAACGCTGAGGCCCTTTAGTAGAGTTCCTCATGTTGTGACCTCCAACCATAGAATTCTTTCCATTGCTGCTTCATAACTGTAATTTTGCTACTGTGTAAATCACAGTGTAAATACCTGTGTTTTCCGATGGTCTCAGGTGACCCCCTATGAAAGGGTCATTCAACCCTAAGGGGGTCGGGACCCACAGGTTGAGAACCAGAGTTGTAGGTGGAGAAGGAGGAAGCGGAGTTCATGGGTGAGGCAGAAGGTTCAAGAGCAGCCAGGGTGGCAGGGGAGGATGAGGTTTTGTTCCTCCTCTGGCGGTGTTAGATCCTGGGTCAGCCTGCTCTCTGTTCCCCCACTGTGAAATCCCTCCTTTCTGCAAAATCTTCCACTAATGGAAAATTTCAGATAAACTATTTGGGCCTGAAAACGTTCATCCAATTTTTTTTCCTTAATTTTTATTTACATGTGGGATTGTAGCGAATGGTGTAAATCCGAATGTGTGGCATGCATGCTTGCGCGTGGCTCTGTGTGTGGAGCTCAGAGACAAGGTCTTTCCCTGAGTTCAAAGCTCACATCAACTTCTAGCCTGGCTGGCCCGGAGAGCCCTGGGGATCAGCGGCCTGTCTGTTGCCCGCCGCCCCTCCCCGCTCAGCACTAGGTCACATATGTATGCCTGGCATGTTTTCATGAGTGCCCAGGTCCACCTGCTTACAAGGCCAGGACCTCACCAACTAAGCCATCTCCCCAGCCCCTGCTTTGCTCTTTGTTTGCTTCGTTTTAAATTGCCACTCTAGGGCTGGAGAGATGGCTCAGAGGTTAAGAGCACCGACTGCTTTTCCAGAGGTCCTGAGTTCAATTCCCAGCAACCACATGGTGGCTCATAACCACCTATAATGTGCTCTGACGCCCTCTTCTGGCCTCCAGGTGCACATGCAGGCAGAGCACTGTATACATAATAATAAGTAAATAAAACTTTAAAAAGATAATAGATAAATTGCCATTCTAACTGCAGTTATGAGTTTGGGTTTGAAAGACAGAGCACCCCAGTTTAAACTCCAGCCCTTCTTTTCACTGGTAGGGTAACCTTCAATCAGTCTTTTAGCTACTTGGTGACCATTGAAAATGAGGACACTAAGAGTGGGGCAGGAGTTAAACCAGGGGACGCCTTCTCAGCTCAAAGCTCGGCACACAGTAATGAACGTTCAACAGGTGTCAGTGACTGTTACTATTCAATAGCCTAGACACCTTTTTACTTCCTTTGTTTCTGAGACTGGGTCTCCTAAGTAGTCCAAGTGAGACAGGAATTTGTAGAGGGATTTTAATTCAGAACATGGCTGCTCTGGCAAGAGATCACATCCAAAGGCCTTCCTTCTAGGTCTGTATGATCTGGCTGAAATACAAAGACACTTTTAAACCAGGATCCAGAGGCGAGTGATCTGAGTTCAAGGCCAGTTTCAAGTATCAAGTAAAAGAAAAGCTTAGGTCCAGACATGGTGGCACATGCCTTTAATCCCAAACAATGGAGGTAAAGTTAGTTTGTAGAAGGAAGCACCCTTGTGTGAAAGTGATGTCTATTAGGTGGGAGAAAAATTGACCAATCAGAGAAAGATTTGACAGAGTAGGATACACCCAACTCTTGCAAGAAGAGAGAGAAAAGGGACACTACTTAAAGGAGCAACACAGAATAAGAGAGCGAGATGGCAGTTTTACCCTGAGAGCTTTACAGAGAGAGAGATTGAGCTAGACACAGGTGAAAACAGAATGAGCCAGAAAATGAGAAAGAGCCAGAACATTAGAAAAGATTGCCAGAGTTACTTTGAGACTATGCAGAGCAATTCAGGGGCCAAGAGAGAAGCCAGATTAAATAAGTCAGCAGGGAGAAGAGTTTGAGCCACAGCAGCTGAGTAGAGGCAGCCAGCCCAGAGCTCAGAAAGAACAAGAAAGAATGATGTCAGCATTTATTAGCCTCTTTTTCCTGCCCTCCTCCCCCCTCCCCAGCTTCCTCCTGTCAGCTTTAGGGGAGCCCCAAGTCCCCAGACAGGTTAGTTGCATGTGACCAACCCTTGGGTCAGTCTTCTGAGCCCTGTCCCTCAGGTCCCTGCTTCCCATTGGGACTGTGACTAACACAGAAGGAGCGGACACACACAGAAGGCAGAATGCGGAGTTAAGAATGAGTTAAAGCAGTCTCAGGGGCTGAAAACATTCTAGGCCTACGTTAGGTTGTATGGTGCCTAGAAGCTTCCAGGACGAGGCCTAGGTTAGCAGAAGGAGGCAGTAAGCCTCCCAGACAACAACTGAAATATGAGAATGAAAATATTCCTTTCACAGGAATTCGTGACCCTCCGGCCTCTGCCTGGGATTAAAGGTGTGTGCCACCCCTGCACAGCTTCCTGCTGTGGTTTTGATGTCTACTGTATTCTTAGAGCTATGCTTGAGTTTTCATTGCAGCTAGTTTTGCTCACTCCATCTCACAGACCAAAAAAGTCAGGGTGTTGGAAACTGCTTTCATTTCCAGCCAGGACTCTATGCAAGCTCAGACCCTTAAACTGTCTGACTCAGTGATGCTCCACTTCTGCCTCTCCCTCCAGGAAAGAAGAGGGCTTCTCTAAAGCCTCTGTCAGCTGGCCACCTGTGCCTCTGACTTTCTGGAGTCCAGCCAAGCTGTGGTGACAGTTTACTACAAAGTGGACCCCATACTGCTCTCATGCCCCCACAGTTCCTGTGGCACTGTGAATAACCTATGTCATACTCTGGTTGGAGGCCACTGGCTAAGGATAACTCTACTTAGTGGTCCTGTCTCCTTGTTTCTATCCCATAACCTCTGTTTGCAGATGCCCAAACAAAATCTTGTGCATCTTGCTACCTAAATGTTCCATAGTGCTAAGAACCAAAAGCAGAGCCTCATACATGCTAGGCAAGCACTCTATCCCTCAGCAGCAGCCTAGCTCCTAAATGCCCTTGGATTAAGCTTCCAACGGAGGATTTGTACCTCACCTTATGGAGGCAGGAGCAAGGCTCTTAGCCCCAGCTTCTCAGAGCAGCAGAACTGATGGTAGAGTTACAGATGAGGCAATTCTGGCCTTGCCTTCCATAAGAAAATTCTAGATTTGAAAAGGAAACCTGGGTGTGGTGGCGCATGCCTTTAATCCCAGCACTTGGGAGGCAGAGACAGGTAGATCGGATCGCTGTGAGTTCGAGGCCAGCCTGGCCTACAAAGGGAGTCCCGCACAGCCAAAGCTACACAGAGAAACCCTGTCTTGAAAACCAAACAGAGGCACGTGAATGTGTTGTGAGTTCGAGGCCAGCCTGGTGTATGAAGTGAGTCCAGGGGCAGTGGATGTACTGTGCCGCAGATGAAACCTGGCAACAGCTTTACAAACAATACACAGCTCCCTGAGTGAAAAGGAAGTGTACATCATCTTCTAGAAGCTTCCTGGGTCCACAGTGGTTAATGCTCCTGCAATGCTGATTTGGAATATTCTACTAAGGACCATCTTTCATGCCCACAGAAATCCCTTCCCACATGGGCTGGGTTCCAGAAACAGGCCAGAAGTTCTCTGTCCCCAGCAGGCACTTTCTTGCTCTTTTTCTTCTTTTCTAGTCTCCTATGGTTTTGGTTTTTCTTGTTTGTTTTTGGCATTTTGTCTAAATACAGTCTTTATGCTGAGCTCAAGGACAATGGATTGATTGTATTTTTTCTGTATCACTTGGGGTGATGCTCTTGCAGATGTACAGAAAAATGGCAGACATCAGACATGCACATGACTTTTTGGCCAGGCAGGAGTTTCCTGAGTGCTCTCCTTTGCCGGTCCACACTCCGTCAACCCCCATTTCTCAGAGGACTGAGTCCTGGCTCCTCGCTGTAGTTCCTGTGTCTGGCAAGGAGGAGAATGGGGACTTATAGGACTCAGTGCCTCTGCAGTGACTTCAGGTCAGCTGCCTCATCTCACTGAAGATGTCAGCTCTTACTAGCCTCTCTTTCCTGCCCTCCTCCCCATAGGCCTTGAGGAAGCCCCAGATCCCCAGACAGGTTAGTTACATGTGACCACCCCTTGGGTCAGTCTTCTGAGCCCTGTCCCTCAGGTCTCTGCTTCCGATTGGGACTGTGACTAACACAGAAGGAGTGGACACACACAGAAGGCAGAATGGGGAGTTAAGAATGAGCAAAGAAGCTGGGTGCGGTGGTGCAGGCCTGTAATCCCAGCACTCGGGAGTCAGAGGCAGGTGGATGTCTGTGAGTTCGAGGCCAGCCTGGTCTATAAAGCAAGTCCAGGACAGCCAAGGCTACATACACAGAGAAACCCTGTCTCACAAAACCAAAAGCCAAATATAAAATAAAATAAAAAGAATGAACATAGATTATCTACTTTTTAAAAATTATTGTTTTCCCAGCTTACTCCTTCAATGCCCACAGCTGGCCAGCCTCAGAGCCAATCTCTCTCCCTTCTCCAGCACGCAGTTACTTCCTCCCCAGTCTCCAGCAGCAGCTCATTTCTGTGCCTGCCCAACCTCATGGCTCCGATCACTGCTGCCCTGCCCTGTGCTTCCTGTCACCGCGGAACATGTCCTAGAGCTGATCACGCAAGTGGATGCAGGTAGACAGCTTCGCTCCTCAGAAATACCCACCCTTGCTGAGTCAAGCAACTTCTAGAATAGTCTGGGCGGCAGGAGGCCGGTTGCTCTGTGAATGATCATTTCTGGCATCAACCACACACCAGCAGGCTGGGGCCTGAGCTGACTCATCGGGTGACCTGGAGAAGCAGAGTACCACATGGCTGTTTCTGTTCCTCCCTAGATAATCTGAAGGCTGTGACTAATGGGGACATCTGCAGAGAGGAGATGCTGAGTGTGTGTGTGTGTGTGTGTGTGTGTGTGTGTGTGTGTGTGTGTTAGGGGGATGGCCAGCTCAAACCCAGGTGGTGTATGAGCACAGGCATCTAATGCAATGGTTTTCACCCTGTGAGGTGGTGACCCCTTTGGGGTCCCAATATCAGATGTTTATGTTACAATTCATAACAGTAGCAAAATTACAGTTAGGAAATAGCAACAAAGGGCTGGATGAGATGGCTCAGTGGTTAAGAGCACTAACCGCTCTTCCAAGAGGTCCTGAGTTCAATTCCCAGCATCCACATGGTGGCTCACAACCATCTGTAATGAGATCTGATGCCTTCTTCTGTCCTGCAGTGGTATAAGCAGGCAGAGCACTGTATACATAAATAAATAACTAAATATTAAAAAAAAAAAAAAGAAATAGCAACAAAAGTAATTTTATGGTTTGGGCTCAGCAGCACATGAGGAACTGTACAGTAAAGGGTTGGCAGCGTCAGAAAGGTTGAGAAGCACTGATGTAAAGGGCTGGCCTTGGAAGAGGGAAGTGCAGGGGACTTTTGCAGGTCTGTTGCTGTGTTGCTGTGACAATTAGGCAGCTTCCCTGGGTCAGTTTCTTCTGTAAAATGGGCTTACTATAAAGATCAACCTATGAACCAAACCTTCACTTCTTTTTTGTTTGTTTTTGAGACAGGTGTGTGTGTGTGTGTGTGTGTGTGTGTGTGTGTGTGTGTGTATGTGTGTGTGCGTGCGTGCATGTGTGTGCAGCCTTGGCTGTCCTAGACCTGCTTTTCTTTTTCTTTATTCTTTTCTTTTTTTATTTTCTGTTTTTTTTTGTTTTTTGTTTTTTGTTGTTGTTTGTTTGTTTTGAGACAGGGTTTCTCTGTGTAGCCTTGGCTGTCCTGGACTCACTTTGTAGGCCAGGCTGGCCTCAAACTCACCGAGATCCACCTGCCTCTGTCTCCCCAAGAGCTGGGATTACAGGCATATGCCACTGTACCCAGAGGAAGCTTCACTTTTGGCTGACATAGAAGCCAGGAGACCAGCTGAGTGTGCTGGTGCAGCCTGTGGTCCCAGCTATTCTAGGGGATGAGGTGAGATGGGTACCCGTCTGAGGCCCTGCTAGCAATTCCAAAGCCAGCCGAAGTAACTTAGTGAGACGACTCTGTCTCATAACAAAATAAGAGTTGGGGCTGGGGGCTGGAGAGATGGCTCATCAGTTAAGGGCACTGTCTGCTCTTCCAGAGGTCCTGAGTTCAATTCCCAGAAACCACATGGTGGCTCACAACCATCTATAATGAGATCGGGTGCCCTCCTCTGGCCTGCAGACATGCATGCAGGTAGAACATGGTATACATAATAAATAAATCTAAAAAAAAGAGTTGGGGATGGTGTAGTTCAATGGTAGAGTACTTGACTAGTATGCATAAAGCCCTGGGTTCTAGTCCCAGTAAAGGAAGAACAGAAGCAAGGAAGGAAGGAGCTGAGTTTACTAGGGGTGAGAAGATAGTGAGTTAGGCAGAGAAGGCACAGAAAGGGGGCTTTGCTGGGTGCAGTTTTGTGAGCCAGGATGGGGCTGCTCAGTCAGCCTTAGCAGCAGCAGCCTTGCTTCTGGGCCTGGCACCAAACCCTGACTTCTTCACTGATGCTCTGTGACCTTCAGCATCCCAGAGTCTCCATTTTCTTATTTGTAAGATAACATGACGAACAATACCTCACACGGTTGCAGCAAATGAGTTAATAAGTCTAAATGCCTTAGAGCTATGCCTGGCTCTAGCAAGTGCTCTGAGAATGTTAAGCCACGCCCCCTTAGGCCTGCACCCATGCAAGCCTGCTATGTTTTCTGACTAAAGCATGCAAAGCTTCTTTATGGCAAGGAGCTGGGGAGCTGGAGACTGATTTTTGTTTTCTTTCTACAAGAGTTGCCTCCTCTGAGGTCTGATCACTTTGGAGTATGTGGAGGAAGGGGGATGACAAAGAGCCCTGAGTGAGAGCCACTGGGACTTGGCATGATGTTGCACACACATGTAATCGAAACACTCAAAGCCTGAGGCAAGAGAACCAAGAGTTGAAGGTCAGGTTGCATAGTGAGGTCTTGCCTCCCCATATATATATGTATGTGTATATATATGTATGTGTATGTATGTAGGTATGTATGTATGTATGTATGTATATGGGTGGATAGAAGGAAGGGAGGATTGATGGATGGATGGATGGATGGGAGGGCTGGAGCTACAAGTCAGTAGTTAAGTACTGACTGAGTTTACACCAGGTCCTGGGTTCAATCCAAAGCACCACAAGAAAACCAAACAACTATCAGTCAAACAATAAAAGCTTCTGCTAGAAACCCCCCTCAAGTCTTCTAGAACCATGGCTTAGGTGCCTACTACGGGGTGTGATACTGTGGGAAAGAGAAGACAGGAGGACGATTAACAACAAATTTGTAACGAGGACCAGGGCCTGACCAGAGAAATCCCAGTGAGAACTCGCCCCCTAAATTCAGTCAGCGTTAGCCCTTGCTTGGCCTGTGCCCAAGGTGTGGGCTTGTATCTTGGGATCACCTCAAAGTCAGACAGGGGTACCTCAGAGCTCAACTCTGCTACCTGCAGAGATCTGAAAGTCCTTAGTGTATCGTACATACAATTAAGATGTCTGATGGTGCCATTTTCCCAGGGTGCTGTGCCGTACCCTCCAGTGTCAGTTACATTTAACAGCCTCCAAAGATGTCTATGTCCCAGTCCCTGAAGCCTGTGAACATCATGGTAGTGGCAGAAGGGACATGGTAAGTGTGATTAAACTTGAGACCTTGAGATAGGGTGGCTATCTCAGCCATCTTAGTGGATCCCGTGGAAGAGCAAGAGGGAGATAGGGACAGTGCCCATTTGGAAGGACGGAAGGGGAGTGAGGCAAAACACACAGGCCGCTTATAGATAGTGCTGCGAGCCTACTAAACAGAGGCTTTCCTGAAACCATCACTCCCCGATAGCTCTTAAGTCTGACCTTCAAAATTCTGAGCCTATAAATCTGCGCTGTCTGAGACACTGCGTTGGTGGTCATTTGTTGTGACAGTGACAGGACTGAGTCCCCTTCCAGCAGCCTCCTTGAAGGATGGGCCGATCGAAGGAGACTCCACAGCAGTTGCTGAACACATGTGGCACTGACGCCACCCATCGATCCCACTGTCCAGTTCTACAACCCAGGCCATGGAAGCAAACGTCTATGCTTGGGCACTACCAGAAATGGAAAGTTCTGGGGTGGGAGAGCTCAGGGCGGGCTCCTAGAGAAACGGGGCTCTCATTAGGTTTTTCTGTAGGGCTTCTAGAGGGTGGAATTGTGGGTTTGGAGGAGGAGGAGCAGGAGGAAGGCAGAAAGAGAGACAGAAGGACATGAGAACGGGACCAAGCGCCCTGATAGCGATGAGACAGCAAGATACTTTTCATGATACATGGGGTAGAAAAGAATACATCACCCCAAGAAAGCATGACGGGGGTTATAGTGGGGGATATAGGGCCTCTTAATGGGTGCATGTCAGGTGGCTTCCTGGAAGAAGGGTGCCTTCAGCTGCTACTGACAGGATGAAGTGAAGGTGCCTTCCACGGCTCTCAGCCCTGTGAGGTGCAGGTCCCACCGGAAGCGTTTAGTGATTTTTGTTGTTTTTCACTATCCAGTTCTCTTTTAATGTGTTTAATTATACTGGGAGGGACTCTCTGCCGGGTGCAAGAGCGCCTTGTTTGTGGATGTTGTTCTGTCGCAATATAGGAGCCAGCCCCGGGCCTGGTCTGCAGGCAGCATGGGCAGAGGCTTAAAGGTGCTGCTTGGCTTTCCCTTATGGATCTCGGATCTCTCTTGATTCCTCTGAATTGTGGTTTCCTGCAGGGTTAGTTATTAGGAATGAGCTCTTGCCACCTCGGGCTAATGCTCAGCTCAGCAGTGGGACAGTCCATGCGAATGAATGAACGAATGAATGAATGAGAATGAAGAAATGAAGGGGCGGGTAAACTGAGACTCAACAAATAAATCCTGTGGCCCTCCCTCTCCTTCTCCCTGGGCCAGGGTGGGCTCGCACTGCCCTCCATCTGACATGTCACTGGTGGTCCCTGGTCTCCTGCCTTACACAATGCAACTAGGAGGGTCCGAGTTAGCCTGGGCGGGTCTGGACTTCTGAGTCCTGCTCACTTAGGAAGCCTAGGCCAGGGCGTCTCTCTGGTTGCTGACCCACTCTATCCCCGCCCCTAGACCTTTATCCTGAGCCTGGGTTTTGAATTTTCCGCTACTGCGGGAGGGGTCAAGGAGCGGCAAGGCTGAAGGTCAGCCGTGCTTCCCGCCCTCACCGCGGCCCTCTCCCCCTCTCCCCCGCTCCGCCCCCATCCCGCTGTCTTATCTCCAGGCTGTACCCACCCACTCACCTTTCTTTGGTGGGCGCGGACTGCACGCAGGGCAAGGGGCGTGGCGCGAGTCCGCGGGAGGCTTAGCACCTACTCGCACCTACCGACCCGACCGAGTGAGCGCCCAACACTGGGTGGCGCTGGCCAGCCTACTCTCCACCCCTCCGTCCCCGCAATGGCCTGGGGAGAGTGCAGTCACAGCGGCTGGCGAGGGAGGGACCCAAAAATCCCTTCCCCTGTCCGTTTGAGGTACTTGGGGGGCGGGGAGATGAAGAACAGGTGTCTTATTTCGTCAAGCAAGCCACATTGGATGGGGCGGTCTTTAGTAGGTGGAGTGGGTCACCAGGCTGAGCCCGGCCATCTTCCTTTCCCTCCCTCTGCAGGGACTAGGTGACGACACTGAAGAGCCATGTCCCCTTGCTCTGGCTGACTTCAGGCTGTCTCCTGCCAGTGCGAAGCTGGTTTTCCCCTGTGCTCCCTGGAGAAGGGATGGGCCCTGGGGTCATCCGGACTTCAAGTCCTTAGGCCAGGCTCCCCAGGGTTGAGTCTCAGAGCCCCTGAGTTTGGAATGACTTGCTAGGTCCACAGTGTCACCTGTACCACAAGATGAGTCACTTTCCCCTTTCTTCCGCCCCCACTTCCAGGCCAGTCTTAGGCTGGAAAGACAAGGAAGTCACTAAAGGAAGAGTTGCCGGTGCATACACCCATCTCAGGACCAGCCAGCCTCACGTCCCTTCCCTGTTCTTCTGGTTTACAGGCATTTACTAGTTCTATGCCTTATCGGTATAGTGAGCGTTTACAGTGTGGGGGCTTACTGCATCTCTTCCGTCCTGACCCATGTTCAATTACACCATACAGGCAGCTTGACATCAGCCAAGCCAAGTATTTACACCAGAGAAATGGGCATGCTGCATTCAAGGCTGGGTTTGTAGTTGGCTTCTGTTTGGGGTAGGGGAGGGTGGCTTGTTTGCTTTGGTTTTGTTTTGTTTTGTTTTTTTGAGACAGGATTTTTCTGTGTAGACTTGGCTGTCCTGGAGTCATATTGTAGACCAAGCTGGCCTCGAACTCACAGCGATCCCCCTGCCTCTGCCTTCCGAGTGCTGAGATTAAAGGTGTGTGCCACCACGCCTGGCTCGAGTTTTCGTTGAAACAAGGTTTCACTAGGAGGCTCAGAATTTAGGAGTTGCTCATCTCAGCCCCTTGAACGCTGGGATTAAAGGTCTGTGCAGCTATGCCAGTTCAATACTTGTTTTGGAGTCTCTGGCTTAAGGAAATGATAGAGACAATGTCAGTATTATAAAATCATGTCTTGGGTGACTACTGTGGTCCTACCTCCGTTTTAATAAAGAACAGCCATTCTGGACCTTGTGAATCGCAGCAACACGCAGCACCCAGAAAGCACTATCTGGCTTAGCAGTCACTCACACCATTCATGAACTTGCCGACAAAATGCCGACCCACATTCACTTTGGAATGACAATTGCCTGCCGGTCATGCACAGGTTGACACCAATACATTAAGCATGGCAAAATGAATGAGTGCATTCTATGACAATCAGTTGACTGCATGGACTTTAATATAAAACTTTATTACTTGTAAATATCACAATCCTTTACACCGCTAAGATCTAGATGTACGCGTTCATCCATCCTACACACAGGTATTAGCAGGACAATTCCCAGATCCTCAATGTTTGTCCTCTCCCTAATGTTCTCTCTAGAGCCCTCCTGTCCCAAATATCTCACCTCATTCTGTGAACATGAAGAACCATCTCTCACTTGGGCACTTCTCAGAGTAGAGGGCGGGGTTTGGGACCCATAGTTTTGCTATAGGACCACCATTACTTGGGACTGGATTCCAGGTCTCAGGGTTGAAACCATCTGAGGGAAGGGACATGGGGGAGGGCAAGGGGATAATCAAACACCTGGGCTTAGTGGAAACAGGAGACAGAAGCCCAGCTTTCAGCAGATGAGTTAGGTTCTAGACACCTTAAGGAACATCTCAGTCAGGTGTGCGTAGGTCTAGAATTCCAAAGGAGATGGGGGCCTCCTGGGGACAGCCTGTAATTAGAATTGTGGATGTGTAGGAGCTTGTCAGGGCATGAGGGGTGATGAGAAGCCTAGGTGTGCCCTGGGTGTGCAGAGTGCAGGGTGTGGCTACTGTAGAGACCCAGAGAGAGGGGTGTTTCAAAGGAAAAGTCACCGGGGGTGAATGTACCAGAGTGACCAGACTGCCTTCAGAATTCATGCCATTGGTGACCTTAACAGCAGTTGTTTGTATTAGACAGAGCTAAAGTGGCCCGAAAAGACGGTGAGGCAGAGAGACAGAACAGAACTAGGGCCCCAGGGCTGGAGGATGAGGCCTGGGATCAAAGAGCTAGCCAAAGGTCAAAGATCTAGTATGATCTCTAAACACAGTCGAGAGGAGTGTCAAGATGAAACTCAGGCTTCTTTGACGCTGCAACACATGGTTGAAAAACGGATGAAGAGCTTGGGGAGATAAGCTGAGAAGTTGGGGTGCAGGAAGGTCGGCTTCATGTCTGAAGCTTCCGGGAGGTCTACCGAGCGCAGGGGAGGTGTGTGGAGGGGAGAGAAGTGGGTGAGGGAACTCACGGCAGCGCACAGGCTCTCTGGATGGCTGAGACCCAGAAGTGTGAGTGTGGGAGCGCTGTCCCAGAAGGGATGGAGTCGTGAGATGGAGGCTGCCAACAACAAGGCATGACTGGCCAGGTGTCAAATCCTACAAAGGCCACACAGTGTGAAGCCTGCCAAGTGACTACTCCACACAGCAGTTAGCACCAAGCAGCCAGATCTAACAGATTGCAGAGCCTCAGGAAGGAAGGGCAGGGCCAGGAGGCAAGAGTGGCTCTCACCGGAAGTCTGGTGAGGGAGGAAGGAAACCTCAGATATCAGGTAGATGGAAAGCAGACAAGGTTTGGTCACCCGGTGGGGAGGGCAGGGGGTTATACACCTTTTCTCGTCCCATCCATTTACCTCACTGATTTAAACATGAGGCCCTAAGGTCCAAATCAAGGCCTAGCACTTGGGAGTCAAAAGGGGCAGAGAGTCCCATGCCCAAGTGGAACTCGCCTGAGGCTGAGGTAACATGGTGTGACCCATGGGGCTGCTGTCGCTTACAGGACAGTTCTGTTCCTTACAGTCGTCTTGCTGGCTCTGCAGCTTCAGATACCTAATGACTCCGACAAGCACTGACTCCCACAGCTGGGTGGGGAGGAGCCTAGGGCGTGGGAGTTGGAAGCCCTAGTCTGAGGTAGCCCGCTACACGCAGCCACCAAGTTCACTGAAGAAAACCACAACTCACTCAGGTTCCTTTCCTAGTTTATTTCGGCCCTGTCCTTGTTTTCCAGAACGAATGGCTATAAACATACAGACCGAACACCCTTACCATGGGTCTTGTTAACATTCTGAGGTCTCCCCTGTTTCTTCTTCTTCAGCGCATCGCATCAAAACAGAAAAACATATTGTCTAGCCCATCCCAGGAAAAGCACCATTACAATGTGAAACGAAACACATCAGGAACTGGACCAAATACACAAACAGCAGGCCAGACCCCTGAAAGAGTGACTTCCAAAGGAACATAAATAGACCCCCCCAAAAGTATACATATATATATCCATGTGTGCACATATATATTAAAGACATTTGGTTTCTACCCCCAAAAAGTTACTCAGAAACAGTAACATTCCATCTGAGCCAAGGAAGGCTGGGTGCAACAGCCGCACTACAGAGCAAGCGTGGTTTTGGCTTTCCTTCTGCGTACTGACCACGCCTGCCAGAGAGCCCTGCACTGGTACACGTGTAGGGCATCTCTCTGCCTCACACCCTAGGCCTGGCTGATCCAGTGTTTGTAGTAAAGCGAGCCTGGGAAGCAGAGCCCAGGAGTGAGCTACAAGGAGCCGAGACCCTGCGGCTGACCCTGAAACTTGGTCCTGTTGGGAAGCAAAGTGCTGGGACCCCAGGAACAGGATGGGACCCCAGGAACAGGATAGCAATGGGTTTTACAGCCAGCCCTGATCCAGGCTTTACCCAAAGACCTGCAAAGCTTTGCAGTTTTCTCAATTTAAGCTTTGCCTAGGACCAATGGCTTTTAGGCGGGAGTGCGGCTTCCAGACCCATATCAGGGCTTAGCTTTGTGAGACTGGCACACGCACACGCGCACGCGCGCTTTAAGGGAGGTCAGCACGTTGCAGGTGAGTATTCCTACTCAAGTAGTGTCTGGTTCTGGGTACGTTTGTTTTGCCACTGAATCCTAAGCAGCGCCCCTGCTAAACACATCTGTCCACAAGACACCAGCAGCCGGAAGCTGCAGCAGAGGGGGTAAGTTACAGACCCTGGAGAGCAGTTCTCTTAGGGCTTGGCACAGTGTTTTCATCAACCAATAAGGTGACTGTGTGGGGACCCCATTTCTCATTCTACACCCGTTCCCGGCACCATGGGCAGACAGGAGAAAAGGCTAGTGTAATCCAGAAGGCGCACCAGCAGTTTAGAGCTTGCAAGCTGCAGGTCCATGACACGAGTCACACACAACCGTACTCATACCACACTGTCTGTGGGTCCCCGCCTGGCTCTGGGGACGCTGGTGTGCTCTTTGAGCTGCTCCCTCGACTGAAGTCATCAGGGCCCCTGTTGACATGGGGAGCCAAGTCAGAAGACCTACCAGGGCTTTTGGTCAGAAGGCCCTCGCTGCAGCCATGCCCTGGGCCCCCATCTCCCTCAGAGGTGCTGAGCCCTGGTCTCACAGGAGCAACGGTGGCTGCCTCCCCTGAGTGTGGTGCCACTTTGGGTTTTGTTCTGACCGCAGGAGCCACAGTGGGAGAGAAGTGCTGGATCTGGGGGTTGGTATCAACGCTGCATGCAGTGGCGAGCGCCGGGGCTGTGGCAGACTGCTGCAGCGGGGCCAACCTCTCTTCCTTTGGTGGGGCCAGGGAGAAGCGCCTCGTGTCCAGTGGCCGGCCTCGGGTACCTGGGCCTGGAGAAGAGCTGTCAGCTTTTCCTACCAGTGGCGTCCGCTCCCGCGACAGGCTGTGGGAGCCTTGTAGGCTATGGCCGCTGGTCTCTCTGGTTCCTGCAGCCTCAGGACATCGTGGCTTCTGAGGCGACTCTGGCCTGCAGGCTTCTGGCCCACTGGCCCGGAGGAGGTCAGCTGAAGCCAGGCTGAAGGTTCTGCTCAGAGATGCACTTCGGCTGACAGGCACGTGACAAGTCGGGGGCATCGTGGCTTGCCTGGGTCTGCCCAGGGACAGGCTCTGGGGAGGCTGGAACTGTCTTGAAGGGACTCCAGGCAGGGTCTCAGCCTCAGATGGTCTCAAGTTAGGCTTTACATAGTGCCCTGGCTTCAGCTGCTGCCCCTCCGAGGTGGCGACTGACATCTTGAGGGTGGGAGCCACAAAGCTGGTGGGCATCTTGGCTCCATCTTTCCTTGTCGGTGGCCTCGGCTGGCTTCCCATGGCTGGGGCATCATGGGCCTTTCGGAAGTAGTCACTAAGCAGGTCATCACGGCAGCTGGGGGTGTCCTGGGAGGAGGAGAGAACAGAGGTGGAAACTGGGCCTGAGGGTCCTCTGCATTCTGAACTGAACCTTCTGTCCCTGACGAGCTTCTTCTAGGCATGCCTCAGAAACAGTTGGGGTGATGAGGCGCCAGGAGTGCAGGGGTCGTTTGGCAAAGAACCCCAGACAGTACCCAGGCAGCCCCCAAGTGCTCAAGCTCACGGAGAGGGAAGTGATTTCCCACAGAGCCGCCAACTTTCCTGCTGTAATGAGACCCAGGCCACAGCTGGCTGCTTCAGACTGTCTCCATGCCCTGAAGTATGGGGCAGGAGTGAGGAAGATTTTTTGGGGGGTAAGGGAGGCCTGAATCAGCTGTATCCATCCTGTAGGCCTCTGCACTCACGAGGACAGGAATGAGACACACTGGGGAACTGGCACTGCCACCCACACACTCCTCCTGAGACAGGGAAAAGAGGCGGGGAGGGAGAGGGTGGAAGCCAGAGAGGTGGAGGGCCCTTTCTCAGAACCTGCAGGGGGGAAGGACACTGACTACAGTGGACACCAGGCCAGAACCAAGGAGAGCTCCCGAGGTAGGCTCTCCCTGACTCTTAGGCTATGTCAACACATCAGCAATTTGCATGATGTCAATACTGTGCGCACTGCCTCAGACCCAGCCAGAAACCCTAGTGACACTTGTGCTCTGGGCAAGCCTGCTGGGCGGTGTGGACCTAAAGGAGGGCCCAGGAACCCTAACAGGAGACAGCAGCTTCCCAGGGCACCCTGTCCTTCTGAGCTAGGGACCTCTAGTGCCTGGCATGAAGCCAGCACTTGAGCAGGGGGACAAGGACAGCGTTTCATGTTTCTCTGCTGTGCTGACCATGAGGCCAGGCACGTGTGGGGAGTAGGCACCATGCCCACTGCCCGATAGATACCAGGTACTCAGTGAACACTCAGGAGCAAGTATTTGCTACTTCCTATGCCTTTGTGCTCTCTTGGTAGAGGTCACAGGCTTTACTACAAGGATGAAGTCTAACTGCTTGGTTAAGGGAGGAAGACTTGAAGCACTAACTCAACAGTCCTCAAGGCTGAGATGGTGTATTTCACTCGAAAACCCTGAATTCTAATGACTAGAATTACTAAATTCTGACAGCACAGCACAGCACAGCACAGCTGCTGAGGTGCTGCATGAGCACAGAGGCGAGTCTGCCAGCAGGTGGCTATTGGGGGTGAGAAGCTACTGAGCAAGTAAGTCATCATGCTAGGGCCACAGACACAGTCCAGCTAACTTTTTGTGTTGTTTTGTCTTAAAGATTTATTTATTATTTATACAATGTTCCACCTGCACGACAGAAGAGGGTACCAGATCTCTTTATAGGTGGTTTTGAGCCGCCACGTGGTTGTTGGAAATTGAACTCAAGACCTTCGGAAGAACAGCCAGTGCTCTTAACCTCTGAGCCATCTCTCCAGCCCCCACCCCTCTTTTTTTGGTTTCTTGAGACAGGGTTTCTCTGGCACTCTCTCAAAGGTAAGCGTGTGCGTGTGCTGTACTGGAAACTGGACCCAGGGCCTTGTCCAGGCCAGGCAAGAACTCTGCTACTGATCGATGTCCCAATCCCTTGTAATCTATTCTCAGAATGTGTGAGGAAACAGTTCTTTGGTGGGTGGTGGGTAATGCGTGTATGCATGGTGTGTCTGTTCGTATGCAATGTTGAGGCTTGTGTGGAGGCCAAAGGAGAAACTCCTCTAGTGCTGTCCAGCTCGGGTTTTGTTTGTTTGGGTTGCTTTGGACACAGAGTCTTTTTCTGGCCTGGGGCTTACCAATTAGCCTAGGCAGGCTGGCCAGTGAGCCTCAGGGACCTGCATGCCTCTGCCTTCCCACTGCTCGTGCTATAAGGAAGGGATGACTACCATGCCTGGTTCCAAGCAAGTTTTTATGTTTCTAAACAGGCAGGGCTAAGAATGGCACAAAGCCCTAGGTTCAATCCCCAGCAAACACACACAGACACACCTTTCTTAGTCACATCATGGCATGTGAAGGTCATATAGAATTAAAGTATCACTGCATCTAAGCACAGCTATGTCAGACATGGCTGAAGCTTTCATTCTTTACAGTGTCAGAGAGCAAGACAGTTGTCACAAAACTACCACAGGCCCAAGGATCTAAAATATTTACTCTGTGGCCCTTTGAAGACTCTTCCACATTTGCCCATGGCTGTTGGAGGTGACACAGGCTCTAACAGCTTGGCTTCTAAGGGGAAAGCAGCACCTGTTGCCTGTGGCCTGAGGGCCAACTCACAGTGACCCTTTGGCTAGTGGCACTCAGTATCCTGCCCCAGCCAGGCCAGTCCAGCTGCCCCGCCCTGTACCGCTGGCTCCTCAGGATCAGAGCACTCACATGGGTAGGAGAGCCGCGGCTACTCTCCTCTAAAAACTCCTCCAAGGTGACCATCTCACTGCTGGGAGAGGCTGACCGGGGCCGCACCCCAGTGTGGGCTGGAGCTGCACCCCTCTTCTGGATATTCTCCTGGGGGACAGGCCCATTCCGGGGTGGAGGGTACTCATGGTGGCTGGGAATACCACGTCCTGGGGTGCTGGGATCCCGAGACAGTGTAGTAGGGTCCCTGCTGGGGACCAGGTCTGTGCTGCTGAAGCTCTCACACCGGCTATGCAGATAGTCAGAGGAACCTGGGGGGGCAGGGTGGGGCAGGGACGGAAACACAGGGGCACACGTCAATGTCAGTTCTTTCCTGCTCTCTGCAGCTCACCTAAAACCATCCCAACTGGATAAAACTGCCAAGCCCTGGGCATCACTCCTATGTAGCTGTAATTCCTTCTGAAACCATTAATACTTTATTTGGCTCTACTAAAAGTAGAAAATTTTCACTAAAATTTAAAAATATATTTAAAATTTTCCCATCTTCTAGGCAGCAGGCAATATTTTTCCATGTTTTAGTATATATGTATGTACACATGTTGTATTATTATTATTATTATTATTATTATTATTACTATTATTATTATTATTATTATTATTATTATAAAAACCAAACTCTACACCTCATGGTGCTGGGATTACAGGCAAGCACCCAGTTTCCGAAGTACTGGGGACTGAATTCAGAGCTTCATGAATGCTAAGCCAACACTCTATCATTTGAGCTATATCCCCAGCCCTCTTTCACCGCTCTTAAAGTGTGTGTGTGTGTATTATTTTTCCGCTGCTAGGACTAACAACAGTTTTCTTTGTGCCACAAAAGACAAATCCTGGGTGAAAAGCATTTGTGTCGAGGTATAAGGTTTACAACTGAGCAATAAGCCCGGTGCAAAAATACGGGGTGCCTCCGGGCTCCATCACTTTGCATGTCATCCCTGCTCAGGAATCATGGCTGTCTCTTATGCTTTTAAGCAGTGTTCCAGTATCAGCACAGGTGCCGCTGAAGTGAGCAGTGAAGCTGAAATGACTAACCCTGACAGGGCCATTAGCTCTCACTCACTCACACAATAGAAGCTCACTGAGCAGCGAGTCCATGTGAGACACACCTGCAGGGGTATCATGTAGAAGTTAAGGAGAAGGAGGGGCTAGAGAGATGGCTCAGTGGTTAAGAGCACCGCTTGCTCTTCCAAAGGTCCTGAGTTCAATTCCCAGCAACCTCATAGTGGCTCATAACCATCTATAATGTAATTTGATGCCCTCTTCTAGCCTGTGGACAGAACACTGTATACATAATAATAAATCTTAAAAAAAAAAAAGAAGTTAAGGAGAAGAACCTTGCTAAGTTTAGTCTCAAGCAGTAAGGTCACATGGTAGCCTATGAAACAAAACCCTTAAGATTTAAAAAATTTTCCTTTAAAAAAAAAAAAAATTCAAATTTGGCCCGGGGATGTTACCTCAGTTGGCAGAGCGCCTGGCTAACGTGCACAGAGTCTGGGTTGGAGTCCCAGCACCACACCCAGAACAGCACTCTGGTTTCGGCTATGTAGTGAGCTGAAGACCAGCCTGGGGCATGAAACTCATCTTCAATAAAGAATCACGTCGGTCCATGTCCCTATTCCACGAGGCTCAGACCTAGAGGATCCGTGACTCACCCACGTCCTCGGGGCAGGCAGGGGAAAAAAGGATCTGAGCTCTAATTTGTTTGTTTGTTTTCAAGACAAGGTTTCTCTGTGTAGCCTTGGCTGTCCTGGACACACTTTGTAGACCAGGCTGTCCTCGAACTCACATAACAATTCGCCTGCCGCTGCCTCCCAAGTGTTGGGATTAAAGGTGTGCGCTACCACGCTGGGCCTGAGCTCTAATTTGTTCAAAACTCCCTGGCCTGTGCTGGAAACCTTGGTGCATGGCCCAGGACCAGAATGAGTCTCAAGCCCTGCTATGCAGATGCTGAGCCGCAAGTGTTCCAAGCAGGCAGCCTTACCTTTGAGGCTCAGGGGTGAGCTGCTGCTGGATGTATTCCTACTGCTCTCCAAGCTGTTCGGCCGCGATGCTGAGGGGAAACAACCATGTTTAACACAAAGGGCCAATGACCAGGTAACATCCTGGGTTAACATGCAACCAGAGGGAAAAAAAACATATTCAAAGCGATTCTACACCAGTTCAGGCCAGTGTTCTCAGCCAGGAAGGTCTGTAGGATGCTGAGTGAGGTCTTCTGAGGCAACTGGCTCCAGCAACAGAGAATGAGACACAGCACTCAGCAGGCTCGCCATCACTGGCAGTGACGGGTCTGTCACCAGGTTCTAGGTATCTAGTTTAAAACAATAACAAAACAGGACCACAAGAGTACCTAAGGGCTCCTCTGGGCAGACACAAGCAAACAGTCCTTTCCAAACCAGGGATGAGGTGTTGTTCAAGGCAGCAGATGCACGCACGTGTGGGTACATGCAGCGGCATGTGCCCGAGCATCCCCCTGCAGGTAACCACAGGAGGGGACGCCAGGACGTCAGAGCAGAGGGACCGGTCTACTTGTGCTATCTGCTTTTCTTCGGCTCCTCTCCGTCACTTGCCTCATATACCTATTTGCTCTAAACCAAGAGCTCAAGGCTCCTGGTGACACGGGCTGTGGGAACCCAGTCTGCATGTCACCACCCTGCTTCGGACGCAGAAGGATGGCATTAGTCCTTGCCATGGGTGGGCTGCCCCTTCTAGGGTCTGCAGAACTCTCCTGGTCTGTCTACGGCAGCCCGCACAGGTGTCGGGTGAGACAATGCCTCTACTGCTGCACTGTGAACCCCCAGGGACAGGGGCAGTGTTCCAACATGTCTGTAGCTCTGAAGCCAGCTGCAGGTGTGCAACAGGAACAGGAAAGCCTTCAGAAACACTAGAAGGCCCCTGGCTTGTCCCCAAGGAGCGTCAACTCAGGGCTCTACATGGGCCTAAGTCCCAGGCATGGTAAGCTCTGTCAGAGCAGGACCCTGCAAGACACTTGTTGGCAAACAGTGTTTAGTGATGAGCTTGGGAGCAGTAGTGGACCAAGCCTCTTAGTGGAGGGACAGTCGGAGACACACGCCGGCTGCTCTGTACCAGGCACCGAAGGGAAGCTGCAATACTAACCGCCCAAGCACCTCTGTGCATCACTTATTTTTGCTTTTGTTTTCAGTTAATGCCTGACTAGGCAGCTTAGGGCAGCCTTGAACTCACAATCCTCAGCCGCCTGAAAGTTGGGATTTCAGGCCTGACCCACCAAGCCTGCTCACCTGTGTCCATTAAATAATTCTTTTCATTCCATATGCCAACCAGAGAAGCTGGAGGAGTTGGGAGGAGTATGGAGAACCCTGTGCTCAGGCATCAAATTGGCTACTCAGTGAGGGGGTGCACTTGGAAGGACCTCACTTCCCACTACAGGGGCCCGACTCTGGGTAAAGACAGAAGGGCTCCTGGGCCAAGAGGCCTCATTAAAGAGTCGGTCTTTCTTTATAGAATCATAACTAACTAAGGTCAACACCATCACTCTCTCTAAACAGTGGGCAGGAGATAACGCTGGCTCCTCAACTACTGAGCACATCCGACATAAACTGAACCCGTGGAAACCTGCCTTGGTTTCCCTTTTAAGGAATTTCTTCCTTATTAAAACAAAACAAAAACATTTGCTTATTTAGTGTGATATGTACGTTCGCAGGCCTGCACGCGTGCACGTACACAGGTCAGAGGACAACTTGCAGAACTTTGCTCTCTCTACCATGTGGGTTCTGGGATTGAACTCAGACCATCAAGCCTGGTGGCAAATGCCTTTACCCACTCAGCCATCCCACTAGCTATTACCTTCTATTTTTAAAACATTCATTGTTTTTAAGCATTTACTTGCCGTGTGTGTGTGTGTGTGTGTGTGTGTGTGTGTGTGTGTGTGTGTGTATGCGCGCGTACAATGTGCCAGCATGCATATGGAGGTCAGAGTGCACACAGAGCTGGTTCTCTCCTTCAATCACATGGGTTAAGGGATCAAACCCAGGTTGACAGGCCTGCACGTGGCCCTTACACACTTAGGCCATTTCGTCAGTCCCCCAGAATTATTTTTAAAAACAGAACTGGAGGCTAGAGAGATGGCTCAGCAGTTAAGAGGCTCTTCCAGGGCCCAGGTTCAATTTCCAGCAGCCACACGGTGGCTTACAACTATCTAGGACTCCAGTTCCAGCGGATCGACACCCTCCTCTGGGCTCCAGGAGCACCAAACAGTCAAGTGGTGTACAGACATATACACAGGGAAAACGTGCATACACATAAAATAAGAATACATTAAAAAAGAGAGAGAGAACAGGAGTCGTAGCTCACTGGGTACAGCGCTTGTCTTGCTTGTGTGAGAGCTGGGCTCAAGAAAGAAAGGGCACATGGGAAGGTTTTGAGAAGCCTGGGAGGATATTGCCTGTTTTCTCTTCTGCAGGAACTTAAAATATATCCATAACCAGGTGAAAAGCGTTTCTAACACTGTCTGGATTTCACACAACTCAATGTTACCATGGACCCCCTAGGACCCAGGCAAGAACAAAGCTCAGGCCTTCCTAAAACACGTTCCTTGCACTGGTCATCGGGACTCCTTGGCACGCCTGGAGGGTGTTGTAGGGCAAGGCATGTTCAGATTTCCAGAACCTGGGGCTCTTAAGGGCCAGTGAGCCTCCTACCTGTAGAGGAGGCCAAGTGAGAGCTGTGTGGCGAGGCAGAGACGGCTCCAGCATCCCGCCACCCCGAAATTCCACCCTCGCCTCTTGTGTATGTTAAATTTCCACGACTTCCACGCTTAGCTTAAACTCAAAGTGCTACTGACACAAACCTAACACATGCAACCCGGCTACTCACCCTGCTGCCTGTGGTGGGGACCCTCGAGCTCCGTGGGTAGCTCACAGAGATTGTCCTCTGAATTACAACCTAAGGGGAGAATAAAGTTAGTGTGCTGGGGTTCTAGAACGCCTTACACACTCACAGGGAGAATCCAGGTTCCTGGCTGCGTGACCAGCTTGTGCCTTTAGCCCCCAAAGCATAGCAAGGTCCAGCCACTGGGGTGTGTGCGGGGGAATGGTACCTCCTTCTCATCTGTCTAGCTGCGGAGAGGAGTGGGCTAACACACTGGGCGGATTGCATTTAACTCCAAGTCGCACTTTGTGGCCGTGCGTGAAGGGTTATAAGGTGCACGTGAGCTCTGGCTTGGAACCAGGTAAAGGAGCTGAGGGTCTAGTGCCCCAGGAAACCCTTCCAACCCCAAAGGCCAGCAGGCCGAAGGCAGAGGGGTGGAATCTTTAGGGAGCACAATGCCATCAGGGAACAGGAAGAGAGAAAAAGAAGACAAAGTCAGACCCACCACCCAAGGTGAAAGGGCAATCAAGTGTCACACTTGCTGCTCCCAACAAGACATTAGTCAGGGACCCCTCTAAGCTTGCTAGTTTCTATCTGAGCTCTGAATGTGCGGTTCCCTCTGAAAAGACAAGGTCTCCATAATTAAATCAGTTACCTACCCACTGGCAACAAGTGTCCAGACCATGAGGGCTCCTAAGTTTAGGAACCCCATGTGTGTTGCTTGTATTCTACTTATGGCATTAAGGCTGTGCATGTCTAAGCCTTCCAGGGCCAAGTGTATAGGTCTAGCCCTGCAGAAGCGATCATATTCAGCTGGTCTGGTTTTGTCTTGTGTTTCTTTCTTTTTCTTTCCTTCTCTTTCTCTCTTTCTTCGGCTATAGGGATGGCAGTTTAGGCATTCCTTTCCCTTTGTTTACCTGTTTCAGATTTTCAAATGCTCCCCTCTTGCCATCACGTCTTTCACTGCATTCTGTTCTTGTTTCATGAACACAGAAGCTTTTTTTTTCTTTTTAAATCACTGTTAGTCAATTTTAACATTTTCATATCAATCCTCCCTAACACCCCAGTTTATGCCAATGACTTCTGCATTGGTCTTTTCCCCTCTGTTCTGGGGCTGCAGGCTCTTCTTGGGTGTCCACAGATTCCTTGAGCTTCTGTGGATTTATATGACGACATCTGACCAAGCCCTTTGACTGGGAATTTCTTCATATAATGAGACTCAGAGACTATTAGTTTTGTGCCTGAGGTATGAACACATACAGCCACTGGAGTTCTAGGATACAGCACATCTGCAAATCCTTCATGGTGCTGCTGTTCTCCATGTATTTCAGCATTTGCCCTCGGCTCTGTCAAATAGACTTCTGGGTTAGAGACCCTCTCACTCAATCTTTTCTAGAGAATATACCTCCGGACTCCAGGGAATTGCCTGGTACTGGCTCAGCTCTGGTGCCACCAACACTAGAACGCTGCTGCTGCAGCTGCTGGATTCTGAGGCTGTTTTCCTGGTGCTTAGGCCTACTAATGGTTGAATTACTTATCCAAAGCCCCTTTGCTAACAGGCAGAGACAAGGCTTGCCCCAGAATTTTTCGTCAGCTTCTCTCTCCGGTTAATCCATCTTCAGGAGGGCCCCAGGCCCAGAGCTTATTCTTTAGAGGGGTCATACTCACCTTTGGTACGGCCTAGGTGCTTGGGGACAGGAGTGGAGCTGGAAGGGGCTGCCATGATGGCTGAGGTTGGAAAAGTCCGGGAGCCAGGCTCCGAGGGCCAGGACTTCACAGCCGGGTCAGTGGAAGCGTCTGTGTGGTCAACACTGCCTCCTTGTGGGGACCCTCGCTTTGATTTGAGATCCCCGGGGCCTGGGGTGGAAGACATTGAGAAATGAGGCTGTAAGGCCGCGGCAAGGCTGGGCAAGCACGCCGAGGCCTGAAGCAGCTGCAGCGGGGCACACAGACCACAGAGACACAAGCTGGGTGGCCTCCCAGCTGCAGCTGAGAGTAGGAAGGTACCACAGGCTAGCTCAAACTCTAGTGTGGGCCACAGGCTAGCTCAAACTCCAGTGTGGGCCATACGGTCAGCGTTAGTGGGTCTGGCAGGGAAGAAACAAACTCAAGAGGATGAATAAAAGCCATCTGTACGGCACGCTGTGACTCTGTACAGAACCCCAAGCCTGTCTCAACAGCCCATACAAGAATTGGCAGGTGTGTTCTCCACACTGACCACTGACTGAGGCGCTGAGGACCCTGGCAACTGGATTCCATGTGGTGTCAAAAAAAGTCCATTGCCAAATTCACAACAGATTTGTTTTTAGAAAAGCAAAACAAAAGAGAACAAAAACAAAAGCAACTTTCCACAAGGCAGTTTTTACCTTGCATCTTATGCTTTTAAGCAGTGTTAGTTTTCTGCTATGAAGCATATATACCTGTTGAAATTAAATAATATTTTTGAAAAAGTGCCACTCCCTTAAAACAAAACAAAACAAAACAAAAAACCAACCTACCCAAATGCACAGAAAATCAAATAGGAGTAAGTCTGGGATCTCTGGATACAACAGGGGGCTGAGGACACAGCAGAGGTGGGAGGGTGCTTGCATCACATGTGGAAGACCCCGAGTTTGATCCCCAGTACCCCAAACAAACAAAAGCGAAACAAAACAAAAATGTGGGAGCATTCCTAACAGCTGGCCAGGCCTCTGTGCACCCTACGCCGAAGTGCCAGGCTGCAGGCAGAGGTGGTCACTCCTGCGTAAAGTGGACTCGGCAGCCCTCCAACTTCAGGGTTCTTGTGTTGTTTCAAGCAAAACAACCGAAAGGGGGATTTGGATTCTGGAGGATAACCCTGACAGAGTCTGGCAGAATGAACAGTGAGGAGACCTTCCTGTGTGTTAGGTGGACACAAAAGTCAGGGAGGGGGGAGATGAGCGAACAGTTAGCGTGAGCACCAGACAGAGACCAGCACAATTCCAACAGCATGCGAGGCAGACAGACTCTGGGACCCAGTGCCTTGATGGCTTGGGAGTTCTTAAAGATAGGGTCACAAGTTGAGGTCGGTGGCAACGGTATCCAACTTGCCATAGTTACAGGTTTGTTATGGTCACCTGATTTCTACGGTGACACTTGTTTTCCATGTGCAGCACAGTACTGGCAATAACCTTTCCTTTTTTTGTTTTGTTTTGTTTTTTTGAAACAGAGTTTCCTTGTGTAGCCTTGGCCGTCCTAGACTTGCTTTGTAGACCAGGCTGGCCTCGAACTCACAGCGATCCGCTTGCCTCTGCCTCCTGAGTCCTGGCATTAAAGGCGTGCGCCACCACACCCGGCTTAACCTTCCCTTTTAAGATAAAGTGACCTGCAAATAGTGAGTCACTTTAAGGGAGACCATATAAAACATATAGGAGACAGGGCCACAGCCCAAATCACAGAACTGAGGTGCATGAATGGTGGAAAGATGACATGGGGTGACCTCTCTGGTCACCATCTTCCCTGCCCTGGGTGTGACTTATGTGCTGATAGACTTTCTGTCCACTACGTTTCTGATTTCACCATCTAAGACGTCAGAGAATCACAACAGTCACAATACTTCCGTCTGGATGGGCCAACTCAGCTCAGTGAGTCTAACTGCTTAAACAGAGCAGCCAGTCCTTCGAAACACAGAACTGGGCGGGGGCTCATGAGCAGATGCCAGTAACTCTGTGTCCTGACAAAGAGTGGGGACAAAGTTTTGGCTGCTCAGAAACAAATCTTTAAAAAGGCAGCTCACTCGCCGGTGGGTATTTTAGGAAACACAGCAACAACTGGCCACTTCTGCTTGGCACACGGGCAGGACAGAAGCTTGCGGGACGGGGAGGGACACGAGGCCTCGTCACTTACTGAGCACGGATCTCCTGGCCCAAGGACAAGTAAGGGCACGTACATCTCGAGGGTCCCCTAACACTGCGCTGTGCTGAAGAAATGGTCCAGGGAGCATGGCAACTCATCTTCTACTTTGCAATCGGAATCCACGATGGCTACTTTGGAACTGGGATGAGGAACAGGGGTCGACTAGGGAGCCAGCGGCCTTTAGGGACTAATGTCCTTGTTGGTTGGTTGGTTGACTTTCAGAAATGGAGGGACACATGATGCAGACACATGGTAAAGGAAGGGATCAGAAATCCCCGATGTCCAAGGGAGAGACAGACTCGTTAGGGGAGGATGGGATGTCAGAGGAAGACCAGAACCGCAGGCGCTTAGAGAGAGCTGGGTGGCCCGATGGGGACTTGTCTTTGTCCTTGCTTTTGCTTCTCAAAAAGGGACTCTTTTTGCGCTGGGCTGCTACATTGTTATCATTGTGATAGGAAGGAAAAAAAAAAAGGGAAACAAATGAAATGAACAGCAATCACACATGAGTCTAAGTTAGCAACATGTACTTAGGACGGCAAAATCCTGTCCAGCCAATGCCCAACACCCAGGCCGGAGCCGTTCATGCTCTGACTCAACTGGAGTTAGTGGCACCCTGGTGCCAACGTTACTCACAGGGCAGCACACCGGGAGAATGGCGCGCTGGCCCGGGAGGCGCTGGTCTGGATGGCGGTTCAGCTTCAGTGTGTTAAGTTACGGAGTAAGAACGCTTATTAACAGGTAGCCAGGCTCTCTTACTCACTCACTTTAATGACAGGCTCCCCAACGACTCAGCTCCTGTTCCCACTCCAGGACACCGGACACACCTAACAACACGCTGGCCTCCTGTCAGGGTACAGCCCACCTGAGGCACCCACAAAAACCACCTCTTAAGGCAAGATGAGTTCAAAAATACTAAAATGTCTTTTTTCATGCCCCAAACCCCTAAGGCCCGGAAGAATGATTTCCTTCCAGACTCCCCCCACATCCTCCTCTCCTTGGCCTTCAATGTGGAGCCAGCACAAAGCCGGAAGGCTGATCTAGGCTCCTGAACATACCTTTCAGCGGAATTAACTGATCCAACAGATTGCTGGTTTAGGAGTAAAGCACAGACCAGAATCTGTTTCTTTTGCTATACCACCACCTAGAGGTCAAATCTCACATTACAGATTGAGTGCTAGGTTAGTGGCCGAAGCTGAGGAAGGCAGTCAACAGAACACAGCCAGACTGTTTGGGATATCAGGGATCCGAGCTACCCGGGTTAGCCGGGTTACCATCACAAGACCATCTTCTAAAAACTAAATAGATAACATAAAAACATGTCCACCTCACAGGTTGTGAGGGACTAGAGGAGACAGAAACATGCAAAGTAGTTCACAGGTCTCTCAGCTCCCAGTGGCAGTTTGGACCAGGTGGATATTCTTTTATCTGAATGTTTTCTTTCTTGCTTCCCCCTACCCAAGACAGGGTTTCTCCGTGTAGCCCTGGTGGTCCTAGAACTCATTCTGTAGACCAGGCTGGCCTCTAACCCAAGAGATCTGCCTGCCTCTGCCTCACTAGTGCTGGGACTAAAGGAGTGTGCTACTACGACACAGCTTCTCTCTGAAAGTTTTCTTGATTAAACTGAGCATAGCCAATTCATCCAACGTGAAGAACAACACAGACTGAGATGAGGAATATCAAGAAATTGCCAGTAATGAAACCGGAAGTAGCATGCCCTCTCCGGTTGCCAGAAATGTTAGGCTAATGTTTAGAAGTAGTTAAGAGCTGGGTGTGGCTACTCTCAGCTGTACTCCCAGGACCCAAGAAGCTGAGGCAGGAGGATTGCCATGAGTTCACAGCCTGTCTGGATTATGTAATGAGTTCAGACAAGACTGAGCTGCAGCAAGAGACCCTGTCTCGAATGTTAAGCGCGTTCATGTTGCTTCAGGGCTGACACACCTTTCACCTCCTGCAGTTTCCATCAAGGATGGAGATGTGACTGACCGGCGCGAGCATCCTCACAGCTGAAGAAGACACCAGTGGCATAGCCCACCCCCAGAGGACACCTGTTACTCCCTCTCAGTGTCAGCCCAAGAGCATGAACTCCCTGACATACATTCAGAAAGTTCCGGTGTCTTTTGATAAAAATTTAAGTTACTCAGGGTGAAGGTCTGGCATAAATAACACCCGCGCCCCCCAACCCCCAATAGTAAAAAATAAACTTGGACTTTTCACAACGTTTAAGGTAACTTGTAATTCAGATTCTATAATGGTCATTTTGATACCATAACACATGTAAAATTTGAACCCAGCTTCAAAAATATTCAGCCAGTATAGGCCTGGCAGTAATGGTGAGAAAAATGTCTGCGCCATATCCAACCCACCTTGCCAGCCTCTTCCTTTTGTATGTGTGCACAGCAATATGATTTGTTAAAAAAAAAAAAAAAAAAAAAAGGGCCAGGCACAGTGACACACACCTTTAATCCCAGCACTTGGGAGGCAGAGACAGGTGGATCTCTGAGTTCAAGGCCAGCCTGGTCTACAGAATGAGTTCCAGGACAGCCAATGCTACAAAGGAAAAACCCCATCTTGGAAAAGCCAAATTTAAATATAAAATATTTGTTTTATTTGATGTGTATGGCTGCTTGCCTGGATGTATCTAAGTATACTGTATGTATGCAGTGCCCATGGAGGCCTCAGGCCTCGGATTCCTGGAGCTACAGATGGTTTTGAGCTGTCATGTGGGTGCTGGGAATCAAACCCGTTATCTTCTGCAAGAGCAGCCAGTGCTCTTAACTTGCTAAGCCATCTCTCCAGCCCCAACAATATATCTTTTAGATGAGATTTTTTCACTGCACAGGAATACGATAAACATCTCAGAGGTGAAGTGTTATAAAGACCAAGGCATCATAATGTGCAACTCATGTGGCCTGAAACACCGGATGAACCACAGCACCGAAGACCAGTGTTCCCTGCTCTTACTTCAGAGCCCCTGGCCAATTCCAAAGGCTCCCCACGTTCCAAAGCTATAGGACTCAAGTACAAATTGTGTGGAGAATAAACCAAGGTGCCACTCAAACAATGAAAGGCAACAGCCACTCAGGACTTTCTGAAACTGGGCATGTGGAAAAAAAATGTGGTCAATACATGTCTGATCGCTGTATTAAAGAGCTAACCAACATCTTTGACGCACCTGAGGGGGCCCCAAACACATCAGCTGCTGTTGTCTCCCCAGGGTGCCTGACCAAACATCAACCGTGGATCCTCAAATAACCAACTAGCCCATCTAATAAATGGTGTTCCCCATGCAAAAGTAACAAAGAGCTCTGGGCCACACGGCCATAGCGGCCTGGGGCTTGGTGACATGCTCAGGTAGGAGCCGCACTCCCATGGACACAAACACCGTCCCATTCCCACAGAGGCATGGCACACTCCATCACGGAGTGGAGCTTTCAGAGCCTCTATCCTCACCCTGCCACAGCTGGCAGTTACACCTACCTTTCCCCACAGGCCCGTTGTGGGTGCTGCGTTCTTCTGCACAGCTGGAACCCAACTGGGGGTTGTCAGAGTTCTCTGCCTGTGATCTGAGCGGCTGCAATGAAGATGGTGAGGCAGGGTCTGAGGGCTCCAGCTGCCAGGGGGGGCTATCTGTGGTGGATTTTAATCGTTCTCTGGAACCTTCTTTCTTTGGCTTGATCAGTTTGACTAGGGCTCTGGCTCCAATCCAGTGGTTCTTCCTAATTAGAAGAGTGTTTAGAAGTCACAACCCACACTCACACAGGCAAACAACTGCACTGGGTTGGAGGTGCGGCTCAGTGGCAGGGCCGTTGCCTAGCACTCACAAGGCACCAAGCTCCATCCCAGGACCCTCAAGGAAAGAACACGGTGTCATGATCTTATTTGTACAGCTGAGGCCCGGAACTGAGGAGCCTAATTCTTAGGTGCAGGCTGTGCAGAAGCAGAAGGTCTCAGAAACCCAAACTGGTCTCCGGAAGAACGCTTGAACAGCACTTTTACTCATCTGTGATGTGCACAAACGGGGCCGTACTGACTACATGTTCTTTTTTTCTTTTCTTCCCCCCACCCCCTGTGAATGTCATTTTTAGGCATAGTACCTGATGAAGTTAACCAATGACATGTTCACTGACTGTGCTCCTGGCATTCCGCAGGCTGGGCCAGGGGCACAGAAGGTGTCTGGGTTAAAGGGCACTAAAGGCGTGCTGCCCGTTAGGGACTGAAGGCATTGTTTCGTATCTGGAGAGAGGGACAGCTGCACTAGCCCTTGTTCACCTGTCACTCCCACTTCTTACCGCAGCCTCCATGCAGCTCAGAGGCACGGCTGAGAAAGTGCAGCATGGCTGAGAAAGTGCGTAAGGAGCGCTCTCCAGGCTCAGGCCACAGACCAGGGGAAGTGCTACAAGAGATGCTGGGCTACTGCAGGCACTGAGCTAGCCCCACAACCTGGGGCCACTGCTCGCAGAGGAAGACACCACTTAATGAAGACACCCAGAGGGTCTGTGTTTACAGAGGGATTAAGGCCAATGTGCACCCCGCGACTGATAACTGGGGAGCCCAGCCAGGGGTCCTGCCCAAGATCCCTGCCCCTTATAGATCATGGCTGTGCTGTCCACATCGTGTTAAAACTCCGATGAGGCAACTATGCCACTCAGCTTTAATGGCGCTGACTCAGAGCTTCCGCTTCTTATCAGGGCTCATGGGTGAATCACCCCCATGTCCCATCGGGGCTGGCTGGCACTCAACACCCCTCACAGGACAAGCTGGGGTACGCGGGGTGGGGCTGAGAGAAGCTCCAACTTCTTCGCCACATGGACAGCAGTTCTCAACCTGTGGGTCACATGGGACCCCAAAGGGGTCATATACCTGCATCTCAGATACTTCAGATATTTATGTTATGATTCGTAAAAATAGCAAAATTACAGTTATGAAGCAGCAATGAAATAATGTTATGGGTGGGGTCACCACCACACGAGGAACTGTATTAAAGGGGCACAGACTAGGAAGGCAGTAGGGGCATCTGTAAGTGGGAGGCACAGAGTCCTCTCCTACGGCTCCCAGGCTGCCCTCTCTCAGCTAAGCTGGCTATGATCAATCACTGTACGTCACCGATCTCGGATCCACTCACTTCTTTGGAGCAGGGTCATAGAACTTGTACTGATCCATAATTTTTTCTTCCAGTTTTTCCTTGTGTCTCCGTAAGGCGTTTAACTTGTCTCTGTGAACAGAAGGGACAGTTTTAATTAACGAGTGAGTGCACTTACTTGCCCTACTCAGGGCAGAAATCAGAGTCTGGATTGAGGCCCGAGGGTGCTCA
>OU015742.1:192165934-192187364 GCA_907169655.1 Acomys percivali
GTTTGGGCTAACCTTTTAGAAGGAGTTCATTTTAAACCCTGGTTTGGGCTAACCTTTCAGAAGGAGTTCATTTTAAACCCTGGCTTGGGTGGGCTAACCTTTCAGAAGGAGTTCATTTTAAACCCTGGTTTGGACTAACCTTTCAGAAGGAGTTCATTTTATACCCTGGCTTGGGCTAACCTTTCAGAAGAAGTTTATTTTAAACCCTGGCTTGGGCTAACCTTTAGAACGTGGATGATGGACTCTAGGTTCGTCTCCCTTTTGCTTCCATCTCCTCAAAGCTCTCTGAGGGAAGCTGTATCATCCGCTCTCAGCTATCCCTCCTACCAAACCACAGGCACAACAGTGCCGCCGCCATCACATTTCCCCGCTAGCAGCTGACGCCAGGTGAGTAGCTTAGGCAAGGGGCTGTGGGTTAGAGTAACATGGATCTGGATGAAGCAGAGAAGAGCTGGCATGAGGTTTCTGACTGCCTCCTAACCTGCCGTGGTCACTGCCCAAGCCTAGTGCTAAGACAGAGAGCTCTAGGTCAAAGCTGTTTGGAGGTGGGCAGTCAGGAGGCCGAGACAAGAGGACCAAGAGTTCAAGGCTAGCCAGGGCTATACAGGGCATCTCAGGCTAGACTGAGCCAGATTCTGTTTTCAAAAACAAAAGCAAGAGCAGAGCCAAGTCCCAGGACAGCGCACACGGCTGCACGGATGGCTGTCCAGACTGTGGAGATGGGATTGCATCTGTGTAACAAGCCCTGGGGATCCCTGCAGGTGACTACATCACAGCGCACCCGGCCTGCGCTGGACAGACGTGGACTGTGGGTGGCACGCACCCTTCCCTGGCTCACCCCCACCAATAGTTGTCTTTTTGGAACACTGTCATGGCTCTGAGCTCACCTTGAAATCATGTCCCTTCTCTCATCAGGCACAGAGCGGCCCGCAGCCGCCTCAGGCTGAGCTCCACAGTGTGCCATCTCTCTCTCTTGAGCTCTCCCTTGTCTGCCTGCTACGTGCTGAGGAGCCATCCACTAGGGGATGGTTTAGTCACAAGCTGGAAGGAGCCAGGTACCTGAAGCAGTGAGCCAAAGATGCCTGGAACATGTGTGAGATAAAACCTGCAGGCTGGACCATTCAGACCCTAATGCTGTCTATTGGAGCCACGGCATAAACAAACACCCAACAACCCACAAAAAGACACCCGGAGAGGCAGAGCAGAGACCCCAGGAAGCAGAAAACAAAGGAAGCTGAAATGGTCACACACTTTGACCCCATCGCTCCACTTCCAGGAACATATTCGTAAAAACTGTCTGGTATGTTCGTGAAGGGACAGGGACACCCAGGATTACTGAGGCAGGAAAAGCTGAGGACATTGCTCAGGGAGCATGCTCTAGATCAGGTGTCCAATCCTCAACACCAAAGAGGAAGAAAAAGACCCGAGACCCAAAACAAAACAGTGGAGAATTTTGGGACCAACGTAAAGGTACCTATAATTACAGAAGTAAATCTGAAGGGTAAATATCAGAGAAAGCACGGGTTTGAAACCTCTTCACTGTGGGGCTGGGAAGGTGACTCCCCCTGCTGACTGGCCTGACAACCTGAGCTCGGTCCCCAGAATCCAAACGGTGCAAAGAGAAAACAGACTTTCTCAAGACGTCTTCCATTTTCCACATGTACACTTGACACACACACACACACACACACACACACGCCAACAAATAAAAGAATGAATGAATGAATGAATGAATGTATGTAAGAGAACAAAACCACCACCCCAAACCTAAAGCCTATTAAATGTAATTGAAAGTAAAAGCAGAAGAGCTCGACCATTTCTAGTCTGGCATGTAGCAGTTCTCTGATGCATGGCTGCCTTTATGGCGTTTTTTTACTTTGTGGTTAATTTTTGGGAATTCTAAGCTTCCTATGGGCAGGAGATCAAGTGTGTTAGGTGCATCTTCCACCTGTGGTATTCAGTCAATGTCAGCTGATGGGGACACAACCTGCTGTGAGCAGAAGAGCACCACACGGTGGCACAGAATATGAGGAAATGACTACGTGTGTGTGTGCACGCGCGCGCACAGCTTCAGGATAAACACCTCAGGAGAGTACACCAAGATCCCCCTCCATTCTAGAACCTCTTAGCCTGGAAACAGACCCATCTTGCTACTGCCCCTGCATGTGGCTCGCTCACCTCTCTGAGGGTGGTCAGTGTCCTCGTGTGCACGGTGACCTGCTTGGTGAGGTCCCTGTTGTCCTTCTCCAGCTCCCTGAGCCTGCCGGCTGCATCCCTGCAGCGGGCCAGCTCCCTGTCCAGCGCCCGGCTCTCCTTCTCGGCCGCCGACAGCTTGGCAGCGCTGTCATCCAGGGCAGCGTCCCTGAGCTCCACCTGCTGCCACAGGCGCCTGGTCTCCTTCTCCAGCAGCTTCTTGTCCTTCTCCAGCTGGGCCACCTCCTGCTCCAGGGCCTTCCTGTCCTTCTCGGCCCCCTCTAGCTGCCTGCTGGCGAGCTGCAGAGCGTCCAGGTCTCGCCTCAGGGCCTGGCGCTCGGCCTCCAGCTCGCCCAGCTCCCTCTCCAGGGCCTGAGACCTGTGGCTGCTGCTCTCCAGGCTGTGCTGCAGCCGCAGGTTCTCGGCACTCACGCTCTGGTAGCTGAGCTCCAGGCGCTCCGACTTCTTGCCTAAGGTCTTCAGCAGCTCCACGCTCGCGCGCAGCTCCTCCTTCTCCTGCTCCAGCCGCTGGTTCTCCGTCTCGATCTGCGCCATCTTGGCGCTCGTGAAGCGCATGGCTTCCACCATCTTGCGCATCTCCAGGTTCTCCTGACCCAGCTCCTTGTTGTCTCTCTGCAGGCCCTCGAGCTGCACCGACACGTTCTGCAGGGTGTCCAGGGACTTCCTCAGGGCCCGGTTCTCCAGCTCCAGACCCTGGCTCTCGCGCTCCAGCGCCTCCACTCTCTCGGTCGCCGTCTTCAGGGAGGTCAGCTTCTCGGCCAGCTGCTTGTTCTCCTTCTCCAGCCGGTGCAGCTCCGTCTCCAGGGCCTCTGCCCGCTCCCCTCGCTCCTTGGCCTCCTCCAGGTCTCTGTGTAGCTGTTTCTTCTCCAGCTCCAGCTGGCTGAGCTTGCCGCCCGCCTCGGTCACAGCCTGGTGGAGAGCTCTGTTTTCCTTCTCCGCGTCCTGCGTGCTGTTGACCTGCGGCCTGTCCCGCAGTGACCACACGGCCTGGTGGAGGTGGCCCTTCTGCTGCTCCAGGTCCTTTATCTGTGAGTAAGCACATTAGGTATGACCCCAGACCGGGGCGCCAGCCAGGGAGCCGGCTTCGTTAAGGGGGCTGCCAAGTAGAAGCCTTCAAGAGCTGCCTTACAGTACACCCAAACTCACCCACAGCTCATCAAAACATACTCAGTACGTGACCCTGATCTTAAACCCAAATGACACTCCTCTTTCATTAAAAGTATTAGTGGCTCCCTTGGTTTTACTCTGTCGTGGTCAGCGGGACCCAATGGACACTCTTCTAAGCCTCCATGGCCTTCTCTAGGACCACACTTCTCTGTCTCCCACCTTCTTCCTGGAGGACACACTGAACAGGCTGCTGCTTTCTACGTCTTGGTCCTTTCCTGTGCCTTCTCAGCCTCATGGCCAGTGCCCCAAGCAACTTTGCACAACCGCTCTAAGGAGGCCCTGCCCCCACTGTCCTGTGCCCGCTGCCTGGTACCTGTGAGCTCCATGGACAGGGCCCCACTTGTCTTTTCATCATGAGTAGAGCCGGTATCACCCTCCTCTCCCCACTTCTTACCCATCTACAACAGAGGCTAAAAACCCTAAGGTACCTGATAACCCGGCCTTGCTCTTACCCTCCACTCCCTTCTGCCCAGAGGCAAGCAGAACCCTGCAGGTTTGCCAAGGTCTCAGCCTCATCACTACAGGCTTTTAGAAATGGGCCATTGTCCCGTGCACTGCAGAATGCTTAGCAGCCTCCACCCACACTATCCTAGTTAGCTGTAACCGTCAGCCTGACACAGCCTCGAGCCACCAGAGCAGAGTCTGTACCGAGGGATGCCATTATCAGACCGGCCTATGGGGAACTGCCCTAAGTAAGAGGGGAGAGTCCACTGTGGACAGCACCATTCCCTAGGCAGACAGTCCTGAGCTACATAAGAAAGCTAATTAAGCCTGAGCCCGAGAGAGTCAGAGAGCAAGCATCCTCCTCCATGGTTCCTGCTGAACTTCCTCAGCGTAAGTGAGTTCCGTGGAAGGAATGCTGTGTCGGGTACCAAGCAGGCCTGCCTTCAGGTTCCTGCTTCCTCGGCGTCCCTCAGTGATGGGCTGTAATCTGTAAGCTGAAATAAACCCTTTTCTCTACGTTGCTTTCAGTCATGGTGGGTGTCACAGCAACAGAATGAAACTAGACCAATCATGCCAGGAACTCTAGTCTCTTCTAGTCGGAGAACTCAGAACTGTCTTCTCAGCTCCCCGCGTGTCAGCGTGAGCGAGCGAGCGAGCGAGGGAGGAGGTGATGGCAGCGCCTACCTGCCTGGCCTTGTCTGCCTTCAGGGCCTCCATGCCACTCTGCAGCTGCTCCTTCTCTCGGATTAGCTCCTCGCTCAGAGTCTCCAGGTCCTGGTTACTCTGCTTTTCTCTCTCCAGCTGCGTTTGCAACTTCTCAATCTGGGGACGTAAAGATCCAGCCTGTGTGACCAGTCAGTCTAACCAAGTGAGCTGTGTTCAGACAGACAGATGACAGGCAGGCAGGCAGGCAGACAGACAGACAAGCCCTTCTCTGACCAGGCTATGCATACAGGTCCTTGAGTGAAAAAAAGGTACTAGTGTCGCTTTGCAGGGAGGTCCTCACGCCTTCCCTGCCATTGGCCTGGGATAAGAGAAGTCACTGGGCAGCAGCCCACCATGTCTGCCCCAGGCCACCCATGCTGCCACGTGTCCAATCTATTTCATGCCTTGCTTCTTCTTTCTTGACTGCCCCCACTTCTGCCTGAGATCAGATCACACCCCCAAAGCACCTGGCGCCAGACCCCCTACAAGGACCGCACAGCTTCCAACCCTGACGGTACCCAGCTGCTCGGATTCCATCGCCCTCCAGGTAAACCTCCATCAGGCCCTGCCCCTTCTGTCCACTCTCCACCGCTGCCGCCGTAGGCCCAGACTGCATTGTTCTGCCTGGACAGACGATTACCACCCCCCCCCCCCGCCAATGCCAGGCTCTGATGGGGGAACCCACCAGTGCCCAAGCTTCCTAGAGCGTGAGCATCTGTGGGGCTGGCAATCCTGGTCCATGGAGATGCCCACACTACGGTCTACTCCACAGAGGCTTCAAGGCCAGGCTGTCTCTTCCTGCTATGATCATACATGTTCAGCATGAGACATTGATGCTGGTCTCAGGGGGGCAAAGAGTAAAAAAAATCTACCTTCCCTCTGACTATGTGGCCTTGAGCAAGTTCCTGACGACTGATCAGCGCCAGAGGCATCCACCATGTTCAATCACAACACGTTCTGTCTCACAGACAGCTGACCCTCTCTGGACACTGCTGGGCTCATGCTCAGTCTGTGACTCCATGGACCTGGGGAATCTGTACTTTACGTAACCCCAGCACTCAGGGAGGCAGAGGCAGGTGGGTCACTGTGAATTTGAGGCCAGCCTGGTCTACAAAGTGAGTCCAGGACAGCCAGGGCTGCACAGAGAAACCCTGTCTCGAAAAAACCAAAACCAAAACCACCATCACAACAACCCAAAGAAATCTAAGAGACCAAATCAAGTAGACACTTCTCCCATTTTTTTTTTTTTTTTGCTTTGCTCCTGTCTCCTACTGTCCCCTAAAGGCAGAACCAGTCACTTGGCAGCTAAAATGTCACATGACACACAGTATTTCAAAGGATCAAGAGGGAGTAAATGCTGCTAACTGGTTCCTGGAAGGCCCTTTTCACAACAAGCCCCATGCGGGAGAGAAAGCAGCAGAGGCAGGGTCCCTGGGGCCTGGACTCCTGACAGCTTGTCGCCCCTGCCCGCCTCCACTGCCCCGGGGGCTTTATATGGGCCAGAGGAGGACGTCAGGAGAATGCAGATAGGAGACACAGGTCCTACGTGAGAGCTACCAGCAAGGAAGTGCTCGCTGTCGCTCTAGCCCCAGAGCCTGGCAGTGGACTTAGTTAAGGAGGGCTACGGAGGCGGGAACCCTCGTGTGATGCACCCCGGGTGCCCTGCGTCCGCCCGGGGAGGTCACCTTCTTGCCAAGCTGCTGGTTCTCTTTTTCCAGCTCGCTGCATTTGAGGCTGCTCTCCTCCAGCGCCAGCGATGCGTCCCGCAGACCCTGGATGGTGCTCTGCAGGCTCTGGTTCTCCTTCTCCAGTTTCAGGATGCGGCTGGAGGCACACTCGTTCAGCTCGAACACGAAGGACTTCCTGGAGGCTGAAGGGCCGAGTCCGTCAAGGGGGGGCCCTGCTTCCACCCTCTGACAGAAGATCTAGGCACCTTCTCTCTTGCTTTTCCGTTCCCGTCCCAATGGGACAGCTGCTGCAGCACCCAAGTGTGCTGGCAGAGTTGGGGGGTCCACTCACTGTAATGTTTAAGGAGAAACCAGACTGCAGCGTAGGAGCCAATCGAGGTGCTAACAGGGACCGCACTGCTCACCTGACTGATGTGCTCACACCAGGAGATCAGCAGGTAGGGTAAAGTGACCAGCTGACCGAGGGTGAAGGAAAGCTGTGCCTGTGTACATGTGCATGCCCACTGCTGGGCAGCGTGGGATAGAACCTTTGTGTGAAGGAGTTCTTCTGATTTCACAATTAGGTTGCAGGAAAAGTCAGACAGTACATGCAAGCTGCTTTAGATATCTCAGTGAGATGAGATACAAGCAGAATGTTTTAAAAAGCGTCTACTCTGCTTTTAAACAACCTAGCTCTCTCTTGAGTCAAGAACTAGACTTCTAGCCAGGCGGTGGTGGCGCACGCCTTTAATCCCAGCACTCGGGAGGCAGAGGGAGGCGGATCTCTGTGAGTTCAAGGCCAGCCTAGTCTACAAAGTGAGTCCAGGACAGCCAAGGTTACACAGAGAAACCCTGTCTTGAAAGAAAAACAAAAAACAAAAAACCAAAACAACAACACAAAACAAAAAACAGAAAGAAAGAAAGAAGGAAGAACTAGACTTCTTGGTCTTTTTCCCAAACAAGCAGGAGGGACGCCTCAGGTGAGTCACAGAGCTTCTCAGGAGAAACACATAGGCTTGAACCACCCTGAGGAAATAGCCAAGGCTGCTCCTCAGCCCTCTTCAGAGCCCTGCCACACTGCACTGCTGACTTTCTCTGTCCCCTCTCTTACTCATCACCCATGCGTGTCCAAACTCGATGTGTGATGTGTGTGCTCAGACGCGCGGGCAACTACAAGGGCTGAAGAGTGTGTGTGCTGCAGAGTTACCATCTACCAGAGCAAACCAACAGGCGAGACCGTCCCACAGACCCGAAGCAACAGCGGCACCAGTGGGGAGGGGGCTGTGACAACAACACAGTACATCCAATTCTAGCATCAACACAGCATCAGAGACACGTGGGAGGCCTCCTCTCAGTTAGCTAAAGAAAGTAACCTAGCCATGATGGATCTTGAAGGAGAACCTACAGTCACACTTTACTAAGCCAGCATAACGCCTAACTACACTCTAAGCACTTATCTGGTATAGGACTCGCCATCACCGGAGACACAGCCCCTTGCAACAGACAGAGATCATTATGGAAAGCCTCAACCAATCAAAACGCAGACAGCAAATGATCATGTGGTGCCTAGCCCCAACTGATACATTTACAACACAAATCCTGCACCAAAGGCTGTGGGGTCATAGCAGAAGACGGGGTGAGAAGAGTAGGAATAAGAAGCTGGCTGTGAGACTTAATACCCTAGAAATGTCAGCGAAGCAACACCATGAAGTCTCCTGAGAGCCTGCACTGCTTATCCAGTCCACCAGGGGGCAGACTTGAAACTTCACAGGAGAGACAATGCCCTCTCCTACCCTGTGTGGATCGGGGCACCTTGGCTTGGTACACAGGTACCAAAGCAGATACAACACAGTGTCCACAGAAACAAGTTAGCTTTCAAGTTCAGAGCTGGTAAGAGCACTAGCAGAAACAACCTTGGTAGGAGTCTCGGGGAATTTTTATCGGTTATCTTCTAAACCTAAAACAAGCCAACGGTAAAATGCTAAGTCAATACTAATGTGCAAGTGGGTGCATGGGAAAGGTGAATGTAGCTATTTTCAAACACAGGAATTGGCTTATTGTTTGTTAGGAGCCGGAGCTTCCTGCTGCAGTGCTGACTGGGGTTCCCCACCCTTCCCATAATGGGTACCCTTATCTCAAGGTACCAGCAGAGGGCGGCAGTATGTGCCAGGAAGGAGGACTCCCCCCCCCCCCCCCCCCCCCCCCCAGGAAGCCTGAGACTGGGAAGCAGCAGCCACTTAGCATCTTCACCAGGGAAGACAGGCCAGGCTGCATCCATCCTGCCCAATTATGCAAATAAACAGGGAAAATAATGTCCAGGGTACACTTATAATAAGGATTAGTGACCACTGGGGACACTTCTGGTGTCAGGGCTTTCCGTCATCAGCAAAGAGCTGAGATCTGAAAGCTCCTGAGCATCCACATGGGAAACCGAGAAATCCCAACACTTCATTTGTAGTTTACTTCCGAGCATCCGGGCTGCCAGGCCACTCATGTTTCCCCCGGGGAGGCCTGTAATGAAACAGCTCCAAATGGCACTTGAGGAAATCACATTTACTTGAGGAGAATGGATGGGCTGCTAGAAGACTCGGAGCCCCAGGTCAGCCGCAGTGGCTGAGGAGGGACTGGGTCCCAGGCACCGGGCACTGCCTACCGTCGGACAAGTCCGCATTCTTGGACAGCTGTTCCAGCTCCCAGCCCAGGTGTGCTGACTCGTTCATGCTCTGCTTTTGTGCGATCTCCAGAACCATGTTTTCTTCCAGCAGCTCCTCAATCCGTTTCTTATCTGTGTCCCGATCCTAGTGCAGAGAGAGAGAGAGAGAGGGAAGCGTGAGGGCAGGTCTGCTGCAGGAACTCCGGACGGACGGAGCTGCCCAGAAACACGCTGCCCAGGCCCCCGCTGCGGCAGTCTCTTGTCCTGTCTGCTTAGGTCACGAAGGAAGTCCTAAGGTCTCAATGACCACTCTTCGGAGCATAGGGGCACAGGGAACAATGCTTCGCAATTGGCACTGTGGTGATGGGCAGCTTGCTGGCTCTAAAAAAGATGTCTGCAGCCTCAAATGCTGTGACAGGGATGACACAGCAGTGCCCAACCCATCCAAGGGCCACTGAAGACCCTTGGAGAAGACACACGTGTGTTCGAGTTTGTGGGAGACTGGTCACTTTTGCAGAAGCGATACAGAAGCCAGGTCCTAGTTGTGCCAAGGGCAGCAAGTACCCATTTGAGCCTCTGAACTGAGCAGGTTCTTCTCTCAGTCAAAAAGCTGCTGGCGAGCAGCACACTCAGAAGCTGGCAGAGCAGAAGAGCCTGCCCCTCCCTTGCATCCCCACCACCTCTGCACACGGCACGTGCTTCCTTCATACCAGTTCCAAGTCATGGAGTTTAGATTTTAGCTGCAGGTTCTCTTTCTCCAGCTCATGGACTTTATCGCTGCGAGCCCGGGCGGCAGTCAGCTGCTCCTCCAACATGGCCTTGGTCTCGATTAAGATGATGTTGTCTTCTCTCAGCTCCTGCAGAGCAAAGCCAACAGGAGAGCCATCAGATAAGAGCCACGGTCAGGACCACAGGACTGTCAAACAAAGCGCTTTCAGGCCCCTGGAGCCAAGCAACCAGCCCAGGGTGTGACACACACAGCAAGAAGCTCTGAGTCCAGTGGATACCCTCACCTGTTGTTTTGAGGCCAGGCAAGTGGACCCTTCAAAGAAAAACTCAAGAATCAAGAAAATATTTAATGGTTCTGGGGTGTGAGTCAGTGGCAGAGTGACTGCCTAGCACGCACAAGGTCTCCTGCGTTTGATGCCCGGCACGGCAAATGAATGAATGAATGAGTAACTTTGGGACGGCAACCCTTCCCCGAGGTCTGCCGCAAGCCAGATGCTCCTAAACTTGGACCCCACGGAAAGGTGGACTCCGCGGACAATGTGGGCCTTCTCTAGCCTGAGCTTCCTTTAACGAAAGGAGTGAAGATGGGTGGCTGAGAGTCTACAGAGGGGAGGGAGCCCAGGACTCAGTCAGATCCTCTCAGGCAGATAAGGATGTCTTTACTACAGTCAAGTCGCAGCACAGCAGGACAGGCAAATACAAACCACACAGACAGGTGCAGGCAGAGACTGGCCTCAGCTGGCATCACAGAGAGAGGCCAGTCTGTGTACTGTTTGTCAGACTTTGTCCTGAGCCTCTCATGTCCCATGAGCCCTTCCCAGCAACTCTTGGTGTCTGGGGTTGAGGGTGGGGGGCTGGACACACAGATGATGGACTCGCATGTCTCTTGTGCCTTCACAGCTTATAAAAGGCACACACTGGGAACCGCCACCTGCCCTGGCGGGAAGGATTCCCAAGACATGTCCCACTCACAGACTCCAACAAGGACCAAGGCTGGAGTGCCCTCTCACCCACCACCTCACCCACCACGTGCTCGTTCCCCAGCAAGGGCCTGACTCCAAGCTTCCTGGTGGAGGGGACCATTCGCAGGCAGGGGCTGGATCAAAGCTTGCAGCTCACTGATTCTAGCCTCCCGTGTACCTCCAGAGACTCCGTCCTTTACAAAGACCACATCACTGTGGCTCACCTCAGAGGGCGGGCAGGTCAGGGTCTGTCTCTCCTACAGATGAAGGACCAACTCAAGTGCATTAAGGAATGTGCCCGAAGTCACAGACCTGCTGCGAGCTGAGGCCGAGGTTCTCACTTAGGCTGCAGGGCTTGGATCCTGCCTTTTCTCAACAAGGCCCTCGTCTCCCAGAAGACCCATCCTCAAGGGCCTCTGGTTAATGAGAGAGGCCCAGGTTGCCGCTAATGACATAAGACAGAGAATGAGGATCTCAGACCAGCAGAGGATTGACTCGGCGCTCTCCCTGTGGCCCTAGTCCACCCCGTGCCTAGTGAGGCCTAGCCAACAGCATTTCCAGCCTCACCACTCTTATTTGGTAAGCAAGCGCAGGGCAGGCTCTATATCTTTGTCCACACAGTCTGCTCCTACACAGTCTGCAAGACCCCCTCCTTCCAAGAATCTCCTTTGTCCTATTCACTATTTAGGGGATTCCATGCGTCCCTGCTCCTGCTCTGAGGTAATGGTGGCTGTTCCCCACTCTGGGAACTTTTTCAGATAGGTCTGTTACACTTCTGTGCAAGGGAGGAACTTGAGGTGGCATATGTGGTGGCCCGTGAAGGGCTCAGATACCCTGACAGGCAGAGGCAGCAGCTAACAGAGAACCACCTCTGTGTTTTGGCGGTCTCAACGTCTACAGTATCAGGTAATACACAACTGTCTCACATGTCAACCACCTCACAAGCCAGAGAGCAGCCCTGAAAGATGCCATGCTCAAGTTCCTGCAGGCCAATGGCTCCACTAGCGGTCTGCGGGGCCTAGAGGGCTGACTCCATTGCTCTGGGCAGCTGCCTGAGGCTGGCATATCTATCTGCCCAGCCAGGAGGCTGCTATCAAGCCCAAGCAGCTCACTCAACAGCTGGGTAGTTTATCACTATCAGTTAGACTGAAGGACCTGCCCAAGTGGCTCAAGAGCCCACTTCTGATCTGCCATTGTGACTGGAAAGAGAGTGACGCAGGGGGCCAGGGGGCCAGCTCCATTTCTGCGGTGAACTCTCAGGCTGGGTAACTCTGTCTCAGAGAAATGTGGGTACATTCTCAGGGCACGATGCCTGAACCGCTCCACACCTGTGAGGACAAAGTTCAATCCAGCACTCACTCACCCATGAAGCAGCTCCCTTGTCAACAGACAAACGTTGTTTCGCAAGGGCTTAGGGGTGTCGCTGAGCAGTGGAGGGCTTATCTGGCTTGCATGAAGCCTTGGGCTCTGTCCCTAACACTGACAAACAAAGAGCAAGCAACAAAAAGTAACTGGTTTCCAGGAGAGCCTCTTGACCCCCACCTCCCACCAACAAACAGCAAACACTGGAGGGGATATGGAGTAAAAAAACCAAAAAACAAAAAAAAAAACAAGTTTCCTCCCCAGTGAGCTTGGGATCCCAACACACAATGGCTCCTAGCGTCCACTGCAACAGAAAACCCAGGGGAGCTACTGGGCCCATAGCAACAGGCCTCTCACTCCTTCCTGCCCCGTACCTCACTCATCAGCCCCATCAGAACCATGGTACTGCCATGGAGAGTCAGGCGGGGAACACTCTACCCTGACCCTGAAGGCCTGCGTGCCTGCAACATGTCCTGACTGAAGAAATGCAGGGACCAGACCAGAAGCCAAAGGTCCCCTATGCCCTATTCAACTCAACAGATCTTATCACAGTCCTCAGGAGGAAGTACCAAGGCAGAACAGAAGACTGCCCACCCAACATCTGAGTTCTCCTCAGCAAGCTCCCTGGAGCTGAACATCCCTCGCTTGGGACACGACATGTAGCTGTGCATGAGCAGTGGGAGGGTAGGGTTCCCCCATAAGCGCCACCCTTCTATCCCCTATGGTCAAGGCTCCCCTCATTCTCTGGCAGCCGGTCAGGGCTCGGGAGAGTGCCAGACACATTCCGATTCCAGACCACTTGCTTAGCAACCGTGACGCCTTTTCTTGTCTGAAGAAAGGAGGTTGCTACACCTCATGGGGTCACTTTGGGCCTTAAATGCTGTGGTACACATAGCGCTAACACAGTTTGGGCCCTATGGTCACTACTGCTCACTTGAGGCCTCACTGTGCACCTGCTCTGTAAAGGACCAGAGAGCAACACCCTGCTAAAGGTGGAGGGCGGGGCATCACGGCCCAATAAAACTTTACCCATAAAAGCCAATAGTGGGCTGGGTTTTTTTCATCTACACACTATCTTTCGAGGCTCACAGTCTGCTCAGGAAACAGACAGAAATACACACGACAGTAATATTGTATTTGACACGCTGCCCAGAAAGGGCTTTATAAAAGAAGTGTGGAGCATGAGGTCTCAACGCGGCCTGCTGAGCTCACAGACCCAGCCCTGCGCTGGCCCTAAGCTGACAACTCCTGAATAAGTGAGTTCAGGGAGAGGCAGGCAGCCTGGGAAATGCCTGTGTAAAGATGCAGAGGCCTGGGGTACCGGGTGCGGGGTGGGGATGTCGGAAGGACCATGGCACTGAGGTACTAGACAAGGGGGCAGAGAGCATGGAGTCATCCCAGCGGTGGGGAGGTGTCTGGTGGGCCCCTTGAGAAGGCACCCTCGGAGCAGGCAAGGGAACTGGGCAACCAAGCCAGTGTAGACTCAGGGAGGGGCTTCTGTAGGCAGGCGCGGAGCAACCAGAGCCAGCCAGCCGGAGGCAGCTGGAGAAGGATGGTGAGCCCCTGGGCCCGCTCCGTGTGGGGCGGGGTGAGACGAAGAGAGAAAAGGGAGGTGAGTCTCTGCTTGGACTCAAGCATCGAGTGCAAGGAAAATGACCAAACACAGGCCGGTATGGAAGGCTAGGATTCTGGGCACATTAACCCAGACTCCTATGGGATGGAGACCTAATAACGAGAAAGAGTCCAGCTCAAAGCTCAAGGACTCAGGGTACAGGGAGTCAGCCTGGAGGGCAGGACTGACCCTGGAGCCCTACTGCTATCATCTTAGGGGTGTAATCCTGGACTAGGGGTTGTTAGGTATGAAACAAGCTGGAACTGATCGTTAACCAGCTCCTAAGGGCAGGGACCCAGGGACCCACCCATCTCTCTGGCTGCCTCTTCCCTGCAGGACCTGTTCCTGGGCTTTTATCTCCACTCAGGGGCTCCCTGCAGAGAACGGCTGGCTAGGATAAGCTTGCTGCAGGCATGCCTTTGTGCCCGGGAGAGGCCAGGGCAGGGCACACCCCTCGCTTTAACACAGGGCAAGACTTGTCCCACGCTTGGCAGAACTGTGTGCTACTGGGTCTCAGGTCCGCTGATTAGTTTGAAACCAGCACTTCCTAGAGAGCTGTTGATCTACACAGGCACCGGGAGGACCACGGCCACTACGCCCAGGATGTGCTCAGCACCTGGGCATCTGCCTTGTGCCGTAGGCAGAAACAATAAGCTAATTAGGGAATATTGAAAAAGAAAGCCCTGCAGGCTTTGCGACTGTCTGCTTCCCTACAGCCCTGACAGAGGAGGGCCACTGTTTTCAAAGGAAGCCGCATGGGCCACCTGTGCACCCACTCCAGCTTCCTCCTGTCTCCCGGGTGGTCACACTGCCTCCTGTTACACGGTTTCAACCTTTCTGTGAACTAGACCAGGAACCACAGGAAAGCTGTTGGGAGTTTAAAAACAAACTCAATTTGTGGTCAAGTTTTACAAACGAAACTCAACTTGTCCTTGGACCCGAGCTGAGCTTTCTCTTAATCTCCTCCCACCTGGCACCGCCACACTCTTCCTCTGGGGATCTGAACTGGTGTGCTTGCTTTTCAGGTCATCAGAGAAAATGTCTCAGTCACCCCACCCTGACTCTAACACTGTTGGGTGGCTGACTCCTGCTCAGGTGAGCGTCCTCACCTGCCCATCACACTTGACCAGTCCTAAGATCAGTGAACCTTAAGCTTCTCTCCGAATTCTCCCCAGAACACAAAACTACACAATGTTTTCTTTTGCTGGGCACTGGGGTTCCCAAGGATCTTATGTCTGCTGCCATGTGAGGCGGAATCCCCATATGGACAGAGGGATACTGAATCCTCTAATTCTCTCCTGTGGAACTGCTTCCTGCAGCCATGAGCCTCTGTAGAAATGTATAGTAGTATAATACCTGAAATTAACCTAAGCCCCACCCATCCAAGGGCCAGGTAACTTTCTGGAATGCTGGGAGTGGTAGTTTTTGAAAACTAACAAAGCCTTATGGGAAAGTATGGTTTGTTCTTATAAGTGCCTACAAAGTCTATCTGGAGGCCAACACCTGGGAGTCCTAGGGAGTGTCCCTGAACAAAGCCTATCTTGGTCAATATTTAATAAAGCTTGCTTCAAGTTTGGCTCAAACTGATGGAACTTGTTTTTCTCTTGTGCCTCTCTTAAATCCTAACCTCAGCAGGCTAAAGGCAAAAGGATCCAGCCCAGGTTACACTGTGAGATCCTGTTTGAAAACTAGCCAAGGTCCCCAGCATGGGAGTGCAGAAGCACCATCAACAGAAATGCAGACTTTTGAGGCCTGCTCCCTAGGGACTGGGAAATCCAAGACTTCAAAGTGTGTGTGTGTGTGTGTGTGTGTTTGTGTTTGTGTGTTGGAGGAGTGGAAATCCTCGTGTCAGGTGGGCCAGAGGTTGGCACTGAGTGTCTTCCCCAGAGCGTCACTTTTCTACTGTACTCTAAGCACCCACTGGCCGGCTGGAGCAGCTGGCCAGCAAGGCCCAGGGCTGGGTCTGGAGGAGCAACCTCAACTCAGGCCTCCTGCTTGTGCAGCGAGCATTTGACCAGCTGAGCCATCACGAACCCTCACCTTTGAAAAAGAATGTGTGTGTGTTTATTTCTGAGCCCAGGTGCTCACGCTTACGCAGCAAGTGTTCTTACTCAGTGAACCATCTCAGACTCAGCCGTATATGATTCCCCCCCACCCCCCCATATAACTCAAGGTTGCCTCAGACTTACTGTGCAGCCAGGAATGGCTTTGAACTCCGGATCCTCCTGCCTCCACCTCCCAAGTGAGGGGATTGTGGGTATGTGTCACCATACCCAGCTTACAATGTCCCGTCTATCATAAATATAAACTGTAGTAAAAAGTCGAAATTGGAACCATCTACACCTCCACACACACCACCTAGATTCTGTTATTAACATTTCACCGTATTTGCGTCATCACATGTCTAAACATCTGGCCACGGCTCTACTGTTTCATTTTTACTTCTAGATGCCCGCACCTTATCCTTGCATCTTTTCTAATATTAGGACCCATACAAGTCAGCCTCAATTGATAAACACATTCTCCACGACACACCGTTTTTAATTGCTTAGAAACAGCTCTTACTTCCCCCTGAAGAACTGTAAGTTACTGATGGATGCCAGGGAGGAGAAGGCGTTGTCTTAGCTGTGTGCCCGACGGTGAGCCCACAGGCGACAATGGCCATTTCCACACCCAGTCATGCAGGCACCCTTGGTTAACCCCAGTAGTCCCAAAATAAAGCAAAGCAATATGAACACGAAAAAGGGACTTGTGGGGAAGAACGGATGGGAGTGAGAGTACCCAGAATGCACTACATGCTTGTCTGATCTAGTAAAAACTCAATTTTAACAGAGTTTTTCTGTGTAGCCCTGGACTTGCAAACCAGGCTGGCCTCAAACTCACAGAGATCTGCCTGCCTCTGCCTCCCGAGTGCTTGGGTTACAGGTGTGCACCATCATGCCTGGCTCTAAAAAATTATTCTTAAGGAACTCATGGTAAGTCCCCTGGAAAAACAAATTATCATCACACTTCAAAAAAAAAAAAAAATCTGATTTGGGCTGGAGAGATGGCTCAGTGGTTAAGAGGGCTATCTGCACTTCCAGAGGTCCTGAGTTTAATTCCCAGCAACCACATGGTGGCTTATGACCATGTATAATTGAGGTCTGGTGCCCTCTTCTGGTGGACAGGCATACAGCAGGCAAAACATTGTATACATAAAAAATAAATCTTTAAAAAAAAAACAACCAATCTTTTCTTAGAAATCTGATTTTTACATTTAAGTTAGATACACTTAATTGAAATAAAATTAAACCCATCAAAGTCAATCGTGCGTTAAGACAGCACTGGCACCCGGCAGGAAGACAGTCTACACTAAGATGTACTTGTAGGGCCAGGCCCAGACCTCGGATGGGCCAACAGCTACCCCGATCTATGCAGGCCCAGACAACACCAGGATCTTCAGGCAAAGCAAGCTACCCAAGGTCTCTGAGCTGCACTTCAAGTTAGTGATAACAACACACACGTGAGTGCACAGGCCAGGAGTGATCGGGGACAGCCTGTGTCTAACGAGCACAGCAGTCACCAGGTCTGCGAATGCAGTGCCACCCAAGAGAGAGTCCAGTAAGCATCCCAGGTTGCTGTTTTCCCAGGCCTCTCGGGCATGGTGCTCCCCCAGCCTGTAGCTGCTCCCCATCATCTCAGGCCCTTCTTTTTTACAGTGGCCTCCCCAGGAAAGCATTCCAGCCCCCCCCCCCAGCCTCCATGTTGTGATGAGGGGCCCTCTTGTGCAGCGCCCAAGGAGCACATGGAGACCACATCCTAACTGCAAGCTGGTTCGCCTGCTGCTCAGGAGACAGGGAACTGTATGAGGGGCTGGCAGTGGCCCTGCCATTCTCATGATGGTCTCCACACTGCTCAGTCAACACTGTCGCAGGGACAAAGCCAATCTCACACCAAAAGGGTTTCAAGTGTGGAGAGGCTATCGTAACTATTCTACACATTCTCCAAGGGGAAGCTCACACAGCTGTTGGGAATTCTTCAGTCCGGATGGGCACCCAGGTACTGTGTGCTCCATCGTTACCTGAGTCCTGGGGCCATATTCCTGACAAAAGCATGCTTCTCACCAGGTGGCTCTGACCCCACAGTGTCTGCAATCCCACGCATGCACCATCACCTGCCCTGAGAGGTTTCACGTAGACAAATACATTCTTTCTTCCTATTAACAGAATGAAGGTGAAATCTAAAGAACTTCTGTTTACTTCATGATAGTCTATCAAGAAATTAATACAAAAAAGTGTTGCTGTACTAAACTGAGTCGAGTGTTGAGAAATAAGTGGGAAAGGAGCCTCCCTGCAAAGCCCTCTCAAAGTCTAGATATTCCGTGCTGCAAAGAGCATGACCTCTACATCAGCAGCAGCATGATCATCAGCGGCAGCCATGGCTCCTAGTGCAGTTGCTTATGCTCCTAGTGCAGTTGCTTATCTGCATGTTGGAGGGAGAACGTTGGGACAAGGCTGGAATGGATGTGGAGTCTGGATCTGGGGAACCGAGCACAGGGTGAGTATTCCTAGCCATCGTATTGTATCTCTGGCCATGTCTGGGCACCTTCTGAGGTCCCGACTTCAGGAGGAGCTGCTGAGGCAGCAGTCTGTGAAAAGTGTACAAGGCCATGTCTGTGGCTCCAACTGTGGCATCTGAAGAAGCACCAGAGCCTGACTCGTGCACACTCTCCCCCTGCAGCCCTTCCGGCCAGACGTACCCCTCACAGTGAGGGCAGAGGCAGTGAGCCACGGACAAAGGCAGGCCTGGGCTCCCTCTCCAGCACCCAACGTGTGTTCTTAGCAGGGAGGAAGGCGAGTCACTGAGCGGGGCACTTGCTGAAATGTCTGAGATACAGTGCTTGGCCACATCCTCTGGAGCTCACCTCACTAGTGCTGGCTCTGACAGGAGGGCGAGTATGCCAGCAGGAGAGGGCAGTCCCACAGCAGAGGTAACAGAAGGCTCCTGGACCTCTGCTCAGTCACTGCAGAAGCTACCAGGCCACCAGGAAGAAACACTGGGATTTCTTACAGCAAATAAGTGCCCTGAACAAATGTTAAACCCTGGTCTCTGGCAGCTCACAGATTCTGAGCAGGCTGAGGTAACTAGTGTCACTTCCATAATCCAAAAAGGAGGGGAGGGGGCAATATCCCCCAAATCTTCAGCCAACAGAGGGTCTACAGATATAAGGACATCGATAGCTTATATTCCTTCACCCGGATTTAACCATAACCCTCACGGGATTTAAGGTAAAATCTTGAGCTGGGCATGGTGGTATTCACTAAGAAGGCTGAGGAAGGACAGCTGGAGGCCAGGAATTCAAGGCCAGTGTGGGCAGAACAGTAAAACCCAACCTCTAATGGGGAAAAAAAGGAGGGGGACAGAGAGATAGCTCAGTGGGTAAAAGCATTTGCTATATAAGACTAGTATCTCAGCTGGGCGCAGTGGCGCGCATGCCTGTAATCCCAGCACTAGGAGAGGCAGAGGCAGAGGCAGGCGGATCTCTGTGAGTTCAAGGCCAGCCTGGTCTACAAATTGAGTCCAGGGCAGCCAAGGCTACACAGAGAAACCCTGTCTCGAAAAACCAAAAAAGACAACAGAACAAAAAACAAACCCACGAGTCATCATTATCATTATGTGGTTCTAACTAGTTTCACGTCAACTTGACACAGGCTAGAGCCATTTGGGAAGATGGATTCAATTGAGAAAATGCCCTCAAAAGGATGGCCTGAAGGCAAGTCTAGAGTACATTTTCTTAACCAGAGATTGATCTGGGGGGGGGGGGGGGGGGGTGACTCCTGGCGGGTGGTGCTACATATGAGCTGAGCAAGCTAGGAAGGAGCAAGCCCATGAGCAGCACTCTTCCAGGACCTCACCATCAGTCCCTGCCCTCATCTTCACCAATGAGGAACTGCAAGCTGCAATACGGAATAAACCCTCTCCTCCCAGAGTTTCACTTGGACATGGTGCTTATCACAGGATAAGCTTATCACAGCAATAGCAACCGTGAGGCAGACATGAAGTGGGAGAAAGAAAGACTTAACAAGCTAGCACTGCCCTTTGTCAGCTGTCTCTGTGCCACGTTTGGAGATAAGAGCAGGGCTAGAGGGAGACCCAGGAAGAGCCTAGGTAGCGTGCTGTGGGAGGCGGCTGCTGTGGCGTGGGTCTCTCGGCACTTCCTCTCAGGACACACCCATCAGAGGCTGTGTCTAGCTAGGAGCAGGGTTCGCCAGCCTACAGGGCCACCTCAGCCGAGGGTTACCTCCATGCGAGCCTTGTAGAAGTCCACATCATGCAGCTTCTCCTTGCAGCGTACCAGCTCCATCTCCAGCCTCTCCACACGGTTCGCCTTTTCCCTCAGCGAGTCTAGTTCATCCCGATAGGCACGGGCTGACCGGGCATCGGCGGCAAGCTGAATGTTCTGTAAGGGTGGCGAAGGTGGAAACCCAGCTTGAGGCATGAATTTAAGAAGGAAGAAAGGGACTCAAATCCCTACAGTGTTGTGGCCAAGGAGCCCCATGCCCATGCCACCCTGTGGGGTCTCCCCATACTAAGGAACACGGTTGGCACCCTGAGGGAGCTCTCGGGACAAGCCCCAGGCTACATTCTTGACCCCCTGGGAGCAGTGACTGGGGAGCCCCAGCCTCAGCCCCTGGGCTCCCAGGCCCCAGCCTCGTGCTCACATCTTGCTTGGCCTTCTGAAGCTCCAGGACCAGCTGATCCACTTCGTGTCTGGTGTCCGAAAGCTGCTCTGTCTTCTCCTCCCTGCACGTGTGATCAGAAGAGAGGGTGTGAGGGCAAGGGTACTCTCTGGCAGGCTCTGGGAACAAGCTGCTACTTCTAGGACCACAGAGGGGAAAGGGGGGCACACAGGCTTCTGGGAACCTGTGAAAATGTTCCTGACATCCCTTCTGTGTGTTTGTGCATGTGTGTGCATGTGCTGAGTGGTGTGTGTGTGTGTGTGTGTGTGTGTGTGTGTACACACGTACGTACGTTACGTACTCACTTGTGCAAGGGCATGTAAAACCCAGAGGAGGTTTGATAGTCCACAGCACATTACTTCTCCTGAGACAGTCTCTCACTGAAGCAGGAACCTGCTGTTTCAGCTAGTTTGGCTAGTCAGCAAGCCCCGGGATCCTTCTGTCTCCAAGCCCCAGTGCAGGGTTACAGATCTGCTTTTACATGGTGTTGGGGCTGCAAACTCTACAAATGCTGTACCCACTGCCATCCCCCCCAGCTCAAATGTCTTAGGTTTCTAACACACACCCTTAAACTGTATCCAATCATCACCTGCTGTCCCTACGTTTTAGCCACAGCCGAGTCCACAGACGGCTCTGTGAGACCAGACATGAAGAGGTAGGGCTGAGCAACTCCCCAGATAGACAAGTAACACTCACAACTTCAAGAACTCATGAAAGAACCTAGAGAGCCAAGAAAACACTCTGCCCACCAGCCCTACACAAAGCCTACACAGCACAGCAGCCTACTTTGACAGATTGGCTGGAGCCGGAACACCAGAAAGCCCTCCCTGCAAGTGCAGGCCTGCAGAGGGCTGCAGCCACAAGGAGCTCAGAACATCCCCACTAGCTGCGTGTCAGCAGAGCTATCCCACAACAGCACACGTGCAAGCAAACCACACGAGAAGAGTAGTTAGGGCCACACCACAAAGAGGCGGGAAAAGCGGCAGGACTCACAGCTCCTGCCTGACGCGCCGAAGCCTGGCCTTAGTGTCCGCCAGCTCCACGGCCAGGTGCTGCTTGTCCTCGCTAGACAGGCTGCTCGTGGGGCTCGGTGTGGAGTCTGGGCTGGAGAACTTGCCGGGGCTGGGAGGGTGCTGCGCCTGGAGATAGTCCCTCTCTTGTGTCAGGTCCACGATTAGCTGCACAAGGGAGGAGAC
>OU015742.1:192187374-192202622 GCA_907169655.1 Acomys percivali
CCCACAGGCTCACCTCCACAGCTGCCCCACAGGCTCACCTCCACAGCTGCCCCACAGGCTCACCTCCACAGCTGCCCCACAGGCTCACCTCAGTGCACTCGTCACGTTCGTCGATGAGTCTGCGCAGGTGGAACACCATGTTTCTGGAGAGGGCCTCCAGCTCCTCTGGGGCCACATCTGGCAATTCCAGCCACTGCAGGTCAAACACATTCTCCTGGTTGTGGGTCACCTGTGGGAATATGGCCAGGCATTGCAGAGGCTGCTGTGTTTGGCCCTGGTATTCCTGACTGCCCAGGGCCATGCAGTGTGTGACCCAGGCAGAGGCCAGAGCCCACACGACACCTCATTTCCATACTAGAAACAGCAACTTTCTCCCCAGGCATCATTAAGCCCTCAGTGATAAATTTCCCACAGCTAACGGAAGGGCTTAGTTAGAATCCATGAATAAAAGCCACTTCTCCTGTCCTAGGATGACAAGACACTCGCATTCACTGAGATGCTGTAAGCTGCACCGACTTACACCACACAGAGGGTGTGTGTAGCCTCTCCATGGGAGATGAGAAATAGGCCTTACCTTATTTCTTAAAATAAAATCTAATGCAAATAGGACAAAAATGTTAAGCCTCTTAGTTCAGAATAGTGCGCACATAGCAATCTTGGGTTTCTTTGGGGGGGAGCTATTTACAGTCTAAGGCGATTTTGAGGCCTGAGTCTCATTCCCACAGACCACAGAGGGCAGCCTGGCTTCGCCACTCTCCTGAGCAGAGAGCTGAGATCTGCTGAGCTGCCACGCTCTTCACTGTCAGAAGAGAAACAGTATGGCACACAGATTCCAAAGGGCATAGCAACACCACGGAAAGAGAGGTGTCCACTGTGGAAGCACTCAGGTGTCTGAATTGAGGGAAATCTTATCCCATGGCACCCCGAAGCCAGGATCTGAGGGCCGGGTCCCCAGCCTGATCTACGCTAGGGCTGGGGTGACCCTGACTCTCAAGGACATTGTTGTTGCCTTCAGGGCCCCCAAGCCAGTGGCACATGGTCACCTGTTGAGCTTTTAATTACAGGCCCATTCTCTACCTCCCTTGATTCTAAAAGTGGCTCTATAGCAGATCCTGGGCATGTGGGCTTTTAAGCGGTGCCCAATGAAGCCCTACACCAGCCGCTGAATTTGATGATCACACAGGACCTCTTTGGTTGTGTATTTCCATTTTTAATATCCTGCTGTCTGCGCAGAAAGGAAAGTCAGAGACAAAGAACTGACCGATCTCACTGACCCAAGTCCCCAGGCACACATGTTTGCAAAATACAAGACCCACAAGGAAACGTAAAGGCAGACTGCTTCTTAAAGTACTGCCCGAAGAAGCACAGTAACGGTCAAAAATATTTATTAAACACTGATGTTCTCCTCCATCAGCAATGAATGACACCTGCATCTACTTCACATCCTGGCTTTTAACTCTCGACTTCCCAAGGTTTCCCAGGCACTGTGGGAGGAGCCAGGCGGCCCAGCCACAGCCCTGTCACTAGCACCTATCAGGAAAGCCTGGTGCCTGATCCAACCGCAGAGCAGCTCTCACACCACATCTGTTCCTGCCTTTGTCTAGTCTAATCAGTGCGAGCTCTGAGCCCTAAGGAGGCACCTAGAGCTAAGGAGAAGGTTCGTCCTGGGTGGACATCCGCCCCACAAGGAAGCCACATTTTCAGCTGATGCTATCTCAGTCAGTCCACCTTAGGCGGAGGTGACAGTGTAGAGGCCTCCTGAGGCAGTGCTCTCATGACTCGCTGGCTTTGTCATCGCACTTGGTGGCAGCTTGTGTCCTTGTGTATCACCGACAGCAGCGGGGACTCTCTATAGATCAACCGTTCAGGGCAGGATGGTATTTGCCAGAATACATTTTCAGGGCCTATAAATCAAATTCTGAGCCTAAACCATTTGACAGCTCTTAAAAATAGTCTGAGTCCATATAAGGCAAGAAGAAGCAGGCAGAAGATGACTTGATTGAAGTGTTGATTTTTTTTTTTTAAAAAAACCTCTTATTTTATTTTAGCTTGCTTGTGGCTACCTTTCCAAACAGAATCAATACGTCTGTGGTGTTATGAAACCTAAAATTAGCAAAGTCATTCATGGTGACGTAGTCGTCAAACTTTTCCACTATGGACGCTGCCTCTTGCGACAGCCCCGGCCCTCACGGCCCCCCCTCCATCCCATGCCTACCTCTTGGATGTGAGCCACAATGCCAGCCTGAGTCTCAATGTCCAGCTGTTTGATTCTTTCAATGAACTCCTCTTTCCTCTCACACTGTGAAGGGATTACACACCGTTAATGGAAGCATTTACCCAGGTACACGAACCGTGGCTAACAACCACACCCACACCAGCCTGGGGTCCTCGTATCACCCTCAGACCAAGACAGCACACAGCTCCTCTGGCTTCAGATGCTCACCTTCCATCCCCCCCAGGTGAGATAACAGAACTGCTTGCCTCACACAAGCTCCTCACCTGACTCAGGGCAAGGGCAGGCACACTCCCGAAGGCAGCTGTTTCTGCTCAGTGGCTCTGGTGATAGAACCCAGGGTTTTACACATACCAGCTGAGCGCTCCAGTACTGAGCTTGATACCAGCCCTTGGCTTTTTGAGACAAGGCCTCTAGTCTAGGTTACCCTCAGATTACAATACTTCTCTTCTGCCTCAGCCCCCAAGCGCCAAGATTACCGGTGTGTGTCACTACGCACAACTAGATGCGTTTCTGGCCTCTATCCCAGTTCCTCAACCCTGCCACTGCAACTGGAAAGCACGCAGTGACAACTGCAGGAAAAAAAAAAGTATTTTTACAAAAACAGGTGCCTCTGAGACCTGGCTACAAGCTGTAGGAGCACACAGTATGGTATCCCGGCCTGAGAGGTCTCCACCTCGAGGTGCCTGGTACTACAAACAACTGCCACACTGTCTCCTAGCAACTCCTGTAAAAATGGGCTGACCACTCAGAACCCCCTCCACCACCCAGCAGCCCTACCTGAACGGCACAGCCCAGTACCAGCAGCAGCACCTTCTTAATCTCCTCCATGCTCTTGCCTGTGTCAAAAGAGCAACAGATTTAATTAAATTCAACTGCTTAAGAAAGTCCCGAGAGATGTGTGTTTTGCTTTAAGGAGGGGGGAAAAAATCAGATAAAAGAAAATAATAGTAATCCCAGTAGTGCTTACACATGCACGCCACACCAGGAGTTCGTTTACTTTTTACCTCATGAGAATTCTGTGCAGACCATTTGAGCCTTTACCATTCACATACCGTATAAATCTCTCTCCGTGATAATTCACAGACCTCCCCATCAGCAAAAAAAAAATCTCAGTGTACGCTATAAGCAAAGTCCAACATGAGACAACTGTATACAGCTCTGCCTGTTATGTGGGATCTCAAACAGAGCAGGCAGGACAGTACAGAGAACCGCGTATGTCAGCCTCACGCTGCCAATGCCTGCGCATCTCACATCCCCTCCCCCTTTTGCTCCTGAGGTCCAGTGTTGGACTGGAGCGTTCTAAATATAAACCCCAGAGTTTGGCGTTTTTTTTTTTCCCAGAGACAAAGACTTGCTATGTACCCCTGGCTGGCCTGGTCCTTGTGATCCCCTTCTTCAGCATCCAGAGTTGTGACATTACAATCATGCACACACATCTGTATTTACACTATTTTTTTTTTTTTGATGGTTACCAAATCACTTTGCACAAATACCAACCAACGGCCTTCCAGGTTCAAGTTTTGAGTATTTTAATAAAGAGCACCTTAGGCGCTCTCGCCTGACTCACTTGGGGGCAAACACTTTGACACTTGTCATGTGGCCAAACTGTCCTGCACACAGGCTTTTCCATTTTGCCCTGTGAATTATGAGAAGATTTCCACTTTCCAACCCTTGATCAATACATCTGGCCACTCACTTAATTTTGCCACTAGGATGGGCCCCAAACCAGACCTAAAGTTGTGTGTCTTTGTGCTTGAGGCTGAATGTCTGTCTCAGTCACCTAAGCAGTACCAGAGACCTGGGCACTCCACAGTACAGTGACCAGGGTAAGCCATACTCTGTCTCCAGCATCCGTTTCTACTTTTATAAGATGGAGGCACCTGGCCTGGGTATCGAGCAGGGTCTCCATTCAGGCTTGTTAAAAAGACAAGCTACTGTTTCTTACCTTTTTCATCACGCCCTGTCATACGACGGGGAAGAGTCGCTGTTTTATGCCAAGAACATAACAGCAGTGTCGTGAAAGGCTTCTGATCCCCTATCACACTGTGCCAACGGCCCCAACTACCAACTGGACGCACAGAAGCCAGCCCTGCATGTGTCCTGGAGGACACTTCCAGAGAGGCTTAACTGAGGAGAGAAGGCTTGTACGGATGGTGCCACTCCATGGGTTGGGGTCCCAGACTGAGGAAAAAGGGGGAAGGGAAGAAACCTGTCCAAGAGCCAACATCCCCCCACTCTACGTCCTGACAGAACCAGGATGAACTGCACAACTTTTCCCACCATGATAGACCAGCCCTCTCAGCTACTGGGCCAAACGAAATTCATCTTTTGTTAAGTTGCTGTCATTTTTTTTAAAAAAAGATATTTATTTATTTACTTATTTATTTATCTATTCATTCATTCATTCATACATACAGGCACCTTCCTGTATGCCAGAAGCAGGCACCAAATCTCATTATAGATGGTTTTGAGCCTGAGGTCATCTCCTTGTTCTCAGTGGCACACCAGAAGATGAGGTCCAGCCATGTGGACCCATATGCTACGGCCTTCTACTTGGCCAGAGGCTCTAACCCACACACAGACACACTCCCTTATCACTGAGGAGAATCAAGCCTTCCATGTTGATTTCAATCAGAAGAAAAGGGACCTCCCACATCCAAGTGCTAAGGGCCTCAAGTCAGCCAGGACAACGACACTCTCTGGGGCATCGACAGTCAGCATCTACCTCTTCACCCTCTTGAGTTTCACAGGCCACTGGCAGACAGTTCGACCTCAGATGGCCTTGGATGGACACAAACGTACTGGCTCCTAGCCGTACAGTGAGATATACACAGCCCCTGCATTCACACTTACCTGTCCTTATCGCTGGATCTGAGGCAAGGAAAGAAAATGCTTCTGGGGCCCGAGCTCATGCAGAAAACGAGAAATGTTACTCTAGTCACAGCCAAGGACCAAAGGATCAAATTATAGCATCCTTTGTAATAATATACAAATCCCAGTGATCTGATAGAACAACGGACTGAATGAGGTGAGGTGGGCTCAAGGGGACAGTCCCTACCATATGGGAGGAATAAGCTCTGTGTCCTAGCCCACAGTGAGTGGTTATAGCTCACAGTACTGCACCACACATGCCGAAGAGCCTGTAATAGGGGCTTGGATGATCAGTGTTGTTGCTATGGGTAACCTGGGGGTCCTGGGTTGATCGATACACACTACAAATGGGCCAGCATGTCACAGTTGTGAGGTGCAGTCAGCCTGTAATTGTTATCTGTCAATTAAAAACAAATCAAAGTGCGAATGAGTGCCAGACAGGCCTGATGCTAGCAACAAGACTACAAGCAAGTACTGTGACGGCGCAGTGTTTAGAACCCGCACACGCATGACGGCTCAAAGCTACACCGAAGGGGCTGGAGAGATGGCTCAGCAGCTAAGAGCGCTGCTGCTTCCACAGGACCCAGGCCTGAGTCCTAACACCCACACAGCACATCGCAACTGTCTGTAACTCCAGTTCCAGAGGATCCAATGCCACCTTCTGGTATCCATGGACACAAATCACAGACATATATGCAAGCAATATGCCCATATGCGTAAAAATAATTAAAATTAAACAAGAAAATCAGCAAAAGAGTAAAGTGGCGTTTCCCCAGCACTCTGCCATTACCCATGTGCCACCCTGAGCCATTTAGTCACCCAAGAAGTCATCATAAGTAAGAAAATAGCTAAAGAAGAACACGATGTGGTGGCACATACCAATAGCACCAGCACTTGGAGACTGAGGCAGGCGGATCATGAGTTCAAGGTCAACTCATGTTTCAAATAAGATAAAACATGTCAGTGAGATGGCTCATCAGGTAAGAAAGGCACCTGACATCAGGCCTGACAGCCTAAGTTTGATCCCTGGAGGAAAGGACTGGTTTCTGCAAGTTTACCTCACGACTCTTCCACATTCACGTGCATGCACATAGAGACAACAAATAAATGAAAGTGTCATATAAAAATTTTAAGATAAAAAAGTGAAATGTTATCGCACAGTTTGAAATATAAGACTTTTTCCCCCTTATAACAAGGAACAAAGGATAAAGGATAGAAAATTAAGCCTAGAAAAAAATTTTCATAAAAGAACCAATGGAAATAACCCACTGAATAAAAGCAGGATCCTGACCCCCTGTGCCACACCCTTGGCCCACCTGGTGTCCGACGCCTCTATGCTTTCACCTGACAGACTCTTTCTTAAAGCGAGGCCCCAGAAGGAGAAGGCCCAAGTCCACTCCACCCTGTGTCTTGTGACGAGTGGATGCCTTCTCTCCTTGCCCCCAAATCCCACTAGTAAAGAATAAGTCCTCTGAGCTACAGGTTTGACTAGTTTCAGGCCACACCACAAGACTCTCCTGGGTCCCTGCAGCAGGCAAGCAGGGCTAGGTAACTCAGTCAGCACTTGAGGACAATTGACTCCCTGCCAAACCCCTACTGTGTACTGCAGATATAACGGTCAACAAGTCCTCTGAATGCAGACAGATGTGGACACAGATGAGTACGCAAGCCATATTTAAAAGAGCTGAGTGGGCTGGAGAGGTGTCTCAGTGGTTATGAACACTGGCTGCTCTTCCACAGGACCCAGGTTTGGTTCCCAGCACCCACAAGGCAGCTAATTGTCTGTAAGTCCAGTTCCAAGGGATCTGACTCTCTCTTCTGGCCTCTGTGTGCACTGCACACATGTAGTGCACAGACATTAACACGCAGGCATTGTGTGAGTGCACACACTCACACACCCAGAGACACTGGTGACCTAGAAAAAGGACTTCTAGTTTGCAGTGTCAGGCAACACTTCCAGGCACAGGAGACAGCATATGCAAAGATCCAGGGGTAAGAAAGCACGGTGCTTCTCAAATTGTAAACGTTTTGTGGTTAAGCTTACTGAAGCTGGTTTTCAGAGAGACAGTGCTGGGGATGAAACAAAGCCACTTTCTAGGCCAGATGACTCACAAGCAACCCCAGGTGTTGAGGCAGAAGAACACCAGACACCCACTCTACCATCTTGTTTTGTGCAGGGAACCCCAGGCAGTCTGAGTCAGCGGTGGAGGCTAAGAAAACCCTCTTAGCCTGTGACAGCCCACCAGAGCCACCCAGCTCTTTGCAGCATGCATGGAAAGCGGCAGACGAGCTGGTCAACCAACACATGAAGCCGAAAGATGCACACAGCACCCAGTGCAGGAGGAAGTGTCTGACTCCACACCTGGTGTGAGGGGTGGGATGCAAAGTGGCAGCGCAGTTGGGCTAGGATAGAGGAAGAGGAGGAGGAGGAGGAGGAGGAGGAGGAGGAGGAGGAGGACTCTGCACTGTCCCTGAAGTCCATGCAGACAGACACAGCCTGGAATCTCCCACCACCCGCTCGGCCTCCGAGTCCTGTGGCCGAAGTCTACAGAGGATATCAGCACGCCATACAGAGCTGGTCTTGCATGACAGCTGTATTCCCTGGGTCTCTTCTGGCTTTCCTCTTCGATTCCGCTGGAATGCTTAGAGCTCACCTCTTCTGTGTTGAGAATAAGATCTAGAAGGGACCCTCCCGCTGTCATCTATGGCTGGGGAGCAGGCAAGGCAACAAGGCATCCTATTCTGAAGGCTCCCTTCCTGCATACTCAGCCTCTGGGGAGGCAAGAAGGAAGCAGAAGGCATTATGGAGCCGGAACAGCACAGCAACTCAACTCAACAGGCTGAGGACCTGCAAATTAGTCGGGTTACAGGGGAGAGAGTCAGCACCCAAGGGTGCTGCCTCCATACCAACGGGCACTTCCACTGAACTTCAGTATCATGTGCCATGGCTACCATTTGTGTTAACCCCAAAACAGTCCTGAAAGACAGCATCACCCTCTGCATCTTACAAACAAGAAGGCGGCTGAGTCAGAGAGCTCAGATCTGCTCCCAAGCCTGCCGCTCCCCGCTCCCCCCTCCTCCCTAGCACTCCACACTCACGGTGCAAGCATCCCCCACATTTGCTCACTGGCTGGCGTTAACTGCCGTAGGAGACCAACTAAGATAGCAGTTTTGGCCTCCACAGATAGATGGCTTTCTTAGTAATTCTATGTTGCGCTCTCCCCTGAGCTTATGTGCTGGGGTGGACCACTCACTCTGCGTTCCCTGGTTTTGTACTTAAAAACCAGTCATTTCATAAGCGTGATTACAGGGCTGTCCCACTTGTGAAAATAGCAGTTTGAACATGGTGTCAATAGTCCCCCACGCACACCCAGAGGCTCAACCAAGAGGCCCAGCTCTGGGGCTTTCCTGGAGGTACAGCCTACCACAAAGGCATGATTTATTATTTCTTATATTACTTAGATAGAATAAGCCTTCTGTGGCACTACCATGGAATCATGCAGAAAACTGCTATGCATGGGAGAACGTAAGACAACCTTCACCGTCCACACCTCACTTGAGAGGCAGGAAGCAGCTTCATATTCTGGGGCATGGGAGTTTGTTACCTTTCTTACCCCCAGAACGTGATCACGCATGACACCCACCAAGCACTGCCCCGTTTGTTCATTTAGTCCGCCAACAAGCATTACCATCTATATCCTTTGGTAGGCACGGAGCCGCACATCTGTACGAAACAGTGCCGGGGGTCCCCCAAGTGCCCCAAACCAGCTGCCCCGCCCCATCCCAATGTCTCTCTACGTTCATATCAGATCTGTCCTATGCCTCTGAGTGCCCCAGCACCACCACAAAGGACAGAGAACAGCTGTCCCTGGGTTCTAAAGAAGAATTTGAAACCACAAGAGCCCTCAGGACACCCTTACAACCCCAGCCTGTCCCTGCCAGCCAGGGGCTGCAGAACTTGACAGGAAATTCATCAAGCAAAGAGTAAGAGAGAGGAACATCCACAGTTTGCCAAGGAGAGATGAGGGGCCATGCAGCAGAAACACATCAGAGTTAAGGCACCTCCCAACACCAGATGGAGAGCCCCAGGCCCAGACGTCAGGGGGAAAGAGAGAGAGACCTTTGACAAACAACATCTCCTCCTTCATGTTCCTCCTCCGACTTGGTCGGCTGCGGCCACAGAGAGCAGGACTGCTAGAGGCCATGGTGCCGGTGGCTGAGGCGCTCTCCAGGCTCCGCCACTCCAGGAAGTTTACTTAAACAAAGCCTGGTTTCCAAGCAGGCCCTGATGGTCAGAGGGCTGGCCCTGGACTCCTGCTCTGGTCCAAGCATGCTGGGAGCCTCTGTTTCTAGGAGGCACAGCATGGCCATCAAGCCAGCACCACAGCCTGGCAAAGGGACACATTTCTGAACTAGCAAGCAGCAGGGAGGCCAGGAGCGAGCTAACAGCATGTCCCTCAGAGCACCAAGGTACTTTCTGAACTGTTCTCAAGGGCCAAATAGGAGGTAGCAGAATGATTCAAATTCTGGCATGAGTGGAGATATTTATTTATTTATTTATTTATTTTTGGTTTTTCGAGACAGGGTTTCTCTGTGGAACAGCCCTGGCTGTCCTGGACTTACTTTGTAGACCAGGCTGGCCTCAATCTCAGAGATCCGCCTGCCTCTGCCTCCCGAGTGCCAGGATTAGAGGCTTGCACCACCATGCCTGGCCAGTGGGGATTTTAAAAACTTACTGTATTAGCTATTTTTTCTCACTGTGGTGACAAAATAGCTAGCCAAAGCAACTTGATCAAAGGTGAATTTTGGCTCAGGGTTGGGAGGGATATACCTCTCGTGGCAGGGAAGGTGTGGTGACAGCCAGGCGGCTGCTTGTGTTGCGTCCACGGTCAGGAAGCAGAAAGAGATAAGGCCAGTGCTCAATGCCGGCTTCCTTCTCCTTATTTTATTCAGTCCCAGACTCCAGCCCATAGCATAGTGCCGCCCCTAACTCTCCCTGGAAATGCCCTCACAAGCACTCAGAGCTGCTCCCTGGGTGGGTCCCAATCTAATCAAGTTAACAATGATTAACCATTAACACTTAGGTTTTTCTCCCTCTTCATTCAAAGAACTGATTTATGGTCAGCAAGAGGCTTATCGGCAAAGGTGCCTGTCACCAGGCCTAACAACCTGAGTTTAATCCCCGGTCTCCCCACATGACGGAGAGAGAGAATCTAAGACATCTATAAGTCATCATCTGCACCTTATATACTATACACTGTCATGTACACACACACACACACACACACACACACACACACACACACACACACACACAGTAGTAGATAAATAAACAGGGTTATAAATGAAATAAAAACATAGGCAGGCTGGAAAAAGGACAGGAGACTAACTCAGCAGCTCCATGGAGACCCTCAATACTGCCCCACCCTCCTCATAGCGGGGGAGGAAAAGGGCCCTTTAGGTTCTGAGGGGAGCAACTTAGGTGTCAATAAGGCTGATGGTGACAGGCAGAGCCTGAGCCCTGGCAGGAGGCAGCGGGTGGACCGAGAACACCCTAACCTGCTCCCCTAGTTGGCCATGCAGGGTTGCTCTGTGTGAGCTGTGTGAGGGAGGCTTCTGTGGGATCCAGAACTTCAGAGCTGCTCCCTTAGAGGGTAAGGAGGCGTGGCTTCCTTGGAGCCTTCCTCCCAGTGTGCTGGCTGCTTCTCGCTCCAACCTTGAGCTCCTCCCACCTCTGTAGTCCGGATGGAGAATGGCCCCCCTCCCCCAACAAAAGCACTGTGTGTTGAAGGGCTGGTCCCAGAGTGGAACAATTAAGAGATTTAAGGCATGGGACCTAACGGGAGGTCTAAATTTAGGTCACGGAGGCATGCCACGACCCTGGCCATTTCGTCCTCTGCTCCCTAAGGTGGGCAGCTTTGCTCCAACATGTTTCAAGGCCCCAAAGCAGCTGAATTAATGGGCTGCATCATCCCAACACCATGATCAAAAATAGACCGCTCCCCTGTGTAAGGCGATCATCCCAAGTATTAGCCCTGTGACAGAAAGCAAGCATAACTAACCTGCCTTCTCTGCGAGGGGCCATCAAAGCCCTGGGCAAACACTACCACTCCCCACTTGCCTGGGTAGGATCCATTATCCCCTCTGCACACAGAAGCATGCTGGCATGCCGGGATACCCACCATTATGGACTTTCCTCCATCACCTCTCTAACCCCAATATACACTGGGGGCTTCTCTATCGCTCCAGGGTCTCTTGTTGCAGAACAGTGAGCATCAGTGGCAAATGCTGGGGACAGGTGTGGGCTGAGCTCCTTCTGCCAGTATGAAAAAAGGCGCCAGGGCATTTCAGTCTCCCTGGGAGGGTCAGAACAGGCCTGTGGCTTCCTCCACCAGAGCAGGAAGCACGGCAGGGTCCTGCACGTGGTCAAGGAGGAAGGACATACACAGACTATTCCAAATGCCTCACCCACTGCTGGAGTCCTATCTTCAACCACCGTGTAAGGAACACTAGGGAGCAACGGCAGCCCACTGACAGCTGGTCCCAAGAGTTCCAGGTGTATCCACAGATAGGTCCCTGCAGAGTACACATGGGGTCACAACCCTGCCATAGACCCCAGAAATCTGAATTGCATTTTAGAATGAACAACAGCACAGTGGTGGTGGCCAGTCCTGCTTGGGACCTATGGCCAAGTACCCACACACACAACCATCCGCATAATGTATGAATTTTAAACGTGTCTGCCTAGGAGACCTCCATACTGTGTGTCTCTGAACAGGGACTCTACATTTGCATAGCTCCTCCTCTTCCGTTCTAGCTGATGCACATGAGATCAGCAATTTATGAATCTGGAAACCAGCACTGCGCTTGGATACAAGCCTTGGAAGGAAAAACAAAGCTCTCTTCCAGACCGTTCTATGATGCATCACAGATATTAATTTGCTAACACTCTGGCTTCTTGTCAGACAAACATAGCCTTTTTGTGCGTGTGGCACAGCGACAGGCCTGGCTGCTGAGAAACCAGAAGTGTCGCACACAGCGCTGTACCTTGTTTTAGCGTTAGAGCTGATGTGAAAGCCCTTGGTCCACAACAGCCCTGCAAAACACTCTTGCCCGCAAACCAATTAAACAGGCTTGATGGATATGCAGCTGACAGGAGAGTGTAGCTCTCTCTGTGGGCCATCGCTGGCCTAAGGAAGACACAGCTGTTACCAAGCAGGGATTAAACAGCACCCGGATGACCTTTTTTATGTATCCAAGCCTGTGGTTAAACAGCTGTAAGAACAGCATGTGGAGAGACAGGGAGAAGATGGGAGCAGGCCGTCAGCACACAGGCTGCATCTGTGTTCGCCGAGCACATACTGAAATATGCTAGGCCCTGATCTCGGTACTTAAGCTGTAAGGTGGACTGTCCACTCAAGGGAGCTAGATGAGAAGGGAAAACAGGGCAGGGCACGTGGGGCAGAGGTGCTGAGGGACAAGGAGGCCAGACAGCCTCACTGAAAAGATGCAACGAGCAAGGACCTGACAAGGGCTGCCACTGCGGGTGCCTGAGAGAAAAGTGTAGCAAGCAAGAGAAGAGCAGTCAGTGGCGCCAGGGGAGTGTGTCACAGTGGTAGAGACTTTGTTCCATGTGGTACATGTGCCAACAACACAAAATTAACCTCAAACAGCAGAATGCAATGATTAACAGTGTGGTGTGGGAGTCTGCCCCCTCCCCAAAAAAAAGGCTCAAATGTGCCCCTCACTAGATGCAGGCGACAGAATGAGTGAAAAACGCAAGTCTCAGGACAGCCACAAAATTCTTTTAAAATGCCAACTCTGCTCTTTGTTTAAAAGGAAACACAAAATGCTTCACACATCTATTTTTAAAATTTAAAAACTGAAAATACAATCCCATAAATATGTCTCTCTGCCTCTGGGATTTGTGTCTGCATCTCTTCTTGCTGGCGGATGTCTCCTGTCATCCTCCCTAACTCTCAGAACCCCTCAAGAGCCCTGTCAAGCCTACCCATCCGTGCACTGTGGGGAGGCTCCCCCGCCACCCCAACGGTAGCCTGCCGAGGTCGTTGTCTGGCATGTCAGCCGGCTCTGCCCAGGCTGTGGAGCTTAGGTGGGGCTGTCACTCTCTGCTTTACTATCTGATGCTGGTTCATCTCACCATGTCTCCTCAGGAACTGGAACCAGAGCCTCTGGAGTCGGCAGGCATTGGCTATGCGACACAGTGGGGCCCAGGGACCACTCACCTCACCTGCTGACAAACACCAAAAAGCAGCTGCCCCTGACGTCCTCGGGATGGACTGAGGTGAGGGATATCTAATTCTGTAACACTTGTGGGGAAAAGGCACCGGAAAACTATACCCTGAAAACTGGAGGGATTCAACAATATGCAAATAACGCTGGGTTTTTTAATCGGGGCTGACAAGATGGCACTCATTATACTATGACTGATGACCCAAGCTTCTTGGTCCCTGGGATCTAAACAGTGGAAGGAGAGAACCAGCTCCTACAAGCTGTCCTCTGGCATCCACATGCATGCCATGGCAACACGTGCCTGTGCCTCCTCACAAACAAACAACAACAACAAAAAAAACAGGTGTAATTTAAAAAGACTCCACTTCCTGTGGGTACTCTGGTTTGGTGGCACACTGAAGTGAGAACTTGTTTTCCCTGGCATGGGCAATCTGTCTCTGGGAGGGGTGAGGGGCCTGGAGGAGGAGAGGAAGAGAGTGAAAAGGCTTCCAGATTTGGGGGCAACAGAAAGATGAGGGAGTGGCACAGGCGACAGGCTGGTTGGGCAGGGCAAGGAGAGTGTGTTGATCCATTCCCCACTGACAATTTTTTCAGCACCATGACCTAACCAACTATGTGGTCCAAAAAGGCTGACTGTTGGCAATTGCTGAGACAGGGTGTGTGACACAGACAAGGACGCAGGCCCTAGAGAGCCTGGGTTGTCAATCAGCTGCTCTGCTTATCAGCCCAGTGACAAGGGTGTGTGCATAAATAAATTCCTCACCCATAAATGGGAGTGACACCCGACACACCCCAGAAGCACAGCCATTTCCACACTTGAAAATGCATTCAAAGGCTGGCACGGGAGCAAGCGTTCTGTTCTCCACCTCCTCTGCTGCCCTCACAGTGGGCAGGACCGCAACCCTTGCTGGCACAGCCGCCTTATAAGTCATCACCCCTGTCTCCCAGCTAACACCAGGCCTGCATCAACCTGGAAGGCAACAGAGTTCTCAGCCAAGTGACCCCAGCTCCGCAGTATCACCCCAGTCTCTCAGAGGTGGCTGGATGGGCTACACGTGGCTTCTCCAGCTCCCTAGGAGGGCCATAGGGCCTAGGAGGCCCAGAGCCGGGGTTGGAGAACCAAAGGCTCCCGCTGCTGCTAATGCGATGGAATGGAATGAGAAGGGTCCTCACAGGAAGGAGCCGCCAAGCAACCCGGTGAACATGGAAGGGCCATCACATCATGTTGGTGATGAACGCTCATGGGCCAGCGCCAAGGATGTATCTTTCTTGGAGTACAAACAAACAAACAAACAAACAAACAAACAGGTAGACATGTTGCCAGCCAGCACCCAGAAAGAGTGTCCTGCCTACTTCTACTGTACCAGGAAGCTATGCTGACGCTCCCAAGGTCATGCCACTGAATGAACTGCTTTTAGGGATCATGTCCTTAGCTGGTCACTGGTAAACTTTTCCTCCAGTCTAAAGACAACTTAAGAACTGTCCCAGTCAGGACAGCTGACCCCAGCCTGGTGAGGCTGAGGAGCAGCCCACAGGGTGATGCTCCTTCTGTGAAAACTGCTAACTCTCATCAGGACCCTTAGCCTCAGCTCACCCTGCAGCAGTGGGTCTCTTGTTTGTTGTAACACCTACCTACTCCAGGGTTCCAAACAACGAATGAACAAGGAGAAGCCAACACACCAAGCTCTGATCCCAGAGCACTTACTGTGCTGCAGTGTGTAAGGGAGGCCACCCACCACCATTCCAAGTCACCTGGGAATTACCTGCACATAGGAATGAAGCTGTGACACCTAGAAGGTGTCAGAGAGTTTTTGCCACTTTATAGACTTACTGAGTGTCAGAGACCAGAAGGGCTTAGAACCCTCAACCACCAGGTGCTCTGAACCCT
>OU015742.1:192202632-192223497 GCA_907169655.1 Acomys percivali
TTGCCCACCAGGGGCTCTGAACCCTTGCCCACCAGGTGTTCTGAACCCTCGCCCACCGGGTGCTCTGAGTCATGAAGGACATAAGAAAGATACTCATGAACAAATGCAGACACTGCAAGATCCCCGAGGAGAGACGGTGGCTCCCCAAAAGGTGCTTATTTTCCAGTCTAGGCATGCATCCATCACAGTGGAATCTGATGTCATGTTTAGAGAGAAGTAAAGCCTGCAGAACCCATCACAATTCCAATTCCCCAAATCAGACCTGCCTTCTCTGAAGGGGCAAAGCAAAGGCCCTGTGTGTCTCTGCATGGACATCTGAGGACAGAGGGGTATTCACATTCTAAAGGAAGACATGCATGCTTGGCTTAAAGCCTCAGGACAATAAACCACTCTTTAAAATCTCACTAAAATCATCACGTGTTTCACTGTGCTGGCTCCAAGCTGGCAGCCAGAGCTGTGGCTAACAGCTGTCCAAACTGATGGCATTGCCTAGGCACTACAGGAGGTGGGGGTGGGGCACTTGCACTCACCAGACAGTGGGTCTTTGCCAATCATCAAAACATTGGGCAAATTCATTACGATCAGCTGCTGGAGAACTTCCTACAGAGACAAAGAGAGAAAGACACTGTTAAGAACAGGAGACAAGAGTAAAGAGCCATTAGGCAAATAACAGCCAATCAAGTTACCGGAGATGTGTGCAGCCACTACATGGCAACTATGAAGGCCCCAAATGACAGGCTGAGCCATGCAACAGAGTGTGTGATCATTCTGTCCTGCTCATCAAATAAAAGTGACGGCTGCACATGCAGAAACTTGGGAGGAAGAAGATAAGTGACATGCTGGGATTGGGCTTTTTAAAAGCTATCCTCAACTGGTTTTGCTCATATAGCTGGTGCAGCTAAAACAAAATAGTGAGTTAACAATGGAGATGCTACCGACCGAGCATTTGCAGTCTGAGAGCTGAGGTTCTGAGCACGCGCTAAGGCTTAGAAGCAGGTCTTGAAGGAGGAGGCTTTATTTTATCACAGGGAGGGACCATCTAGAAGACGTCTGGCTACCCAGCCCAGTCAGTGAGGGTGGCCTTGGGGGCAGATGTCTCGTGACCCTCATACAGAGTTCTCTGAAGGACAGTGAGACATGCCCATCAGTCACAGCCTATCTGTAGGTCTTTTAGGAGTTCTGTTTTGGCCAGTGATGCTGGACTGACACATACAGCCCTAAACTGGGCAGGACCAGTCTTCCTCCCAACCTAGAATTGCTTCTCAGAAATTGGAAGAGAAAACTTAATTTTGGTCTGGAGAGATGTTTCAGTGGGTAGAGTCTACTGTCCAAGCACGTGAGCCTGAGTCTGGATCCCCAATACCTGTGTGAAGAAGTGAGGCATGGGAGGGGAGGGAGCTCAGGCGCAGGGGGGTCAGCACATCGGAGGGAAGAAATGAATGTGTGTGTGTGTACGTGCTTGTGCGTGTAGTAGTGGCAGCAAACAGCACATGTGATCTCTAGAGATTACTGGCCACCCAGGGAGATTCTGACTTTAAAAAAAAAGGGGGGGTGTGATAGAGGAAGACCCCCAACACTAACATCACATCTGGCTCCATGTGCATGTATGGACATGGACAACACACAAACACACACACGAAAAGAAAAATCCAGTTTTATGGAAGGCAAGGAAAGGAGTAGGTAGCACAGCAGGTTTCTCGAGTCGCAGCGTGAGCCGAATTTCTCTGCTTCACGAAGGGGACGCAGTGGCTGTGTTCAGCAGGCTTTCCACTGGCGTTCGAGAAATAAGACTACCCAGTGGTCTAGTCCCACAGCTGAGCACCTCAAAACCGTCTCAGAATCATGAGGTGAGACATCTGACAGTGGGGACTGTTACGTGACACTTTGCCAACCAAGGCTGTCATCTCAAACACAATTCAAATGGCAACACAGAAAGCTCTCCTAGCACATCTGGGAAAAGGGCTTCTTGGGCCAGCACACTCATCCTGTTAGACAGAGCCCTCCCCAGGGCCCACGCACGAGGCTACCCTGGGAGAACCATGCTGAATGACCGTCTGCATCCCATTCCAAGTCCCCATGGCTTTCCTGCACCTAGTCCAGGTCTCTGAGTGTTCAAGCACCCTTCTGTATATGAAATACATATAGGAAGCAATGCTTTCTACACTCTTTTCAAGGCACTCTGTAAGTCTCTGAGAAGCTTTATGCTAACACTAAACAAAATATCATTAGAAAGTGCTGTTAGGGCCAGGCATGGTGGCACACTCCTTTATTCCCAGCACTCAGGAGGCAGAGGCAGGTGGACTGCTGTGAGTTTGTGGCCAGCCTGGTCTATAAAGTGAGTCCAGGGCAGCCAAGGCTATACAGAGAAACTGTCTTTAAAAAAAAAAAAAAAAAAGTGCTGTTAGGAAAACTGTCTTCCAAAACAGGAGGCTTAGCTTCAGTTAATCAGAACTTCCTAATTTCCCTTAAGAAAGGTATTATTTATACGATGAAGAAAATGGTTTTTTTATGGCATGGTCGTGCACGTCTATAATTTCAGCGCTCACGGGTAAGGCATGAGGACTGCCATGAGTTCCAGACCAGCCTGGGCTACAAAGCAAAGCTGTCTCAAAAAACCAAAAACAAACAAAACAAAACAAAAAGCCAACCAACAATAAAGAATCTGTATTTTACAAACAGGCTTTTACAAAGTGTTCCTCTTAAAACACCAGGCGTCTCCTAAAGTGCAAGTCAATGGGGAAAATGCTCAAGGCCGTTAAGCAGTTCCGCTAAAGGACTGACCATCCTTCACTTTCCCCGCAAAAGCAGACTCAAGGTCGGCACTGCCAGGAACATATAACTTGAGACATATAGTAATGCCAAATTTTCCAGAAGCCCGCTTTAAAGGGGTAAATAAAAGTGAAAGAACTTTCATATAATACTTTCAACCCAATGCGTCTAAATGTAATCATTTAAAAAACGTCAAGGTAAAAACTGAGTCATTTTACATTCCTTACAGGGGTCTTTGAAATAGAGCATACTTACTTTACACTTAGGTCACTCTGCAATTTGAATTATACAGAGAGTTCATAAAATTGATAGCTGAACAAATCAGTTTCAAGTCCCTAGTCGTTCCAAATGCACTTAAATGAATACCTGTTCTTTTAACTCAACTAAAATAACTAAAATAGCAATTCGTATCCCCTGATGCGTCAGCCATATCTGACAGCCATGACTGGCTACAGGACACCCACAAAGGGTGACAAGGCACTTGGTGGCCCGAGAGTTCCCTTGCACCTTTGACCTCCCCCAACAAAAGCCCAGCAAAATGTGTTGAAGCTCCGGCAGCAGCAAAGGAGTTTCCCTTCATGCGGGGCCCTCAGCCTAGCGGGGACGTGAGCAGGGTGCTGACGAGAGGCCCTTCTGCCTGGCACTCAGAACAGACAGCCACTGTGAAGTGGCTGCCACAGTCTGCTTGGGACACCTGGTCCCACCCAGGCTGGCTGCAAGCAGCGGGGCTCGCTGATGCTGGATTGCAGCCCAGCACAGTCCCCCAGAACCACCCCAAAATGCCACAGCTGCATCCTGATGTGGGGATGAGAGACAAGCCTGGACAAAGCCTTGGGCTTGACAGATGATTGACTCTCCAGAGAGCAGCCCCTCAACACCCAGTGCCATGGGGGGTTGGTAAAGACTGTGTCCCCTCCCCACTGCACTTCAAGTCTGTCAGAGCCTCCACGCGATGCTGTGGAATCCCCAGATTTTCCTTCTCATAAAATAAAGTGGACTAAATCCAGTCCTGGGATGGCCCACTGACAGTTAACTGCTTGAATCAATCCCCAAATATGGGTCAGAGGAGGCTGGGTTTACATCCTGCAGAGACGGCTTGAGCGCGGGGAAGGAGCCAAGCAGGAAAGTACTTAATACTGTAATAGGTACGCTTCCTGCCATGCCCATCTCAGCCACAAATCCAAAATAAAGGATCTCATCAGTTGCTCAAGACCAAGAAGAACAGCCAAGCCCTCTCACGAAGCACCTCTCCATCACCCAGTTGGTGGGCCTCAGGGCAGCATCTATGCCTGCACTATGAACAGTGTAGATGACGCCCTCCCTCCCTGGCTGGCAGGAGGCACAGGGCGGCCAGTTTCAAGGTCTGTGGTTTTCCGCAGTCACTGGAGAAATTCTAAGAACACACCTAGGTCTATGGTCCCACTATTTACCAGGCTGAGGCAAGAATACTGGCATGAGCCTAAGGCCAGTGAGGCTACACAGTGAGAGCCTGGGGGGAAACCTGAAGAGAGCCCTAAATACGGTGACCAGGAACAGAACATGTTTTTTCCTAGCATTTTCTAAAGATTCCTCAGCATTCTATCCCTTTAAAATAACCTAACCCTCAGAGGGCAAAAAACATACTCGAGAGGCATCCGGCATCCATTACCAGGCATCTGAAATATGCGCATGACAGACTCAGTGAAAGAAAAACCTAACCATTAGCCATCGGTTCCCGAGACTGAGCACATGCATGGAGGACGTATCCTAGAGACAGAACACTTGCCGAGCGCACGTGAGGTCCTGGGTTTGACTTCCAGCTTGAGGAGAGGAAAACAACAGCAACCAACAACGGAGCCACAGATGAAGCGCACTGCCAACCAACCAACAAAAAACCCAACCAACCAGGGCACCTTAACCCTCAGCTAGGAAGAACACATGCTGGCTAGGCTGGGAGAGTCCCAGATGCTGGAAAGTAGGGGTCCTGAAACCAGGGATGGGGCAGGTGGAGGCTCTAGAGGAGGAACCTCCCAGGACATAGGGGCTTGTGGGTGGGGAGTCCCAGCAGAGCGCTACACACTGACAGAGGCAAAGCAGGCGTCTCAGCTGGGCCCATCGGTCTTCACTGTCCATCTGAACAGAATTTTGTTTTCTGTCCAGGTAGGAGAGATGTAAGGTACTGGGAGAGTGAGGGCAGCACCAGGCAGGCAGGCACGGCGGCCCCAGAACTCAGCAAACAGATAGTAAGATCACCACAAGCCCAAGGCCATCACGGGATATATAGTATAGACCTCGAGAAACTAAAGAGCAAGCCAGGTGTGGTGGTGCACACCTGTAACCCCAGCATCTGGGAGGGGTTGAGACAGGAGGATAACGTTGATCTTAAAGCCAGCTTGGAAGTCTGTCTCCAAGAAACAGAGGGAGGAGAGACATCAAGATACAACTCCTTTTGTATGCACGTGTGGAGGAGGTTAGTTTGGGATTGCTAGGACCAAGAGCAGTAATTTCAGCCTGGGCGTGGTGGAACATGCTTTCAATCCCAGCACCCAGGAGGTAGAGGCCAGCCTGGTCTACAAAGAAAGCACCAGGCCAACCAAGATTCTTGTCTCCAAAAACAAACAAACAAAAACAAAAGAACAATCATTTCATTAAAAAAAAAAAAAGAAAGAAAGAAAAAGAAAAGAAAGAAATAAAGAAAAGAACAGGTCACCACCATCCTGAGTTGAAACTTAATTTTTAAAATGTGTATGGGTGTTTTGCCTGTATGTATATATATACACACGCATCACATGTATGCCTGGTACCTGTGGTGGGCAAAACAGGGTGTCAGATCCTGTGGGACTGATCTCTGTGAGCCACCATGTGTAAGGGTGTGGAGTGCCCTGGAAGAGAGAGCCAGTGCTCTTCACCGCTGAGCCATTCCTCCAGCACCCTGACACTCAATCTTATAGGTTGACAAATTGTTCCGATGAAAAAATAAACAGGAAAAATAAGAGCTGCTGTTAAGAACTAGCACCGCAGCTTAATTTTGAGTCAAGAAGGGAGATCTCCCAAAACTAAACACCCTGCACAGGCAGCAGGAGGAAAGTGATGCTCTCAGTTGCCAAGGAGATGGGGGTGGTCTATGCGGCAGAACAGGAGCTTTCCACAGAAGCTCAACAGAACCACAAAGAATGCTCCTGTTGACCTACCCACACTCTCAGTCTGAGTCAAGACTAAAAGGCAGGAACCTGAATGACATCAGTTTTGCGTGAGCTGCTTGCACACCGTTCTAGTCTAGTCTGAGCATAGATATTCACAGGACACACAGTGCAGACTTTGCCGTGGCTGAGAATGGCAAGTAGGCAGACAGCACAAGTGTTGTCAAGGCCTCCCCAGTGGCAGGAGGCTTATGGCCTGGGGTGCGGAGGATGCTTAGGAGCCTGACAGGTAAAGGACCGGGCTGAGAGCATCTAGCTATTCCAGGTGAGCAGCAAATCAAGGATGTGCAATCTGCTCTTTCCACTGAGATGCCCTTCCACACTCAGCCAGCAACAGCTGCCACAGCCCCCTCAGCTCCCAAACCTCAGGCAAGACACCGATGCCCTGGATCACGAGCAACGCCACACCCCAATACTTCACCAGCCACTTGCGTGGCACTTGCACATTTTACTTGTCACTCAGCTCCCGGACTCAGGCATCAAAAAGCCTCTAATAGTGACAGTTGGGAAAATTGGATCAGAAAATATTCCTGAAAGATTTGCATAAAGGCTTTCTTACAAAGCCTCTTTTATGTAGGTGGCTTCTCTCTCTCTCTCTCTCTCTCTCTCTCTCTCCCATACTGATGGGAAAACCAAACCCTGAAAACCCAACTGCTTTCCTTTGCAGAGTTACCCCTCATGCTTTCAAACCCAGCACAATCTCTCTCTCACTATTTCCTTAAGATCCACAGCTTGTAGCTGTTAGCAAAAGATGGAACTATTTCAAAGTGGGAGAGGAAAAAAAAAAAAAAAGAAAGAAACTGTTCAGAATGTTTTATAACTTTCCATGAAAATGCCTATAAATGGAATCGTGAATATAAATGGAAAAGATACATCCCGAAGTGAATCTACTATGCTGGCTGGAACACACAGCACTTTGTAAGCTGTAAAACCCCAAAGGGGGCGGTCATCTCAGGAGCAAACGAAGCAAGACAAGAGGTTGCTTCTCAATGCCCAAACTACAGCAGTGACAGCCACAGGAAAGGCCTCACAGGTCCACAGACACCACTGGGAAACGCCTCTCTGGAGAAGGGCGCCACGCCACCCGCTGTGGCATGAACAGAGCCCCACAGAAGCCCCTGCAGTGGGAGAAGTATAGCACTGTGCCACGGCGACACGACACTCATTCTCACCCACGCTACATCTCAAAATCTCTCACCTGGATCTGGCCGAGAAGGCCCCAGAGCACGCTTCAGTAACACTGTCCAAATTAAAAGCTGCCTTCCAACATGGCTCCCGCCCCCCACCTATCACTTCACAATTCTTACTGGAAGTACCTAGCCACCTAGCCATCTTCCTCCCACCATTCCTACGTGGTGTCCAGGAGAGGAACTTCCAGCAGTCTGTGAGACCTGCTGGGTAGTGCTGCTCAGGGGTTTCAGGGGAGGAACCGGAGCGAGAGAGGGGCAGGGCTGAGCGAGCTTGCCTGGTACCACATAACCTCCTCGTGGCCCAGACCAGGACGCCCCCCTGCAGCTGACACCTGCTTCATACCTTCACTACTGATTCATGACATTTCCAGACTGCCACTTCAGGCCAGGCCAGCATGCCTCCCACATGGCCACCCCCGGGAGGGCAACAGGGATTTGACCCCAAAATCATGAGCTTTTGGGGGCTGTTTCCGCCAGGACCACAGTTTTCTAATTTAACTGCAGTGAAGAAACATAAAACAGTGATTTATCCATGACACCTGCTCAAAGCACAACCCGGGGGACTAGGAGCTTGTAATCCCATCTGCACAGGGGCCTCCGGTCCTAATGCAGCCCCTGCCGACTGGGGCAGGAGCCCTGGTACAATCAGCGGGTAATGAAGTGCTTTCGTGTGAAGAGGCCGCCACGGAGGGCTGCTGATAGACTCAATCCATCTGTTCCGCCTCGTTTCAATTAATCCAGGGTCCCTGGGGCCTGAAACCAGCCGTATCTGAACAAGCATGGCAGCACGGGCTTCCCTAATTAGGCCAAGCTGTGTTCTAGGATAAGGCAATTTTAAGGCCTGTCTGAGGTTACCAAGTCACCAGAAACCCTCCTCCAACGTAACCAAACCAAGCACCAGCACGTTCTCTGTGGACAGAAAGATAGACAAATACCTCTGAGCTGACTGAAGAGGAAAACTGTCGGGGAGGAGCCCCCAGAAAACTCAGCAAGGGCAAGCCATGCCCTTTCTGAGCCACATTTTCACCAGTTCCTTCAGAATGGAAGGAGGTGGCAACAGGATGACAAGGACAAGGCAGGCAGGCAGACAGACAGACAGACAGACAGAGAGACAGAGAGACAGAGAGACAGACAGACAGACAGACAGACAGACAGACAGACAGACACACACACACACACACACACGACACAGCACATCTTCCTGCATTGGGAGCCCAGAACTGCCTGTTCTGACAAGCAAGCAAGTACACAGCCATCAGGAAGAGCCCAAGGAGGATGGACCCAGAAGGACATTTCAACGAACCCCAAGAAACGCCTGCCTTCCTCTTTAAGGCTGTGTGGTGTTCCTGGCTGCGCTCTGGGCAGCTGTCTGTCTTAACGCCAGGAAAGCAGGACAGGGTGAAGGTGCTTGGGGAATCCTGTGTGAGGTGAAAACATATGCTTGGTCACAAGCAGCCAGACGGGGGCTTTGGGGACCAACTTCTCTAGTGATATCTATCGTCAGCCACCACAAGTGTAGGGATGACAGGTCTCACCCATGCACAAAGAGTCCAGCCATCATCGAGATATGGAGAACTTACTGTTTTTTTTTTAAAGTCCTGCTTTTAGTTATGCGTATGTGTGCCTGTGTGTAGCCAGGTGTCTGTAGAAGCTGGAGGTGGAGTTGGAGCTGGAGTTCATGTAGCTGTTAGCCACCCAATGTAGGTACTGAGAACTGGACTTAGGTCGTCTGCAAGAGCAGTGCCCATTCTTAACTGCTGAGCCATTTCTCCAGCTCCAAAAATCCGTATTTCAAATCAGAACAACCTTATGGGTCTCCTTCAGAGCACCCCCCCAAAAAAAACCTAGAGTAGAACCAGGTCCCACTGGACTCTGCCTTAGGGCCCCTTGTACCACACTGCAGACACCTTTGCTCAAGTGTCTAAGGAGGGCCCACTTCACACCACGACCAGCCTCCTGGGAAAGGAAGGACGGAGTTAGGCAGCTGAGAACGAGAACGCTGTCTCTTACACTTCAGGGCTGTCCTGTCCTCTACCCACCACCACCTCCACTGTTAGCTCACAGGACAGCGCTGGAGAGCTAGGACCAATACAAGGAGGCCAGTCTTATAACCAGGAGGGATCTGACTGCGGTCAACCAGGTAGACTTGGCCAGCTGAGGAAGCGAAGGAGAAGAGAAGGCTCCCAGGGGCCTGGGTTGTGAATGGGCGAGCCTGGCCCCTGCTCGGGGGACAGTGCAACCTGCAGGATGGGCTAAGCCCAACGTGACACGTGCCATCTAGGGTGCAGCGAGGTGGTGGCCCAGCGCTGTCTTAGGAACAAGGCATTTCTCTGTACCTCTAGTCATGTGGGAGGCTCTAGGCCGACTTCCCAGCAAGCACCCTCTATCCTGAACACTCCACTAACCAGAGCTCAGTGACTGGGGCAGAGCTTCCTACATCCCAGCGAGCTGCACCTCCCCAATTTCTGTGTCTCAGCACACTTGGCACACTACCCTTGCTTCCCTTACTCTTGGGGTACAGGACAGAGCAAGAGCAGAAAGTGCCCAGGAACCTCCAGCTGCAGATGGCAGCCCACGTCATGCATCCTGTCAGGACCTGTGAGAGCCTAAATGCAAACTGGGGTGGGGGTGGTACCCAAGTCTACAACTCCACGTACCAGGGCAAGCTTAGGCCTTGTCACATGAGTACCAATACTTTGGGGTTCGCAGCCTCCCCACCCTATCACCTCATGGCAAGCATCTAGAAGGCAGAGAAAACTAGCAGAAAGGCCAAAAAGATGCATTATAAAAGTTTTAGTTATTGCTGGCCTGTTTTCCAGGTGCCTTCTGGGTGTCACATTGTACACCTGTTTATGGAGACTGTGGGCCCAAAACAAAACCCATAAAACCTGCAGGGGGCAGGGAGGACAGCCTGAGTGTATGGGTGGGCCTGCCCTCAGACTCCACAGCTGGGAAGGGGCAGTTCCTCCAGTAAGCCCAGCATCCTGACAAGGACAGCTGGCTGCTGAGCAGGGAATGCTGGGAGGATGCATCCTGCTAAGGTCTTGATATGGTATGCAATCCTCAAAGGTTCATGAAAGAAAGTTTAGTCCCCAGTGTAGCAATCTTAGAAGATTTGTGGGACCTTTAAGAGACAGGACTGAATTAGGTAACTAGTAATTCTCAAGGGATCCCTAAATGTCACCTGCTTTCTGCCTCATCACATGATCTCCTGACTTTGTGACATCCCCTGTCATTGGGCCTTCAAAACAGCTGCCTGATCGTGGGCTATCATGGGCTAAATAAACCTCTTCATAAATTACATTGCCTTGGATGCATCATTACAGCAACAGAAAGGGAGGTTAGATCAGGCTCCAAGAGGGAGGTGACCCTGAAGTGAGATGACAAGGAACAAGGAACAGCTACCAACCAGGATGCAGAGGTGCCCCACCCTTTGTCCTCAACCCCAATGCTGAAGTGATATATTCCCCTCCAGAGCCCCAAAGTGAGCCACCACTCCGGAGTGACTCACCAGGGAATGCCCCATGTTTGGTTTTAAGAGCATCTCTGCAAAATTCAGAACACCTGCCAGAAAAGCAAGTGTTCTTCCTAACCCACAGGCCACCAAGCTTCATACCCAACACACAATCGGGCTTCCCAGCACATGCTAGCTGAACACAAAGCCACTCTGGTAGCCTTGGGTTTTAAGTGTCATTCCCAACATACTTAGGGGCTACGGATGTTCCCTTTTTCCTGCACTGACTTAGAAAAGCCCAGCTGTGGGGTGGGGTGGGGGTGGGGTGGCACACACCTTTAATCCCAGCACTTGGGAGGCAGAGGAAGGTGGATGGCTGTGAGTTTGAGGCCAGCTTAGTCTACAAAGCGAGTCCAGGACAGTCAAGGCTACACAGAGAAACCCTGTCTCAAAAAAAACCAAAGAAAAGCCCAGCTGTAATGAAGATCCAAGGTCATAACCCCAGAAAGAAGAGCCCCTGAGCTGAGACAGACCATAACTACTTTTGCTTAGAGGGGGTGGAGGTGGGGGTGGGGTGCCAACTCTATTCCAGAAGCTTCAGAAACATAAATGCTCTCTCTCAGCCCTCTCCATCCCTCTGGGCCAGACTTGGAAAGGAAGGAGGGCTGAGCAGGGCCACCTGCTGGGACTTTCTTCTCTCTCCTTTCTCCGAGGAAGAAGCACACATGCACACAAACTAGCACACACACCTGTCTGGCCATAAGGGGCAGATTTGACTAGCCAGAACCTGTGGGAATACCCACTGAGGACAGAGGGGCCTGGTCTGGGCTCAGGCAGGGAGTGACACCCAGAGGACTTAGTCTGTGACAGGGAGAATGAATGACAAAGGCTGCAGAGAGAGCAGAGTAGACACACGAGCAGGACCCCGTGTCCACTCTCCAACAGCCCCTCCCTCTCCCCCACCCTGTGGGTAAAGCTCTGCAAACTGGCCACTTTGCACAGAGGCAGGAGTCTACACTTTACCTAGACATCACCAAGAATATGCTCTCTAGCAGGGAACTGGGGGGAAGCAGCTTGGGACAGAGCTGACAACAGGGAGGGGGTGGTGGTGAAGAAACCAGTTTCGTGAGTAATATCTTGGCAGGAAGTGAAATCTCAACAGATGTTATCAGCTTTAGGGTTACCATCCCAACTGAGGACTGAGTGAGGGTTGGCCCCATGGTTACCCATCACTTGATAGAACCTGCTATATCCTGTGACACCCACCTACCATGGCTACCTCTAAGCCAGGCCTTCCTAGCTCCTCTGCTGGCTGTGACCACTCCCTGTGTCGCCTGAACAAGGAACCAAGGTCAGGTCTCAAGTGCTAATCCCAGGGAGACACCTATCAACTGCTGGCTGATCAGAGCTGGCTACAAGGTAAGCCTGTCTAGTACTAGCAGAAGCCACAGTGCCTCAACGTGCTTTGCCCATCTCCAGTGCAAAGGACACTATTTTCCAACAGTCACAAATCAGAGGGCCCAATGAGCCCGTCACTGGCCAGATATGGCATTATCTCACTTAGTCCTAAATTAGGGAGGTGGAACCAGAACTAGGTTGGTCACTAGCCATCTGCTAATACACAGGTCTGCACAGTGAGTTCCACACCCATCAGTACCATATAGTTAGACAATGCCTCAAAAAAAGAGAGGGGGGAACCCCTACTGTATCCACAGAGCCTTCTGACAGCTCAGGCCTTGAGAGGATATTACAGTAAAGGAGGGAATTGAGAGTAGATACATCTGCATCATGGCTGTATCATGGCTTCAGACAGAAATGCGATGTGGGGTGTGAGCCAGGCAGAGATTGGAAGAGTTCCAGACAAAGCGAGGATCAAGTGGGAGGAGCTCAGTCAGAGGATGCTTCTGGAAGCCCAACTCCATCTGCCATGGGCTCCATGGTCAGATATCCCATGCCCAGGACCAAAGACCACTTGGGTGAGCAAGGATTTCAAGCAAGGGCTTCCAAGGGGTTTTATGTTTGGCTTTTCGGCTCGTGTGGGCGCCATGGCTGAGCTGTCTGGAGTGAAGAAGGACGCTGAGTGGGGCTGGAGAGGCGCCTCGGCTGCTCCTGCAGAGGACCTGGCTTCCCACAGGGCAGCTCACAACTGTCTGTAACTCCACTTCCAAGGAACCCAACCAATATCCTCTTCTGGTCTCCTTGGGTACTAGGCACATACATGATGCAAGCATACAAGTAAGGAGGAAAAACACACATACACACAGAACAAAAAATTTAAATCTTGCTTTAAAAGAAAAAAGGGGGGGCGGGGGGAGATTCTAAGGCCAAATGTGAACTCAGAAGCAGAATGTGCCATAGCTGACCAGACAGTGAGGCAGGAATCAGGTGTGGTATCTCTCACTTCCTCCATGTACTGCATGTGGTGATGAGTGCTGAGGGAGTGTGTCCACCGGGCTTTGTGGCTCAACCAGCCTCGCTTTTGCAGTCTCCTTCCTGGCTTGTGGGCTCCCAAGGTGGCAACGGGGACCCAGCACTCAAGAATCAACAGCCATTTGCCAAATAATCTAATTCAGGGACCACAACTCCCCAGGAAGCATGTGCACCCTCAACGTGAACAGCCTGACAGCGGACCTTTGCCCGCCCCCCACAGCCAGGCAGAGTCAGCTGCAATTACAAGACAAAGAGCCTTTCCCCTCCCTTCCTGTTCCCAAGCAGGGAAGCTGTCTGGCTGTAGGTGAGGTGAGTGTGAGGCAGGCAGCCAAGGTCAAAGAACACCTTCAAGGAACTCAGAAAATCAGACTAGTCCCACAGCAGCCAGCTGAGGGCCTAGCCTTTAAGCACTCTGCCTTTGCTTCACTGCAACCAAACCTCCTGGGCAGGAGGAGGCAGCCTGTGCCACCCCTGCTATGGCGGCAAGTGGACTCCTTCCTACAGCTATGGCCCAAAGATGACAAGAAAAGACCTGCTGGCCCATCAACTTAGTGGTCACAGCATGAGCATCTGTGAGGCACGGGAATGGGAGACCAGCTCACCTCGCTGCACATTCTACTGGAAGTATGAAGGTGCAAGCTATGAGCCCTGGGGCATGCATGGCCAGTAACCCCCAAGTGGAGCTTGCTCTTCCAACCCTGAGGTCATGATAAGCTTGGTGACAGAAAAAAGGACACAGTGAGCCCCTGGCCTGAAGTCCCCATGTGTGTTCTTCCAGGGACTCAGAGGACTTGGCAGGTGGAGAGGTCCCTGTAGGCTGCAGTGGCCAGCCAAGCCTATACTGACCACACAAATCTGGGGATCTAAAGAAAGGCAGACAGATAACCATGCCAGGCTTCTTTGGGGCAGTTGCACCCCATGTTCCCAGACCCTCCCAAACCCAAGCACTCAGGGCTTCTGAAAGCCACCTGCCTCCCCACCTCAGTCCCTATTTTCTGCTTTGCACGCTCAGCTGCTTCGTGTGTAGATTCCTTCGAGTCGCCATTCACTCAAGTGTAGCTGAGCCTCAGTCTGTTCACAGCAGGGCACCAGAGGCCAGGACGTGAATGCCAATGAAATAGACAGTTTTCCTGCCCTCCAGGCACTAACCAGCCTTCCTCACTGTGAGCTCAGCAAGGAACGCTGCCTGCTGGGCACAGAAAAAAAAAAAAAAAAAAGACCTGTTTGTAAAGAGAGTCCTGTTGCAAGTCCAGTACCAGTCATCCCAAGCTTCCTCCTACTCAAAAGGCAGAGAACAAAGTAATAAAAACAGCCCACTCCACCGACCGGGCAGTGTTCTCCTGGATCAGCCAGCCACCACTGGGTAAGCCCTGCTGGCTCGGTCTCAGGCTGGCCACTCACAGTAGCCCCAGGCCTGTGAGATGAGAAAGGGCTTTCTCCCCAGCAGTGTGACCGCTGAGCCTGGCCATGCCCTGAGGTTAGCATTCCAGAACTGTGGCTGCTGTCCAGTCACAGAGTCAGAGGGTGAGGCTGCTGCTGGGCCTCATATAGGACTGGCCCAGGAGGCAACCATACACCTACCCAACCAAAACACCCCCATTCCCCAAGAAGAAACAATAAGGAAATACACAGTGCGATCCTGTCTCAAAACAAAGAAACAAACATACACACCACCAACAACAACAACAAAACATCAGTATTAATTAACTAAAGAGAAACAGAAATCACGATAAAGGGCCACCCTTCCATCCCTCCGATACCTGCTGGTTTTACTCTAAGAAGACAGGAATGATGGTTGACGGCTGGCAGAATCAGGGTAGGTCAGTCCCCTTCAAAAGGGATGGACTGTCACAAGCGAGCACCCATTCCTGTGCAGATGCTGTGGAGTTGAGTGCACGCCCCTACGGCAGGCCTCCCCACCCCCAGCCCCTCCACCACGGACTGCTGGGAAGACAGCAGTTCATGTGGATGAGTGCTTGAGCACACAGGCCCTATGGTGGCAAACTATCTGACTGACGCAGCAGGTTACCTTGTCAACTAAGACAACTAGCAGGCAGATAGGGTTTAAGAGTCAAGGGATAGCCGGGCGTGGTGGCGCACGCCTTTAATCCTAGCACTCGGGAGGCAGAGGCAGGTGGATCGCTGTGAGTTTGAGGCCAGCCTGGTCTACAAAGTGAGTCCAGGACAGCCAAGGCTACACAGAGAAACCCTGTCTCAGGGGGAAAGAAGAAGAAGAAAAGGAGGAGGAGGAGGAGGAGGAGGAGGAGGAGGAGGAAGGAGAAGAAGAAGAAGAAGAAGAAGAAGAAGAAGAAGAAGAAGAAGGCAAGGGATGTCTCGGTCACAAGAGGAGTGCCTGGGAATCCAGGTTTCTCAGGGAGTGGAACGCAAATGATCCCAGGGCCTAGAAGCCAACAGGAGACGCCTTTGAGTTCATGGCATCTAGCAACGCTGGGAACAAGTGGAGGGCTACAGGACATACCCCAGAGAATTATGCTCAACTGTGGCCGACGAAGCCTTGAAATGTAGCAACTCGGAGGCTCAGGGGACCCCAGCACAAGCTGTTGTGACCCTGGGCGCTTTTGACCTCACTGCCCTTTGGCTGGAGGCTGGAGCCGTGGTCATTTCCCTGTTCTGTGGAAAGAAAAGGAAGGAGAGCGAAGGCAGTGGCCACTGGCCTCCTCTCAGGGAGGCTTCCCAGGGGGACAGTAACTGCGCTCCGTGTACTTCACACAGCCAAACGGCCACAAAGGAATTTGGAACTCTGCTGTATCTGAGAAAGGAGCGAGCAGGCCCAGCACTAGAAAGCTGTCCGCCACAGAAGAGGAGATAAAACTAGACCTCTGACCCCTAGGGATTACTATCTAGTAAGAGACCCACGTGAACACATGTGGGAACGATTACCCAAGGAGGCCATACATAACAAGGCACTAATTGTGTGACACAGATAGGAAACAAGCAGTTAAGGAAGGGAAAGCCACAAGCTGAGGGAGGTCACAGTAGCCAGCAGGCTTCCTGGAGAAGGGAGACCTGAACTGGATGGACAGGTGGTGACTAGACGGAAGCAGGGGAGGGTCACTATGAAAACACAGACTGCACCCCAAACCCCAGCAAATGCTGGGCCAAGGCTGCCTTAGCTAAAACCAACTCCAGCTGCAGGCTGGTTGGCTTGACATGCGCAGAGCGGGGTTAATTGCCGAGCGTAATCCTTGGCTCCTGACGCTCATCTGGGTCCACACACAACCCATTTTCATTTTGCCACATTCCACAATTCGATAACCACCTGCAAAGCTACCACCCAAAGCAAAGGCCAGGACCCTGACAGAGCCGGCAATTAAGCAGACTCCCCACGCCCAGATTTCAGAACTCGCTTCCTTAAATACTGTTATTGTGTCTGTAAATACGCCTAGTGAGTACCTCAGTTTTGGTTGCCTTTCACCTTCCAACAAAGGAACAGGGCCGTGCGTGCTATCCGGGAGCATGCTATTTTTACCTAATATTTACGTGTTGCTAGAATTCATATTCAGCATCGCATGCCACTGCACTTAATTTGTTTAGACAGCTGGGTAATATTCCATTGTGCAAATGTGTGCCTTAGTGTATCCAACCGTCCTTCCACTGACAGGCAGCTGGGCTGTTTCCAGGTTTTTGTTATTGTGCACTCGAGTACAGAGGGCATTCCCGTCCATGTCTCCCAACGTCCGCGTGCTAGTTTCTCTCTGGTATGTGCCTAGGAAGGAAGCCAGGTGGGCTGCAGGTTGTGTGGAAATCTAGACAATACCAGATACACTGTCCAAAGCAGCTGTGCCAATTCCCACTCCCAATGGAAGTGGAGGAGGAACAGAACAGTGAACACGGAGCCGCCGGAGTCCGTCAGGGTGCATCGTCCCCTTCCTTCACAGAAACGAACAAACCCATCACAACTCAGCACTACAGACGAACGTGTCCAAGAACCGGGTCCTGACTGGGAGCCAGCCTGACTCTAAAACCCTGTGTCCCGGCACGCAGGCCTTGCACCAACAAGTAAAAAAACACCAGGTTATCTCCTGCCCAAGGCAGCAGCTGGGCCTAGGGAACCTGACACTCTTGTCCAAGCAGTGTGTCACGGATAACACCTACACAGGGGTCAAGTGTTGAAACACAGATAAGATACTTAAACCACTCTGAGCAGGGTCAGGTCGCGGCCATCCAGCGTGGCTTAGGAACGGGCTGAAGGTCTGTCATGATGAGGTTTAACTGGTTTTACATCTCGGGTGTTTTTCACTCCATCGTTAAGTTTACCTGATTCATACGTCTCCTCTCAGTCAGCCCCCATGTTGTCCACAAAGAATGGACACCAGGAAGACCTTGCTTCCCCTCCGTGGCAGCCTGGCACCTGCTCTCCTTGACAGCTGGCAGCATGCAACTGAACAGCTGGCAGCCACGGTCCACCTCAGCAGGGCCTGGCCCCCAATCAGAGTCCTTTATGCATTCCGCCTTCCTGGCGGTGGGCCTGCTGGAAAACATCACCAGTCTGTGCTCAGGAGGTTAGTTACTGTGAAAGGAGTCAAAGCTGAGACCAGGGCGAGAAGAGGCTGCGACTGAGCACAGATATCCCAGAGCTGTAATAGCGGACAAGGTCGCAAAAAGCTGTTGGGCCTGGCCACGCCCCTGCATGCTGTGAGCTAGGACCCACAAGGGCCCTTTTCCTGGGACCTTGGCTGCAGTGAGATCCTGGGAGAATCAGAACCTCACACCACCTCATTCATTTCCGGCTACTGTTTGTCCAATAAAAACAGAGCTCACATTACTATTTATACAAGGGCACTATGAATTACCTTTGCAAACCTACCGATGATGAGGGAGCGCTGGATGTGCCACAGCTTTTCAATAAAACATTAATTATATAAAGCTTGAAAAGGAGGAGGGGCAAACACCACAGAACAGAGGCAACAGAGCGCTGCGCAGCAGCCTCTCTAGAGGCCCCAGCACAATGTCACACACATTTTGCAAGCTTTCCTTCTTCTTCTTTTTTTTTTTTTTAAATTACATTTGTAGGCTGGAGAGATGCCTAGTGGTTAAGAGCATGTACTGACCTTTGCAGGAGACCTGAGTTCAGTTCTCAGGACCCACATCAGGGCAGCTCACAGTGCCTGTAACTCCAGCTTCAAGGGATCTAACACCCCCTTCTGGCTTCCACAGGCACCAGCATGCACACACACACACATACACACACACACACAGATCATAAAATAAACCTCTAAGATTACATTGATTTACTTATGAGTAAGAAAAAGAGGCCAAAGGACAACTTGTAGTGTGTCATCTTTGTAGAGGGGTGGGGACACTGAGAAAGAGCTGGCCAGCATGCTTACAGCATCTGTGGTTGTGAAAGCTACAGTCTTAGGAGGGCAGTGATCTGCACACCCCAGCAGGTTTCCTTTCTTCCCTCCGTAACTATGACAGCCAGCCATAGCCCAGAAGAATGTCAATCAGAGGGTGAGTATATGGCCGGCCAATCCCACGCAAGGAGGATGCAGTAACATTGCTGGCAGGGAAAGATTAGGCAACTCTTCCACCCACCAAATTCGTTCCTCTTCTGGCAAGAAAAATGAGCTACTAGTTGGAGCCATGTGTGCCTGGATCCACTCTTAGCTGGGCCTGCTGGGAGCTGTGTCTCCTGTACGGGTCATCACTCACGGCTCCAAGAAGCTCCTGGGTAAGAGGAAGAGAAGGGTGCAGGGGCTTCCCCTGTGGGAATTCCAGTCTCCTGTCTACTGTGCATGATGTGTAACAGAGACTAAGACCCCCACCAGATCCGTGTCACATGCGGGGTGCAATTGATGTCTCAACCAGAACAGAGAGTACTGGATATACAACATGTGGACCCAGCAGCCAGCAAGCAACCAAGAATCTTCTGGGGGCAAGGACAGTGTACAAAGGGTTTCAAAGCACAATGGAATATCCATCCATCTCCTTCCATCACAAGGTGGCTCCAAGGAAGACCAGCACTTTTTTTTTTTTTTTTTTTTTGTATTTCAAGACAGGGTTTCTCTGTGTAGCCTTGGCTTGGCTGTCCTGGATTTGCTTGGTTTTGTTGTTGTTTGTTTGTTTTGTTTTTGCAGATTTATTTATTATGACACCTGCAGGCCAGAAGAGGGTGTGAGCCACCTTGTAGTTGCTGGGAATTGAACCCAGGACCTCCGGAGGAGCAGTCAGTGCCCTTAACCTCTGAGCCACCTCTCCAGCCCCTGGACTTGCTTTGTAGACCAGACTGGTCTCGAACTCACAGAGATCCGCTTACCTCTGCCTACCAGAATCTTGGGATTATAGGCGTGGGCCACCACATGGGGCTAGCACTTCACACACTTCAAATACCCTTTCCCTAAATGCTTCCTAAATAAAGACTTCTGCATGCATTTGGAGGCCAATCCAGAAGTGGATGAGTGGGTGGAGCTCCTGACACACCCTCCCTGCTCCTGAAGGAAGCATGCTTTAAAACCTAGCACCAGGGGCTCAGGCAGCAGCTTCAACCTTTCTAGTCAGGCACTGAAGGGGACGGAGCGAATCTGTCTTCTACCCCAGCCAGGCTTCTCTTACAAGAGCCAGCTCTCTGGCCTCTCAAGTCTAAAGCCCCCTCCTCCTCTCCTTCAACTTTCTCAACAACCATTGATTTTTTTGCCCCATCACTTACCACTGTCCTCCCTCTAGCTAGGATGATTCCTTAACGTCAAGGCAACAGAAGGGGCACTGGGATGAGTCAGCAACACTGGGCGATAACTCTAGGCCCACAATTGGACATTTTCCCTGGGCCTCAATATTTTCATCTATAAAACGAGACTATACCAAGAAGAGACTTGTTACCCTATGAGCATATACAGGGGGAGGAGGTCCCCTCAGTCACAGTCATAGGGGAGGGGAGTAAGGGGAAAATGGGAAGGGGGGAAGGAATGGGAGGATACAAAGAATGGGATAGCAATTGAGATGTAATATGAGTAAATTAATAAAATGTACTAAAAAAGAAAAAATGATACTATATGACACACAAAGAATTAGTATTAGGCCCCTCCACCTGCTGTCACAGCCAAGAGGCTGAGTGAGCACTTTCCCCCAAGGTCATGGTGGAAGACTTAAAACCCAGACAAAGCTAATCAATCTGCACACACGAGTGAACCTGTTAGCCACTCCCAGGCCTAGAAGGTCCCTAGGGACACTGTGACCACAGTGGGGCTGCTACACACACAGCACAGGGAACGAGGGCATGTGACTGTGGGCACACAGCAAGCCCTGTCCTAAGCGAGCTGTGCTCCACGTTGCCCTCCTCAGGTAGAAATGGCAGCCTGAGCGCTCTTCAGACAGAGGCCCTCGGGGGCTGCTGCTCACTGTGTTCCTGAGAGTTCTGAGCACCCAGAGCATGGGGCACCCTGCATGTCTTAGGGCCCTAGGCTGAGCCAGGTCCATGGCGGGTTCCACCGAACAGCCAGCGTAAGAAAGAGAAGACTCTCCTGCTCCCCTTACCCCGCCCGCCCACCACAGCTCACATGCTCCCTCCTAGGACTGGAACCCGGGGCTTCATGCTGATCAGGCAAGCACTCCACCACACCAAGACACGTCCCCTAGATCTCTTTTTACCTTGTATTCGGTCTTGTTTTTGTTTATAATACCAGGAATTGAGCCCAAAGCTTCACACAGCCCAGACAAGTGTTTTACCACTGAGTATGTCCTACCCTTAGCCCTCTTTTGACTGTGGACTTGGGCTGGGGCTGGGTAGGTGCATCTCTACTGGCCTCTATGTACATGCGAGGGTATGTGTGTGTATGTACATGCCGGTGTGTGTGTGTGTGTGTGTGTGTGTGTGTGTGTGTGT
>OU015742.1:192223507-192282946 GCA_907169655.1 Acomys percivali
TGTCTGTCTGTCTGTCTGTCTGTCTGTCTGTCTACTGGCCTCTATGTACATGCCCGGGCCAGAGGATTCCCTGAGTGCATGCAAAGGCCACACTTCCTGGTTCTATCACTCCTCATCTTATTCCCTTGAGAAAAGGTCTCATTCACCCTAGACCAAGGCTAGCAGACAGTAAGCTCCAACAATCCTTCCGTTTGCAGCCCTTTTCCCCCAGCACTTAAATTACAGGTATGTGTGCGCCCATCAGACTTTTCAGATGGCTGCTGGGGATTTAAACTCAGGTCCTCTTGCTGTCACGGCAAGCTCTTACTTACTGAGCAATCTCTGCAACCTGTTTTTGTTTGAGATGGGGTCTGGAACGCCTGCTTCTGACTCGTGAGCGCTGGGATAACCAGCCTAAGCCCCTATGCCTGGCTTCAAAATGTGCTTCTGTGACACAGAGGATTGAACCAGGGCCTTGTGTATGCTCGGAAACATTCTACCCTGAGCCACATCCTCAGTAGTGTCAGATCTCACCACATAGACCAGGCTGGCCCCTACTCAGTACCCTCTGGGGCCTCTGCCTCTCTGCCTACAGACTTGGGAGTAGGGAATGGGTCCTCACAAGTGAGTCATCTCTCCAGCCCCAGCTACAGTCCCTGCCCCCCACACCCTCTCTGGGCAAACTGTCTCCCAGGCTGGTGTTATTTCGGTCAGAGGTTCAGCTAGGAACTCAGGGGGTCACGGTCTGATCTGCCAGGCGTGACTAGCTTGGTTTCTACCCGTGTGTAGCCTTTGATCTAGGCTTCCACCCTACGGCCCAGGAAGGGGAGGGCTCCTCGCTCATTCTGTTTTAACGCAGGAGTGCAAAGGACCCAGAGACTCTGTTGGGGAGACAGCTAGGAGCCCAAGAGTGAGCACTTGGCCTCCTGCAAGGCTGGCCGTAACTTACTAGCTGCTCATCTTCCTGGCTGAGGGGACGGATCTGAGCTGTCACTTTACAGAACCAGTTCTCCTGGCTCAAGAATAGTGTGGGGCTTGGTGAATGGCTGGTGGGAAACCAGACACCCCTGGGAATAGCTTCCTTCTTGATGAAATGCGGTGCTGGGAAAAGACATGAGCACTCCCGCAAGTTGTAAACCATTTTATTGTCAGCTGCATGCTGGGGCAGAGAACCTGACTCTCCAATGGAGGGCACAGCACGGAAAAACAATAGCTTCAAAAGGAAGAAGCAGTTTTTCTCACAGTGAGACAAATGAATGCACTTGTGTGTAAACTTCTACCGAACTGGGGTGTTCTGTACAAAGCTGGCAGAAAGGCAGCCTCCCTCTGTTCCCTTGACAAAAGCCAATTCTGCATTCAGCATGAGGGAGGGAGGGAGCAGCCTTCTCAAGCACCTCGCTGTGCACTGGTACCACGGCACACCAAGTCCCGGGCAGGCAGAACGAAGGTGCCACATCTGAGTATCAACAGGACTAGTGCCTCTATATTAGTCAGACTAAAGTAAAACAGCCACAATCCAAGCCATGAGGACCAGCCATGCAGACAGTCTCAAGAGCATGTCTCAGGAAAAGGAGGAGACTCACCCATCCCTCCACATCACCCCTTCTAACATGCAAACAAGCCGTTCTATCGCACAGGGTGGGCTGGTGACCTGGGCATGTCATAGTGGGGCTGATGAGCCACACATTAGACCCCTTTCCTGAAGTCCTCCTTCCCTCCCTCCCTTAGGCAGAGCCCTCATGGTGTGCCAGGGGAAGCCAGAGGAAGCCACAGGAGTACATAGCGACATCGTCCTAAATCCATCGCGCAAAGCCATAGTAAGGGGTGGCACTTAAGTCTCCAGCCACTCAGTATGAAAGCATAATACAATTCCTATCTTCCTAAGAAGACAAACTCCATCCTTTCTTGTTATTTAAAGCATGTGCATGCGCGCGCGCGCGCATACACACACACACACACACACACACACACACACACACACTCCCCTATCCCCCAGGCAACTCCAGGCAACTCCCAATGCAACACAACATGGAAAACCAGCGCTAACCCTCCTTTTCACTGAACATAGCACCCCAGGCTGGTTTTGCTTTGAGGTCTGGGTCTCCAGGGCTGCAAGACCCAAACCATCAGAAGTGCAGGTGGGATGCTGACCCCATGGGTCAGCAACTTCTCTGAAGAGTCCACCAATGAATGCCAGCAAGCGGAGTCAGAGCCCCAGTGGGCCGGTTCATGTCTCCCCAGATTCACTCCTGACCCATGAGTGACGTCAGCATAAACTCCTGTGGCTTTCCTCCCCACCTCCCTCCACTGCCATCAAGACTGTGATGCACACTACTACCTGTTCCAATAGTGTGGCAGCGTGGCACAGATCCACCGAAACAACTAAGAATTCCAGGCCAGCCCAGGCTATACGGTTAAACCTCCCCCCACCCCCCCGATCCCTTTCTCCCCGAAGCTGCTACACTCCTCTACTTCCTGGGTCTTACACATACACAAGGCTGCCTGGGATTCTCAATCTTCCAGCTGCTCGAGTGCCAGGGCTGCAAGCATTCCCTTCCACACTCTGCTCCCACTGCACTGGCAGCTCACTTTGTTCTGAGCAGGACCCTACAGCACATCGCCACCTCTAACAGATTCAACCAAGGAATTTTACTTCAGAAACCAAACGATGCAGAGGAAAGCGATGGGCAGAGAGCTGAAAGACCTGTGTTCTAACCTGAACGTGGACACTCAGGCCAAATGAGGTGGCCATGCCTTCAATCCCAACACTAAGGAGGCAGAGGAAGATGGATCTTTGTGAGTTCCAGGGCGACATAGTGAGGCTGTCTCAAAACAAACAAACTCACACCCTCTAGCTGAGTGTGGCCCAGGGCAAGTGTCTGCACACCCCAGGGCCTCATTTTCCAGTCTGTGAGATGAGGCCAGTAAGTCCCAATTCATCTGCTTCATGATTTTTAATAGGCTTTTTGGTGACTGGGTTTATTCTCTGTTGCTCTCATGACAAAGCTACAATTAAAAAGCTAACCCATATCAGAACCAATAAGGCAGCATATACAACCACAGGCACGCGTGTAAACACGTGCACATGCACACAGAGACACAACTTTGTGTTACACAGAGCTCAACCAACACCCTGTTTTGTGGTCATGCGCTAGAAGCTGGCCCAAAGCCCCCATTCTAAGCCAGTCTCTCTGTCTCTCATGTGCATGTGCTGGTGTTCGTGTGTGTTACTTTCTGTTGTGCTAAAATGCAGCTTACAGAGGGGAGGTTTATTTGGGTTTCTGGCTTCAGGGGGATCAGAGCCCATCATGGAGAGGGGGCGGCATAGCAGCAGGCAGTAGGCATGGTGGCTGGGGCAGGAAGAAGCTCAGGGCTCTCACATCTTGGACCACAAACATGAAACAGAAAGAGCCAGCTAGAAATAGCTGGAGTCTTTAAATTTTCAAAACCTGCCAGCAAAGACATGTCTCCTAAACCTACAAACAGCGCCAAAAACTGGGGACCAAGTATTCAACTGTCTAAGATATGGGTGACATTTATCATTCAAACCACCAGTGTATTTGTGTGGTTTTTGTTGTTGTTGTTGTTGTTACTAGCACATTTCAGACTTTCCCACAACACAATTGTTTATGGGCCAGCATACTTCCTCTTCATCCCTGGGACAACCCCAGGGCTCTGGTGTCAGCAGCTGTAACCAGTCTACACCCATCTCAAGAGCTAAAGCCAACCATGACAGCCAGAACTCAGCGTTTGAGCCACCTCTGAGCATCCTCAGACCGACAGCAGCAGTGGTAGCTGGGCGTGGTGGTGCTGCACACCTTTAATCCCGGCTCCCGGGAGGCAGAGGCAGGCGGATCTTTTTGTGTTTGAGGCCAGCCTGGTCTACAGAGAGAGTCCAGGACAGCAACATGGCTACACAGAGAGACCCCATCTCAAAAAACAAAACCAAAACAAAACAACAACAGAAAAGAGCAACAGTGGTGCCCGTTACAAAGACTGAGTGATAGACAGCACTCTAAACCACAGCACAGTCTACAGTTAAGCCTCATTTTGAATAAGGGAATCGAGGCAGAGATGCAGGATGATTATCGCACAGGGATTCAGCCAGAGAAAACTCGCAGTCTCTGACACTAACACGGTGCTGGAGAATATGAACGGCTGGGTTTTGAACATGCAAGAATCAAGCCCGAAAAGCCAAGTGGACTCACTCCAGTGTGGACTCACTCCCATGTGGACTGTGCATCCGGATGGACCACATCGACTCCACAGCTGCTGCTGGAGCTTTCTTGGCCCAGTCATGTTACTGTCTATCAGCTTAGGTTCTTAAGTCAGGACCTCTACGCTGGCCATGGAGCTGGCTGGGCACATGGTTAAGTGCTCTACAGGGGGGAGACTCTGGAGAAGCAGCCAGCAGGGATGAGTGGTGACGGGGTATCGGGGGGGGAGGGGGGCAGAGCTGGGGTGTAATCCAGAGCATGCTATGAGAATGCCTAACACAGAAAAGACCCAACAGCCTCTGACACCTGACACTTTGGAACCATGTCCCTTTGTTGAGGCTTAGAACGGAGCGTGGTTATACCAGATGGCATCCAAGGCAGCAATATGCCTGACTAAGACAAACTCCCAGAGACCTGTCTGTCACCACCTGAAGCCACCAGGTTTTAAGGTCCACAACGAGCCCCAACTTTAATACCTCCACATGCTCCCTGATGTGGTAGCTGGTAACAGGGTCAGCCCATGCAAGTCCAGCAAACTGGTCCGGGGGAATGTTTGCAGCTTCAGCACCTAGCTCAGGCCAGGCGGCTTCTGCAGAACACACACTCTGAACCATACAATCACTGGCGACTGAACCCAGGAAAGCACTGAGGGCCGAGACCCCAAAGTTCTTCCTAGATGCCCACATTTCCAGTCAGATGCACACTGTAGAGTCTGCCTTGGTAGAGGCTCCAGGCTGCAAAGCCACACTGGCCTTCCTTAGTCTAAATGTCCACAATAAGTAGCCACCACTGCAGCCCCAGGGACTTTGCACAGGGACTTATGCAGCTTCTGGAAGAGTTCAGGGCGATGCCTGACAAGGAGGGAAGGAAGCAACCTGAGGGGCTGGCGTTGAGATATGAAGTCTGGACTCAGGCACTGCTGTCTTCAGATGTCTAAGGCATGGAGCAAAATCACTTGTGGCACCACTATGCTGTCCTGTGTGCTGACCAAGGAGCAGCCTAGAAGGACCAATGTTCTCCGCCCTTACTCAGGTCAAATCCTCTACTGAGAACTATCAGATGCAAATCTCAAGCGGTGCTGGTACCCTAGACACCAGGCCAGCTAACTAGCTGGTCTCTTGCTGGAGAAGGGGATTCCCAAGCATCCTCCAGAGAAGCTACAAGTTAGCGCTACCCCACTGGGTAACCGAAACCCCTTCCACAAGCTTCTGTTTTTGTTCTTTTTCTTTTTTATTTTATTTTATTTTATTTTTTTGAGATAGGCCATCAAGTTGTCAAGGATGACCTTGAACTCCTGGTCCCTTGTCCCACCTACAGAATGATGGGATTACAGTTGTGTGTGTGCACGCGCGCATGTGTTTGCATGTATGCAACCATTCTGATGGCTTCTTCTGTCCTGTCTGACTGACAAGCGCCCCAACCCTAAGTCACACACCTGATGTTAGGTTTCAGACCGGGACATGCAGCTGAGGTAAGTTTCAAACCAGGTTCTCCCAGCATCCCTCAGTCTCTACCTGTTACATACAGGGCGTGGCTGGAATACCTGGTCCCCTCTACCCTGAACTTTCCTCCCCTACCCCAGAGGCTCTTTACTATGTAACCCAGACATTTGGGTTCTCTTCTCTCTCTCTTTCTGCCCCCCCCCTTACACTGTGTGTGTCTCTCTCCCTTTTTTTCTGTCTCCCCCTGCATAGCAACTTCCTGGCTTCTGAACCCACTGAGAGCTGCTCCCGACAACACTCCTTTAAATACTTTAATGTATCTTGAATTAGCTCATTTCACCAGTGGAAAAATGTTTTACCCTTTCAAGTTCTAACAATTGGCCGATCAACAGCTACTACAGCCTTAGAAACACTAAGGGACAATTGGCAAGCCCCAGGACTATCCCAACTGTTTTGAGGCAGGAGGTGGGTGAGAAACAGGGTATTCAAATGCGTTCTAGCCACTGTACAACGTGCTGACAAGAGTGTAGGGTGAGCTCTGCTCTTCGCTGTGCTTGTATGTGTGCTGCTGGGAATCCAGCCCAGGCCTTCACATGTGTGAGTGCTCTGTCACTGAGCTACACCTCTATCTCTGGCCCAACTATTAACTTATTCGCGTGGGTTCAGCCAACCCCTGCCTAGGTAAAGAAGACTGCGCTGCACTGGGAGCTGCAGCTGGACCGCACTCCCTCAGGCCCTGGACACCGACCCGGGCCTCTGAATTCAGGTACTCTGAGGCCTGGACAGGCACCAGGCTGCATTTGCTTAGGAAACATCTTGGGAGATGAACGCGGACTGTGCTTGGCTGTAAGAGGCTCTGGATGCTGACTGAGCCACACTCTTCCTGGGTGACGTGGACGAGGAACACGGCAATCTCAGCGATCAGAGCAGTGAGTAACTACGCCCGCTGCTTAGCTCAACAGTTCACGGCAGGAGATCAAACCGATATATAAACAAGAAACACACATGGCAAGCTGTCAGCCTGTGCGAAACACTGAAAATGACTAAAAAAGGACTGAAACACTCAAACACACGCCGTTTCCACCAAATAAAGACAGATCTGTTCCAACAGTGCGCTGTGACTCAGAAGCACACTTGGGGAGCAAGCTGTTAGCTCCTCCCTCGGGGATCCATCAAAAGGAGTTTCCCCGGTATTAATAGCCCTCAGCTGTCGCAGGGGAGCCAGAGGTTCCCTTCCCGGGGACAGCAAGACAGAGAGCTGCGATCGCTTAAACATGATGAGGCAGCAGGACGATGAGCAGTAGGTATGTGTCTTCTCTCCTTTCATTATGACCGAGGTGATAAAAATAGAAGGCCAAAAATAAAGCATGCAAGTCTGCGCATGCCCAAGACATGGCACTGCTCCTGACCCCAGTAGTACTAGGCCCAGGTAAAGCCAAGGCCACACACCTGCTCTGGGTTCAAACTTGTTCTTGTGAAGGAAGGCCTGACAGAGCCCCTCAGGCTCAGCAGTTAATGGCCAGCTGGGGAGTGAGAAAACATGACACAACCCACCCTCCTTCCGTTCTCTCAAGACAAAAAGGCACCAGACCCAGGCTCCTGACCTGGCTCCACCTTCCTCTTGGCCCTCCAAGCCCCACCCTTCTTCAGAGGAGGTCACTCATTTCTCCTCTAGAGGCTACAGACTGGCCCTAAGGGTGGGGGGTGGGTACTTCAACATCTGCCAGGGGAATTCTAGTGTAATTCAAACGTGAAATTCTAAAAAGTCCTCTACTGAGTCAGCAAGATGGCCCTCAGCTTACAACCAGAAGCCACGTGAGCCGCAAGGAGTCGTCCTCCAACCCGCACAGGCTTGCCAGGCTACAAGCACCCCCACACTCACACTGTGTGCGCACACACATTTTCACAGCAGTAACAGGTAAGATCCTAACAAAACTTCTACCCTAAGACTACCCATCAGCTGTTGGGATTTAAGATTGTCTCAGTGCAGAAGACAGAGAAAAAGGAAAGGAGGGAGGGAGGGAGAGGGTGCCAAACAGCCTAAGCAGGATGGTGGTTTGAAGGAGAAATGTCCGTCCCAGGCTCCTGAACTCGAACACCTGGTCCCTGGAAGATGGCATGGTTTGAGGAGGTTACCTTACGGGGTAGAGCCTTGTTAGAGGAAATACTTCCCTGGAGTTTGGAGACTTTATAGCTTTGACTCACTTCCAGTTTGCTCTCCACTTCCTGCGTGTGGTTGAAGATGTGATTTCCCTCTCACTCCTGCCGCCATGCCTCCCCCGTCATGGTGTGCCCTTACCCCTGTGGAACTGTGAGCAAAAGTCAGTCCCCCTTCCTTAAGTTGCCCTGGTCCCATGGTGTGTTATCACAGCAACAAAAATTAACTAATCCAACCAACCATGGCCAGTTATCCTCTCTTAAGCCGTGCCCCTATGGTCAACGACATTCATTCATTCACTCATTCATTCATTCATTCATTCGGTTTTTGAGACAGGGTTTCTCTGTGTAGCCTTGGCTGTCCTAGACTAGCATTGTAGACCAGCCTGGCCTTGAACTCACAGAGATATGCCTTCCTCTGCCTCCCCGAGTGCTGGGCTGCTTTCACACTTTTTAAACCGGGCCTCAGGCAGGACTGTAACAACTGTTACAGTTAGGACTGTAACAACTGAGCGCTGAAGCTAGTTTGAAGAGGGTCCTCTGGAGTTCACTGTGTGAAAACTTGATCCCTGAGGCAACAGTGCTGGGAGGTGATTAGGCTCAGGCCCTGCTCTCAACTCTGATAAAGGCTTTTTATCTCAGGTTTCCATGGTTATCTAGAAGTGATCCTTTCCTGTCCCTCCCCTCTCCTTCTGCCACCTTAAGGCACAAAATGAAGGCCCTCATCAGGTGCTGTCCCTTGGACTTGAGACTTGCCAGCCTTCAGAACAGGGAGGGGAAGAAAATTCTGTTGGTTACGAACAGCCTTGTCCATGCCGTGCTGTTAGCACTACAGAACGACCGGCACGGGGCAGTGCAGGATTGACCAACTGGCTACTCCAAAGCAGCACTACTGGACAAGACCAAGACCCAGTACATCCTCCTGATGTGAATCCTGGTCACTTGGCAGGTGCCACTCAAGAAGCCACACGCCGGTTCGACTCTGTCAGGCCTCACGACCAGAGAGCGCAATGGGACCGGTCTACTTCCTGCAGAACAGGAGAGCACAGGGTTGTCCTTCAGCTCGGCCACTTAGTGTGTTATATCTTACACCTCACAACCACCAGGATCCTTGGTTACCCTAAGCTTCCATTTCCTCATCTTTAAGACAAGAATACATGTGTTGGGAGGCATGAGGCATGAGTGGCTCTCTGATTTCTAGGTCTACAATAGGGTGGTGCAGGTCAACCAAGGCTACAATACAGAAACCCTGCTTCTAACGAAACAAGACTTTTGTGTCAGCCTGGGGGAGGGGGGGCGCGGCGGCAGCAGCAGCGTACACCTTTAACCCTAACCCCCAGGAGGCAGAGGCAGGAGGATCTCTGTGAGTTTGAGGCCAGCCTGGTCTTCAGAGTCCCAGACGAGCCAAAACTACACACAGAGAGACCCTGTCTTGAAAACAAAACAAACAAACAAGCCTTTCACTATCATAACAACAAAGAACAAGAAGGGACACAAATCCCGCACGCCACAGCAGCCGAGGCTCTCCGCCGCCAAGGCCGAGCATCCAACACAACAGGTCACAACTTACAACACTCCAGAAGCTCACCCGCCTAGTCTCCAAACGCCTGTACGCCATGCCTCATGAGACCCTGAAACACAGAACTCTTAGCTCTAGTTTCACACCCTCACAGCATGGACTGTCTTGATGCCTTGCCCCTCCCTCTAAAGAAAAGCGGGTGTTCTTTGCTTTATTGTTTCTGAACTGCAAGAAGACATACATACTTAACATCAAACAGCACTTGGCTATTTCGGGCATTCGGTTCAGTGGCGTTCATTACTTGTGCTGCTGTACCCTGCCCTCCGTCATCTCCTTAACTCTTCATCTTGCAGAGCTAAGTAACCCTCTGGGCTCTATGCTTAAGAACTAATGAGTTCTAAAACCAGACAGTTTCTACAAGGCCAACGCTGAATTTTCTAGAGATGCATATTCCTTTTTCTTCTCTTTTTAAAGCTCTGGCTCCGCCTCATTTCCCCTCACAGCCTCTGACTCTTGAGCCAGAACATGCACTAGATTTCAACTTAACTTCTTAACTTCACCCTCCACCTCCTGACTCTGAGCTGTGGAGCCGCCTAAGGTGCCAGCTCCCTCCTTGGGCCACTCGATGACCACTCTCGGTGGATGCTGTTCCAGCAACCTAGTGCCCGGTGGTGCAGCTCTGCCTTCCAGACACTGGACCTAGGAGAAGTTCAAACAGACCCAGGGACTTAGAAGACCTATAAACCTTGGCATTATCAGATTGTCTCTTCCTCCCACAGCCCCACAAATACCAACCGCTAACTCTGAAAGAAGGGAAGACTATGAACACAAAGGACAGGGGGCCTGACCTGGACCTCCGCCCCCAGGATGGAGCCTAGCAGAAAACTCAGTGAGTCACAGCAGAAAGAGGCAGGGGAAGCTTCACTGGTCACGTTCCTAATTACTTTCAGTTAAAACAAAACAAAACATCCAAGCAAGTTTAGAAGGAGATCCAAAGGCCTGTCAAGTGGCTCTGCCTTGAGAAACCCCCATAGCCCACCTCTTGAACCTCTGCTGACGATGAGGCTCTGAGTTTCAACACAGACAAAAGTGGAACCACCTCGGTCCGCCCCCACCTGCCTTCAGACCTCTCAGCTGGCTCTGGGCTCCTGAGCTGGGGCGGGAAGGCTGCTGGAGCAGCTCATCAACTTTTAGGAAAGCATCAGTCATAAAATCCAAGCAGAGCCACGGCAAGCAAAGAGGGCGGCAGCTGGCACCAGAGTTTCTGCCCTTGGGACACGGAGGCAGCAAGTGGGAGCTGGGACATGAGATGACGGTGATAACAAAAACCATTAGCTGGCGCAGGAGCCTGTGTGGGCCTTCCAGAGGCCAAGGGAAGCAGCCGTAGGCAGGAGGGACGTGGACAGGAGGTGGCCATAAGAAACCAGCCCTGCTCACCAGACACTAGCTGGGCAGCAGGGTCAAGTAAAGGACCCCTCTGTCTCTGAACTGGCCAAACCCAGGGAGCTGAGGCCAGAAGCTACCCACACTGGACAGGAAAGGAAAAGGTTCAGAGTCCAGCAGGGATTCCCATGGCTGCCCTGGCAATAGGGAACTCCACAGAGACTGAGCCAGGAGGACAGGCAAATCTAGCTGCTTGCTGTTAGACAGATGGGGAAGGCACTTCCTGAGGCCTCCTCAGGTGCTGGCCAAGCAAGCCAGAGGCAACCTGAGCAAATGTTCCTTCCCTAAGTAAGAAACAAAGGTGAGGGCAGGAGGACAGGAGAGAAAGCTGCAGGTGGGAACAGCACTAACTCCTTTGGGAGGAGAGTATGGACATTCTATCACATAAGAGACAGAGAGTAAGGCCAGAAGCACCAGAAACCATCTGCCCTCTGACACCTCAAACTCGGGCACCCACATCCATGACTCGGCCCATTTCCACCTGAAAAACCCAACTCTACAAGCTCCAGCCATAAAAATGCATGGAAAGAATTTTATCTTTCCAAATCAAGGGGGGCTACAAGACCAACTTAGTAGAGGAAGTGCCAAAATGGCCTCAGAGTTCTGGGGCAGCTTTTTACACTTCACTGACCTGAAGCAAGGGGAGGCCTAAAAGAACTTAAAAAAAAAAAAAAAAAAAAAAAAGCTTAAGGTCATTCATTAAGCTTAAACCTTAGAAGGCTCAGGGGAGCCAAGCTGGCTAGACGAAGTTAAAAACAATCAATTTAATTTTACCTTCCAGGGCTCTAGGCTCTTAGTACATATGACATGTGGCATTTCCATCAACAAAGCAAACAGCACATGAAAAGCCTACAGGCCAGAGAGAAAACAGCAGGGGCCCCAGAGTAAGACTCTGACACCCCCCCCACCCCACCCCCCACCCCCGGCCCCTCAGCGCTGTCAGTTACCTCTGGGCAGTCAGGGTGTAAGCCCCTGCCCTGTGTAAGTATTCAACAGTCCAGAAAGAGCAACAGGTCAGGAGCTTTTAGGCTCCTTGTAGCCTAGAGCAAGGACCCCTGTGCAGGCCCAGAGCCAGGCGCCCTTCCAGTTCCGTGAATGAAATTATTTTCTTTGAATTATTTACTTCATCAAGCGGCCATTTATATTGCTCATGTCATTAACACGTATGGAAGGCTTTTCCATTCGGGTTCAGTGAGAAACTAACACAGAAAGACTCGGTGCCTGTTTCTGGGGTTTCGTTGATAGTGTCGGGCAAAACTGGGCAGCTTCCTCCAGTGTTAAAGTTTAGAAACCACTCGGCCGGCACTCTGTGCGTACCCAGAAAGCGTAAGATAGGCCGATCAGAGAGGAAAAGGGCCTGCTGGGCAAGACATGCACACACATGCATGCACACTGCTAATCCGTACGAGTCAGAGCAGACTGCCCTCGAAGGTCCTTTGATCCACTCTGTAAGAGATGAAGTGCAGCCAGGAGGCTGCCTGCCAACCACCTCTCCCAGACTATCAGCAGCCCAGCCACCCACTGCTCAGGTCCTCCATGTAGCATGACCCCGGTGCTACGCCCTTTCTTTTAACCCTCCTGCCACCATCCCTCCTCAGCAGCAGGCACTGCCAATCGCTGTCTTTTCAGATGGGAGGGGACTCAGCCTCGGCTTCTGCAGGTCTACGGTTACTTTACTCTTCCATATGGACTTGTGCCTCCTGACTCCTGCATCCTCCACCTGCACGGCCCCCTGCCCCTCACCTACAGAAAACAAGAACTGCCCCCCACCCCACCCCCACCCTTCTCAAAGTCAGCCTGGCCTGGGAGATATAGCTGTTGTGGCTCACAGACCCCTACACAATTCAGGTCATTTCATTAAGCCTCCCGATAGCACAAAGGGCTACAGATGCTAGGTATGGGGTCACACCCAAATACAAGCTGAGTGCCTACATACAAAATACAAGTTGAAGGCCCAATCTGATGCCGTAACGGAACTCTCCCTCCTGCCTGCCCTCACACTTTTCATCTTGCCCCTCAGCTGTTGGCTTCACTTCCCAGCCTCCCAGTACCTAGAAAGGCTAACACCCAGAGCTCTCCAGCCAGAGAGAGGCCTGATGATGCCAAGCCAAGACCAGCAGTTCATGAGAACATCAGGGGGCTGCTGGCTCTCAGAGTACCTCAACATCCATAGTGCTGCCATCCATCTGTAATCTGAAAACTTGTCCTCCAGCCACTAGGTCCCTGCAGTAGTCACACCACCACAGCATCTAATTACTGCCCCGAAATATCTACACCCCAAACTATCACCAATAAGCTCAGAATCTGGGGTGGGGCATGGCCTGTCCATTGCCTCTATAATCCTGGCTCCTCTTATGATCACAAGAAACATCAGAAAAGCCAGGGTCTGAACACCTTGGCAAAGTCACAGAAGAAAAGAAAAAAAATCTGTCTTTCCAAAGGAAACAGTTAAACAGCAAAAACTGTTATTAGCCTGGCTGTGTACCAGGCAGCAAGCTTTAGGAGCAACCAAGCTTGCCTGGGCAAGTTCTTGTCAGACTCCATCTGATAAAGCAGCTACAACATTGAACATGCTAGCCTCGGCACTGACAACCACCTCAAGGAAACAGGGAGAACCCCTCTCCTCACTTTAACTTTTTGAGAACTCCACTTCCTCCATCCAGTTACAAGAGAAACTGCTGCCTCTCCCCACCTCCTACCTCTCGCTCCTGTGTGGGATACCACCACCGAGCAAGTTGCTAAACTGTCATTCACCCCAGCCTGGCTTGGTTCTCGAGTAACCCTGAGCACCCAGCACCACTCACTACGCGCTGACCAACAAGCACTGCGGACCAGAGGCTCAGGGGCTCCTGGCGTTTGAAGGTGTAGCGTGTGGTGTGCTGTTAACTTCTGTGAGCAGCATCAATTCAGACCTCTTGCCCAGCCATTGGGCATGACCCCAGCTTCCATGACTCCCGGCTGTGCACCCGCCACAAAGAAGGGACTCACAAACACAAGTCCGAGCCAGGTGGAAAACCACACCTTGATGTGATGAAAGAGTGCATTAGCCATCCTGGACAGGAAGGCTGGGCAGAGGAACGAGATGCTTGGGTCCCTGGGCTGAACCCTGGAGACTCAGTCCTGAGCGCCTGAGCACTAGGGTAGTCAGAACAGACCAAGGCAGGAGCAGCCACAGCGCTGGTGGCATTCTCCACACCTGGGACCAGAAGGCCAGTGGCTAGCACACAGGTCCAGGGGTACTACGTGATTCAAGATCTGGACTCGAAGACCAAGAGGAGCCCACAGGAACAGCCCAGACTCATGGGTGTACACACACACACACACACACACACACACACACACACACACACACAGAGGCACAGGCACATGCACTTGTTTACATCTGCACACAGTACTCATATGCATGTAGACAGACACATGCATACTCATTCATATTAACACACACATGTGCTCATGCTCAGTCAAGCGACTCTAACTTGTATAAGCCTCCAATGCCCCTGGCAGAATCCCAACCCTGCTAATTACATCAGACCCACCTTTCACCCCTCCCACCAGCCGCAATTAGCCCTGCATCTTGACTTCCTGCTGCTGGGGGTGGGGAAGGGCAGGGGGATGGGGGGGAACAGCCAGCTGCTCCCTCTGCCCAACCCCGGAAATGCTGGTTTCAGAGGTGTCCCAAGCAAAGCAGTCCCTGCCTCTGGGGCTCCAGGCTGACACAAGGGTAGCCCTTTCATGGCACTCTGGGAAGCAATGCCCTTGGCTTCGAGAAAGAAGTTCCTTTAGGCAGCCAACAAGTAAGGAAAAACATCCTCCTTCATAAGTCTCAGTTTCTTAATTTGTAAAATGGGTCCAACACCTTCCTACTCTTGAGGATGTGGCTCTAAGGAAGAAGAGGGTGGCCAAGCCTTGGTCCCAAGGGAAGAAGGCGGAGCTTCCTCCTGCTCTTCCTCAGCCTTTTGATTCCACTTTGAGCTTGTCCCCACATTACTGCTTCTATACAAATTGCCTTGACAACATCTGAGCTGACAACAACAAGGTGAGGAAAAGAGGGGAGGGGGAGAGAGAGAGAGAGAGGCTGGAAATCAAATTCAACAGGTAACTTCACAAGCCCAGAGGCGCGGGAATGTGGCAAGTCACCAGGGCCCCATGACTTCCATCCCAGCCAACAACAGAGCTCAAAAGAGGAAACAGGACTAGGCCAGGGAGAGAAAACACCTGAGCAGGGAGTCAAACGTAGCAAATGGCTTTGAATGCTGCTGCCTCCAGCAGTTAGCTCGCCACCCCCTCCCCCTCCTTGCCCCCAAGGCTGAAATGGGACAGATCCCCCCCAAACCCCCCCCAGTTGGACCATAGCTTTCTTGTGAAGCAAGCTACTTTCCACAGCCCACAGCTGAGGAGGTTCACAAGGCTGCGTGTGCGCTGGGGAGGCCCGCTTATTCCTCCTGCACTTTGATCCTGGGCTACTGCCACTTGGTTGGCTACACTAGGCACGACCTCGGGAGTCACCTTAGGATCCTGTGACTCCCAGCAGAGCTGCTGTGTGGACCCCAGGCCTGACATGTCCTAAACCCGAGCTGGCCTGCTCCTCACTTAGGCTCCTCATCACACACAACCACAGAGCCCAGAGGTGACCACCAACCACAGAGACCCTCGCGGCGTCTCCTCCAGCTGGCGGGTCTACTGCCCAGTCCTGAAAAAAATCACCTTGTCTTTTGTTCTGGTCCCCGTGTAGGCCACATGACACCAGTCCCCACCTCTGCTCCCTGCCAGAGCCTGCCCATCATTCATTCTCCACACGGGTGCCAGAGTTTCATCTCACTTCTTTTCCTTTCTAAAATAGATAGAAAAAAAGCTGTATCCTTTCCCTTGTAAAAGTTCTGTGTGTGTGTGTGTGTGTGTGTGTGTGATCGCGCGTATGTGTGCACAACTCAGTGGTAGAGTGCCTGCCTAGTATGAGGCCCTGGGTTAGATCTTGAGTAAAATAAAAAGCACCTAAGATATTCAGATCCATCAAGGTGAAGTCATGTTTAAATGGTGCCAAGTGCTTCAACTCCAGGGGCCCCACACTCACACCCACCCTCACTCCAAGTCCCCAGTGTCCAGACTGCTTCACGTCCACCTTTCAGGTGTCTCCCAGGACACCCCTTCACTAGTCTGGCTGCCTTAAGACATAATCTGGGTGTGGTAGCACACGCCTTTAATCCCAGCATTTGGGAGGCAGAGGCAGGTGGATTGTTGTGAGTTGGAGGCCAGCCTGGTCTACAGAGTGAGTCCAGGACAGGCAAGGCCACACAGAGAAACCCTGTCACAGGCCCAGGCTAAGCTCCACCCCATCAGTCAGGGTCCTCATCTTTCCTGGGCCTGTATTCTGAGACACGGTATCCTGTTCTGTAACAAGCTGCAATGAAAGTTGAACTGATCTCCCTCCCATAGGATCTCAGGTATGGACAATAGCCTTGAGGCATAGGAGAAGCACAGCAAAGAAGCAAAGAACCATCATCGCCCCCGCCCTACTCTGGGCACCCAGCCACACCCACCTCAGGGCCACCAGGACTTCCTGTCTTACATTTCATCACTCTGCACACACCCGTGGGGAACAGGGGGCAGGAAGAGGAAAGGAGGGGCCCATGCAGACAGACTGCTGTCCTCCACCACTCATTTCCCCAGATGCTGTTGAACTTTAAGCTAACCGCCAGCATTCACACCAAAGCCCACCACAGGGAAACAATGGGCCCCACTAAGGGCTCCACTGACCGACTACACGGGACAGAGCCCGGCCCTGCTGCCCGGGACCCTAAGATCTCTCCCCTCCCTCACCATCCCCAACTGCCTCCAATGGGCTCCAGGCTAGAGAGGGAGTCCACCCAGAGAGACTGGCAGGGACCATCTCAGGCACAGGGTGTAGCTCAGGGGCAGTGTCTGCCTAGCGTTTGAGAGGTGCCAGCTTTTGCACAGTGAGCAAGCAAACAAACATACACCCAGAGCTCTGGGCTTGGGGTAGCGCCACAGACATCTCCAGCGCTCCGCAGCGGCACAGAAGGCTGCATCTTTCAAACAGGGCGGCAGCCACAGCGGTGAAAGGCAGGCACAAAGAGGCCATTCACCAGAAAAAAGGACAAGACCTACAAATAGAGCACTTGTAGCAATAAGGAGTGAACACCCCCCCCCCAAAGTATTCATGCCCTTTGACCCACCAACTCCTTGCCAAGAATTTACCCCGAGGAAATGAAAAAACGTATTTGCTGAAACATCTATGTGCCACGTATGCTCAGTGTGGTCCTGCACAGTTCAGAAGTGCCAATGACAGCACAGTAACATAAAACAATCACTCAGACGCTGATATTCATACAAATGAACACTTGATGGCAAGGGAGCACTCACTCCACCATAAACAGGGGGAAAAAAAAAGAACAAATAGGTTGCATATGAGCATTAGGAATTATGAACCACACAGACAAAGAGAGCACACTCAGTACCAAAAGGGAGACACTGGGCATCTCCAGGCGGAGAATGATGGGTGAACTAAATTCCTTTTACATTTCCTAACCTGGAGTAAGGAAACATTTTCAGGATCAAAAACATTATCTTTAATTTCCTCAGCTGTAGATGCAAGCTGGCCAACCAAGAAGGCAAGCATCCTCCTCTTCAGTCTTTCAAGTCAGCAGTGGGGAAGGTAATTTCTCTGCAAAGCCAATGTAATGTGTTATTCATGAAGGAAGTTCTGCATGCGCCTGAATTTCTCTACCCCTCAACCAGCTAAGGAAACACGACTTTGCACTTCTCAAGCCACACAAACAATGCAGAGCTGAGCAAGAGGAATATGTTGCTGCTACCAACAACGCTGAATATCTATTGCCTTCTATTCTTTTTGTATTTTTTTTAAAGACCAAGTCTCATGTAGCTCAGGCTGCCCCTGAATTGTCTATGTAGCCAAGGATGGTCCAAAGCTTGCTCCCAAGTGCCGTGATTACCGCTATGTACTAACCTGCCTGATTCTAATCTTACGTTTGAGCAAGAGTTTCATTCCAACCAGCAAGATGGCCCTGTGGGTAACAGCCATTGCGACCAAGTTCCCACATGGCGGGAGGAGAGAACTGGCTCTCGCAAGTTGACCTACCCACAAGCACCATGGTACACATGCACACATACTACCTTAGGGAAAAAAAAGTTTCATTCTTCAAACTGCTCACGTTCTCAAGACACTTCTCATTTATTGCAGCTGTCACATGCTTATCTAACGCAAGTGCCAAAGAAGAGATGGCTGGCTTGGCACCTACCACTTACAGAGGTTAAAGGTCACACAAAGCACAAAATGTAGCTCAGCTGACTGCCTAGCATGGTTGAGGCCTGCACTTTGAAGAAATGGAGCTTGGGGGCTGCAGAGCTACCACAGCCATTAAGAGCACGTGCTGCTCTTGCAGAAGACCCCAGTTTGGTTCCCAGCACCAAAACAGCCACTCACAACCCTCTGTAATGTCACTTCAGCCTCTGAGGCACCAGTTATGCATGTGATGGGAGGCAAGACACCCATACATGTAAATAATATTTTTTAAAGGTATTTTCCAAAAATAAGCACCCCATCCCCCAGCTCCTGGGGTGACCCCTCCTGGCTACCCCAGACAAGGAAGGAGCAGGAGTTGCTTCTGGACTGGTTTTGTAAGACAGTCTCACTATGCTATCCTGTGCTGTACAGCCCAAGCTGGCCCCCAGCTCTCTACTCCCCCTGCTTCCATCTCCCTAGCTAGCCCTGAGATCACAGGCGTGTGCCACTGTGCCTGGCTGGGAATGGCATACACGTCATTTCATCCCACTCCCTGGGCGAGTTTCCAACAGGGAAGCGGGGCAGTGGTTCCTCGGGAAAAATGCCCATTGAATACCCTCTTCACAAAACAAGCTACAGTGCTATGTTAGAGAGGAAAATGGCAGGATGTGCAGTTATACTTACGGCATGCCCACAATGGCACAAAACAAAACCCATTCACCCAACAACGGGGAGGAAACCCTATACGTGATTGTCCCTGGTGGAGGGCAGCCACGTTGCCTGCCTTCAGGGTCCTTGTTTTTCAAGCTGTTTATACAGACCTGGTGTTCTTCTAACATGAGAACTGAATTTCTGTTCCCCATACATCAGCAAGAAAGGATACGCAAAACACAGCGTACAGGTAGCGTGCCAGCCACTCACATACACACATCTCACTAGCTCTTTCCAGACTGGCACGACAGGAGGACAGCGACCCCATGGCTCACCGTAGGCTTTGCTGAGCCGGAGCTCGCCAGACTCTCAAAGAGCTAAGAGAGTGAACGGGATAGGACAAGAACACGGGGTCCCCTTGCCCACCTCCAAGTCCTTCTGGGTCACCCAGCTCTTCGTCTGTGTGACACTTTCCCATCTGGAACTCTGCAGCAACCACCTCTCAGTCACACACTGTCTCAGTGTGGATGTTGAGGCCTTTCATGCAGCCCAGACCCAGTCCCTCACAGTTGCTAATCACCAGCAGCAAGCAGAAGAGCTGCTGGGCAGGCTGGACCCACACAAAGTGTCTTCACGTACCTAGAGCTGCAGTGAGGTCTTTAGGACCCTTGGAGCACCATAGAAACCTCACCACTTCTGAGAGCTCTTGACTCCTTGGAGAAGTTACACCCTGCCCCGGTCCTGTTGAGGTGTCACCTCCCAGCCACACCACTTTGTCTTTCGATATCCTGAGTTCCGACTTTGGTTCTCTCACACTCATGTCCTACTCAGCTATAACTCACATCAACTTTGAGACATAGGCTGCCTTCCCAGTAAACTATGTTACTCTTGAACCTTTATTTGGTTGTTGTTTTTTCGAGACAGGGCTTCTCTGTGTAGCCCTGGCTGTCCTTCAGTGCTGGAATTAAAGGTATACACCACTGCCACCTGGCTGGGATAGAACTCTTGAACCTCCAAGTCTGGCTCTACCCTGACTCTGTCCTCTCCTCACCTTCCCTGTGACTCCACAAACTTGGAAACTCAAGTCACTGAGAGAATTCCACTCTGGTAGCGTCACCTCTAAAGTCTTCTCTACCTTATTCCACAGAGTGAGGGGAAGGGGCCTTGTCTCTTGAATGCCTAGCACCATCTGTTTCCTCTGGCACACACAGCAGAACACCTTCTTGTTACAAATGGCACCTGTCAGCCAGTGCAGGCCCCAGGCCTCCCCTCACAGAGAACATCACTGCCTCGGATCAGCCAACATGAAGAGGGGCTACATGAAATGCTGCTGTTCACAGCGCACCCAACCCAAAGTGTAGCTCCCCTTGGCCCAGAGAATGAACCCACCTTGTTGCCTAGAGCCAACTCTGCTGGGGCTCTCAGGCATCTCCACGAGCCCCCGAGGCCCCGGCCCCTTCCTGCAACTAAAGAGATGGGGTGGCTGGCAGTCTCTGAAAGCTATGCTCAGACCTCACAAAGCCATAACCATGCTCTGAATACGTGTGTGTGTGCATGTGCATGCATGTGCATGAGCACGCGCACACAGGGGCCAAAGGTCAACCTCAAGTGTTGCTCCTCAGTAGCCATCCACTTAGTTGAAATGGGGCCGCACTCTGGGATCTGAGGCACACCAATTAGGCTAGGCTGGCTGGCCAGTGAATCCTCAGGTCGCTCCCATCTCTACTGCCCCACTGCTGGGATTACAAGTGCACACCACCATGGCTGGATTTTTCAAAGCATGGAATGTGGGGATCAAACGTGGGTCTTCACACTTGCACATCAAGTTTTTTGTTTGCTTGTTTGTTTTGGTTTTTTGAGACAGGGTTTCTCTGTATAGCCTTGGCTGTCCTGGACTCACTTTGTAGACCACGCTGGCCTCGAACTCACAGCGATCCGCCTGCCTCTGCCTCCCAAGTGCTGGGATTAAAGTCATGCGCCACCATGCCAGGCTCACATCAAGTATTTTACCAAATGAGCTACTCCCCAGCCCCAATCTTTCTGTTCTATGTGTGATGGGTATATGTGGTACACTTGCATGTGTATGTGTGTTCACACTCGTGGGGGTGCACGTGTACAGGTGTGTGCACGCGCAGGTGCCACAGCCACGCTTTTACAGGCTGTGTACACCGCACTGCTCACAGACACAATCACAACAGAAAACCCAAGACATTATTCACTTCTTCCCTCTCCCGACCCATTTCAAATCCAGATTGCAGAGAAGCCAATGACCTGCAACACCCACAGCCCTTGGCAGGACCTGGGCCCAGCGCAGGCCCAAGTCACAGACCTCAGCCGGTAGTCTCAGCTGACTCATGTCAGCATCAGAGGCGGAGGGAAGCCTCAGCTAACGGAGGCTCCTCAGGTCAGCAGAGACCACAGCACATATGCAAAGGCCCCTGCTTTCCAGCTCCAGGGCTCAGTTACAGACCAAGAGGCTGAAAGCACAGAGTCTGGCCACAGGTCTAGTGGCACAGACAATGGTTCTCGAACTACAATGTTCAAAGTGACTGTGGTTTCACCCGGAGTGTCAAGAAGATCATATGGCAGAAGGCTTCTGCTAAGCAAAGACTCAAAAGCCAGGGGCCCCGAGGTCCCCAGCTACAGCCCATTTCCCACCAATGACGGCCACGCAGGGCTCACGAGCACTCTCAGAGCGTCAGTCACCCTGATGCACATCTGATCAAACACAGCGAGACTCTCAAAGAGCTAAACCCAGGTTCCTGCTGGCTGAGAGGCACACAGTTCCATTCTTGGCCCCCGTGGCCCCTCCGTTCTTGAGTGGCTCCTGCATAAGAGCCACTGAGCCAGAGGCATGGACCATTTGCCCCTTCCTGGGTGTGCCCAAGTGACACAGAGAACAGGCTGCAAAGCAGGGCCCTCTGGCCCTCATAGTATCCCGAATAAACCTATCTACAATGTAAGCCCCTCCCCTCCCCCCCACTGACACCCCACAGCAGGGCTAATGTAGAAGCACTTGAGGGTAAGCACACAGCTACCACTCACTCTGGCTTCTTGCAGGAACCCCTGAACACCCACCCACTTGAGGGACCTGTTTGCACACCTGTGGTAGGAGCCCCTGGCCCAGCAGAGCAGCCTCACCTGGTAGTAGCTCTTGATGTTTCTCACCAGGACACTCAGGTTCTGGATGCGCAAGTTCACGTCATTGTTGACATGCTTGTGGATACGCTGATTGCTGGGTCTTGGGTCTCTAGAATAAGAAACAGAGTTAAACTCACACCTCAGGCATTCACTATGCCTCCTTCCCCAGGAGAGGACCAGTGTTCAGTTTCGAGGGCCTACTTAGTCCCTTGGTGACCACGAGGCTGTGATACCCTAGTTCAACTCCTAAGTCTGCCCACATCAGTGCCAGAACTGTAAGCAGCCCATCATCTCTGCTGCCTCACCCAGGCCCCTGCCGAACGTAGCCTCTTCAATACCGGTCCATTTCCCACTGTTGGGAGCACAAGGGACATCCAAGTGTCTACGCTGTGAAAACTGACAAACGGATATATAAAAACCAGTAACCTATCCAAAACTGTATTTTGGGATTAAAAAGCCAAGGGGGAAAGAAAGAAAGAAAGAAAGAAAGAAAGAAAGAAAGAAAGAAAGAAAGAAAAGAAAAGAAAAAAAGTGGGGTTGGGGGGATGGGAAGTCTCAGGATACAAGTGAGGAGATAACAATTGGGATATATCTGAATAAATTTTTTTTTTTTAAAGTGAAATACCAAAAAAATTTGGGGTGGGGCTGGAGAGATGGCTCAGCAATTCAGAGCACTGGCTGCTCTTCCAGAAGTCCTGGGTTCCATCCCCAGCACCTAACTGGCAGCACACAACCATCTGTAACTCTAGTCTCATGGGATATCCTTTTTCTGATGTGCAAACATACATGTAGTCAAAATATCCATGTACATAAAAATAAACAGATCTTTTTAAAAAAAAAGGAAACGAAAATACAGAACAAGGGCTCTGGCATGTTTTGTGACTTTAAGAATCATGGTTCACTCTGGGCATGGTGGCACACGCCTTCAATACCAGCACTCGGGAGGCAGAGGCCGGTGGATTGATGTGAGTTCGAGGCCAACCTGGTCTACAAATCGAGTCCAGGACAATCAGGGCTACATAGAGAAACTATGTCTTGAAAAAACAAAAACAAAATAAACCAACAAACAAACAAAAAAGAGAATCATGGTTCACTCAGCACAGGTCCCCTTGCCATCTGGACTTTGGTTGCTCATCATTTACACTCCAGGGATGCAGTGGTGTCTTAACCCCCTGACATCCTGGTATAGGGTATGACTGATGTACCATCACACCCCACGAGAAAAGCCACCCCCAAGTGTCACTCATTCTCCAACCCCAGGGAAAACTGTCAGCTCAAACGATTTACAGCTTGGCTCATCTACATGCAGGACAGTCCCCCCAAATCCTCAGTGCGGGAAATGTCTGCCAAGAAGACTGAGCGAAAGGGAGCTGTGCTTCTCACAGCAAAGGCCTTCCTTCCTCCCGAGGTCCCAAGGCACCAAGAGGATAACGTCTGGGAACTCAAAGGCCCAGAGTCCCGGTTTCATCTGTCAGAGGCCCTGTGATGCGGGCAGAGCCTCCTCGGGGCTGGTGAGGAGCCACAGGAATAAATCTCAGGGCATGTTCAAAGCCACATTAAAAGGAGACAGAGAAATAGAAGGAAAAAACCCACACACCTTGAATCATTTCAAATGTCGCTGGAAGCACAAGGCTCTTTTGTGACTGCCTAACGGTCAACCTTTGAGTAAATATTTGACATATACAGGTTCCTAAGCATTTGAACTTTCCCACGTGCGCTCCAACAGCCCCTGACTTCATATAGTCACCCTACAGCCCCTCAAACAGCTAGGTCAGGTGACAACACTCCTCACTGTCTCTACATCATGGTAGAGTCTGGTGAAACCGTATATACATAACCTATACGTGTTAGGGCTCTTTCAGCACTGACGTGACTCGGGAAAGAGGCAGCATTCTGTATCTCCACTGTAAAGGCATGTTAGCCAGAAGCCTTCCTAGCATGACAAATAAAGAGGACCTTAAGGGATGAGCAGCCGTTTCACAGGACCAACGCTTAACTCATGAATCTGGCTGCACACAAGCTTGTAAGAACTCACCACGGGCTACATCCTTAACCCCTGTCCCTTACTTCGGATAAGATTCTCATTATGTGGGCCAGGCTGGCCTTCAATTTATATTCTACCTGCCTCAACCTTTGAAATAACTGAGATTGCAGGTGTTAGTTGGATGTCCAACTGTTTCACTGTTATTCTAATCCTGGATTTCTCTTCTTTGAGACATGGCTTTACATAGCCCAGGCTGCCCCAAATTTATTAAATAACTAAGGATGGCCTTGAACTTCTGATCCTCCTGCCTCTATTTCCTACCAGGACTGGCTTTGAGAATTCAAGGCAACCATTTTGCCAACAGAGCCAGACCTGGGGCCTCTACAGAGTTCATCTACATTGTGGGGGGCCCTTCAGGAGTACCGGGTACCCAAAGCGGCGATAGGCACCACTAGCAGCCCTTCCCTTACAAAGGCCCTGCATACACCCAGGACCTGGGATACGCAGGCCGTATCTGCATTTGTTCTAGGAGAAACAGCTAATTGAGGGAACACTAGAAAAGAACCCTGACAATAGTTATTTATATGACTAATTAGATTAATTAGAGGGATCATTAGTATCCCTCAGTTAACTAAGGCTCTGGGGGGGGGGGTAAAGAGCGCTTGTTAGAAAATAAACCGAGTTTCAGCACTGCTGAAGAAAGGCAAATCTGCTTTCTACCCACCCAATGCCCCCCAACAGCTGCTAGAAAAGGAGGGGGGGTGGTCACAAGAGTTTGACTAAGCAACAAGCTGGGGTGAATTCGCCACCATCCTAGCAAAGACAGAAGTCAGTAGGCAGAACTCTTACGCTCCTGAGGCTCCTCTCAGATGCACACCACCATGAGCATACAGCCACACACGTGACCCAGCCCTGCATCCTCAGACCCCACTAGTGACATCCGGACACTAAGATGCATCATCTTGCTCAGTCCTCCCCTCGCCTACAAAATCCTATCCCCTTGCCACACCAGGAAGTCAAGCTAGCGCTGCCTGAAGCTAGCAAGGCTTTCCACAGTTTCTCCTCACAGATGGGAGGAAGACAACTTGTGGCCCAGAACCCTCGAGGACTCTCTCCTTCGAGAGAGAATCCTAGCCCTGGGCCTCCCTTGAAAGCTGAGCCCGCCCCCAGGGCTTTCCTGCCTCCCGGTGAGCCTGATGTCAGTGAGGCGGGGCCAAGAGACTACTACTACTACCAGGCCTTCTAGGGTTGCTGTAGACAATGGCCAGGTGCGGTCACGTGACCACAGCCAGCCCCCAGAATGCTCAGAAGTATTAGGTAACAGCCTCTTGTCTCAGCCCTCTGCAACCCAGTCAGCCATACTGCTCTGCCATCTCCAAATAGCACAGCAGCCGTCGCCAAGCACTCAGCCCCAGAGAGGTAACATCCACGGACCACTCACCTGACCCTAGGGCTAACACTGCTCCACTGGGCAGAAGGGAGACTAAGGCCCAGCTGAGTCACCTGGACTCAGGAAAAGGCCAGAGCTGAGAATCATGTGGTTGTTTAGAGCTGAGCACAGGAGGTAAGTGCATTGCAAAGGGGTTGGAGACGGTGGCTGAGCAAGTCAAGGCAGTTTGCCACCAAGTCTGAGTTCCATCTCCAGGAACCACATCGTGGAAAGAACCAACTTTTGCAAGCTACCGAGTCCACGCGCGCGCACACGCGCACACACACACACACACACACACACACACACACTTTATTTTTAAATAGACTGAGGAAACCAAGCACTCTGTGTCCCCAACATCCATTCCCAGGCGGCACTGACCGAGGTGGTAGCACATTATCTCATTCGCTCCACAGGACCATCACTTAGGGCAGAACTTCCCACTTTTCATTGAAAACTGAGGCCACTTAGCAACAGTCCCAGTGTCACACTGCTTGTAGGAGGTTGATCTTGGGTTCAAACCTAGTCTGACCACTTGCGATGCTCAACACCGGTCAGGGTTCTTTTTTTGTTTGTTTGTTTTTCGAGACAGGGTTTCTCTGTGTAGCCTTGACTGCCCTGGACCCACTTTGTAGTCCAGGCTGGCCTCAAACACAGCGATCCACCTGCCTCTGCCTCCCAAGTGCTGGGATTAAAGGTGTGCGCCACCATGCCTGGCTCTTTTTTTGTTTTGTTTTGTTTTTGTTTTTTGTTTGGGTTTTGCGATAAGGTCTCATATAGGCAGGACAGACCTTGAATTTGCTATGTAGCCGAGACTGGCCTCGATCTCACAAGCCTCCACCTTCCAAGTGTTAGGTTATAGCTGTGCACCACCACGTATCATCCAAGAATCTTTTAGTTAACCACCTTTTTGAGGGGGCAGGTATGGAACCCAGGGCCCTGGACGCTACAGGTAAAGACCAGAAAACTACAGGAGCTCCTGTTTGTATTTTATTGAGGTTACTTTTACAAGGAGTAGAATGGGTACATGTTAAGTCACAGCCTGGAGTTTGGGAAAATACATTCCAGGGAGCCAGTCCCCTTGGCAGTCAAGCCCCACCCACTTCCGGAGGCAAACACATTATGAGTCCTGTTACCTAGTGCCAAGTTATGGTTCCCTAGAAGCAGAAAATTATGATTGGCAGGTCCTGTGCCCACTCCTGCCTCTCTTTCCTCATACAGGAAAGTACCTCCTTGTCTCTGTGGCTGCCCCAGGATTAGCACACAGGTCCTTCTTCCAGAATGATCACACTTACTTATCAGAAGGGAAAAATAATGCTACAATCTGCTTGGGGGGGGGGGGGGGGGGCTGGCAGCTGACCCTTCAACAGAACTTGGCCAGGGCCAAACCGCAAACAAATGATGAGTTGGCATTTCTCAGGAAGGTCCAACAGGCTTTCCCTGATTTACAAGCAAGTGGTAAAGGCTTCGGGAATTCCAAAGGTCAAGGAAGAAAGGGAATCTCGGTGCCTGGGCTTTTGTTCTCCCTGTGTCCGGGTGTAGCTAAGTGAAAGGCTGGAGGACACTGCTGTGTTTTTTAATTAAACAGCCTCAGGCTCTATAGGCACAGGCTGTATGGTCCCTATACCAATGGAATCCAACCATTCTTGGGGTCTGACAGGAATGAGGAGGAAGAGCAGCCAAGAGCCCAAGGCTGCATCGAGGGAGCCCCAGAAAAAACTCATTCTCATTAGACTCCTTTGAGAAGTGCCGCCAAAGCCAACAGCAAATGTTATCTCTTTATCGGGTCAAACGCTGAAGACTGTTGAAATTGGAAGAATTTTTTTAAAATGTAAAAAAATAAAAATAAAAAAAGGGCAGGGGGGGGTTTCCACCACTGTGAATCCCATGTCCTACGCAAACAAATGGAGCCATCCACTTGGGAAGCTGCGCCCTACCAGACCCCAGCTACAAATGGGAAACTGTTTTTCATTAGCTAATGCAATATTCACTGCAACACCTCCATCAGCCCTAGGTGAGAGGGTAAACAGAAAGGCTGGTCCACCGTGCACACCCAGGTGCTTAATCTTGTTCCAAATGCCTGCGACTCATACTGCCTCTCACTTCCGATACGGTCCCTGAAGCTTCTAAGTTAAAACACACAGTGTAGGGGGGTAGGAGCCCACACCTACATGGCGGTAAGACGTCAGACAAACCCAGGCTCTGAAGAAATCAGCAACGGATGTGGTCAGAAGGCACAGCCAGCAAGTAGTATCTACTAACCGCTGTTTAAGGCCAAGAGGTCCAAACACAGCATGGCTGCCCGTGTGCCTTCTAAAGGAGACTTCTAAACCCAATTCACACAAGGAGGCTCAGTGACTGCCATCTGCCCCACTCAGAAGCTCAGTTCCCAAGCCAGAGTGAAACTTTAGCCACACTGTAATGCTCCAGACTCACCCGACATTTCCTGTAATCAGACCCTCTTTTATACTTCTGTGTCCCTCCAAAAAGAAAAAAAAAAGGGGGGGGGTACTTTTGATGTCAATGCTCAGACTACCCTCAAGTCCTTTGGGTTTGCGAATGAGTCAATTTCCAAATTGCCTTCATTGAATAAGCTGCTAGGAAGAGTCCAACTGCCCACCTGCAGGGTAACCCTCCCAGGTCACCCAGCTTTCACGCCACAACCTTTAGGTTTCCTGAAACACCCACTCTGAAGAGGCAACTTACATTTGCAACATGATTTGGTTCAAAAAGATGCCGTCTGCTAAGTCCATGTACAGAGTCAAGTTATCCTGGTGACCGGTTCCAAAAGGGCCGAAAGTTTTCACCTGCGGGGAAGCAAAGGCTCGTCCGTCTGAAGCGGGGAGGGCGGGGGACGGGAAGGGAGTGAGAGTGGGGGTTCCGGGACGGACAGGTGGGCCAGGGAGGTCACCCACCACCTCTGAACTCTTTCCAGGCAGTAGGCCCACCCTTCCCGAGCCGCAGTCCCTTCCCGCGCCAGGCAACAGACGCCGGGCAGGAGGAAAACTTCTGGCTACTTTTCTCCAGTGTCCCAGAGTGCGAGGAAAATAAAAAAAATAAATAAAATAAATAAAGGAGACTTTTCAACAAATTTCTCACGTCTCAGATCCACTGGAAAGCAGCGCGCTGCTAATCCGAGTTCCCACTCGACGCCCCCACCGCGGGTCCCTGGGCTTCTGGAGGGTAAAACCCCACCGCCGCCCACCCGCCCGCCACGGCCGCCGGGAACAGGTGCGCGCTCCCGAGTGGGAAGCCGCCGGGCGCCCATCCGACACGGAGCCTCCGGGTCCCCGGCGCCGCACGGAGTGGAGGAAGGACGCGCTCACCCAGGTCACCAGCGGGCTCTGCAGGAACAGCTCGACGAGCTGCGACACCGTCACGTCCATGCTGAGCCGCGGCAGCGCCGCACAAAGCGGCTCCGGCAGCCGGCGGCGGCGGGCGCGGGAGACAAAGGCGGGGCGCGAGCCCACGGTGCGCGGCTGCGGCCCCGCCCGCCCGGGGAGAGCAAGAGGGAGGGGGCGCGGAGCGGAGGGAGGGGAGACGCCGCCAGTCCTCTGCCGCCCGGCGCCCAGCGTTGCCTAGCGGAGCGGAGCCGAATGGGGCGGGGGCGCGTGGGGAGCGGGGCGGGGCCACAGCACGTGGCGGCCCGAGTGCGCGGGCAGGTGCAGCCTGCGCGCGCAGACCTGGGCGCGGTGTTGACCCAGGAAGGAGAGGTTCGGTGTTATCCTCAGGCTGCAGGATCGCGCACCGGTGCATCCGCTGTGCTGTTTCCCGGGCTTCTCCTTTCCAAAAGTTCCTTCAGGATGCTGGCGGCGTGACCGCCCCACCCCCCCCGTGTGCGCCCCTGCTGTGGCTCTACCCTCTCTCCACCGTTGCACCCCGTGGTGAAGAGCCTGTCCCGGCCGCAGTGCGCAGCGGCAGCTTTGTGCCTGGGCCCTCTGCGGGAAGGACGCCGTGCCCCCTGCTGGCAGGGCTGTGTGGAGGTCTCGCCTCCCCACTTTCTCACCACTTCCTGGTATAACTTTGCTCCACGAGCTGGGTCGTTGTTCCATGAACGGTATAAGACTGATGAGTTTAATCCTGTGATGTGGGAATGTTAACCCGAGGCCCCTGGCATATACTTAGCGAGTGTACACCAGGTACCCAATGGCTGCCCGTTGGCTAATTTTGCAGCTTGGCTTTGTCACATATTAGGGCTGCGACATCTGCTGATGACATATGGCATTACAGTTCTGCCTAGAGGGATAGCAAGCTAATAGTCTTGTCAACGTTCCAAGAAGTGGGGCTGGAGAAATGGCCCAGCAACCACAGGGTCACTCACGACCATCTATGTTAGGATTTGATTCCTTCTTCTGGCAAGTAGGTGCGCATGTAGATAGGGTGTTCATACATAAAATAAAAAAACAACAACATATAAAAAAAGTTCTAAGAAGTATGGAAGTTAGGGTAAGAAGGGGGTTGGGCGCTCTCAACACCGGGGAGCAGGAGTGCAACAGGATCTGTTCAAGTTATCCTTGGCTATATAACGACTTCAGAGCTAGCCTGGGCGCAACGACATCTTGCCCCAAACAAAAAGACAGTGGCAGTCAGTCCTGGTTTCCGTAATCACAGATCTTGGTTGGACTCAAGGACCTTGAGTTCTGGGCTAGCCTGGGCTACATAAGGAGCTTGAGGACTGCATGAGGTGGGTGGGCAGCATATACTACCCTGTTTGGAAGAGTAAGGGCCATCTATGTGGGATTTTCTGTTCCCACCTAATTGTTTCCCACTACCACCACCACCTAGTTGTTTTAAAGACAAGAAATCCTTTCTAGCTATTTAATAAACAAGCATATTATTTCAAACCAAGAAATGGACTGAACAAATGCTTTGTGACCGATGTGAGACATTTCATTATAGTGTGGGAATTAATTCTCCCCTGGGGATGTTGGGTCAGTTACATACATACATATAATGCCAATGAAATATTTTGTATGATTAATGTTATCATAAAAATAACTCCATCTTCCACTTTTACACACAGTTTAGGCGCTTGTCAGGTGGCACAGAAATGCAGTTATTACGTAGCTGAGGTGGCTCGTGATCATTGGCGGACTGGCTACCACCATTCCTTAATTAAGACCTCTTCATCCAGATAGGAAGGTCTGACCCAGTCCTTACCCAGTCCCCGTTCCTTGTGGACAGCTGTGCACTGAACCCCAGAGGTGGCCCAGTTATGGTTAGAAAGCCTTCAAACAACGGGGTTTGCGAGTCTGAGGAGAGCAAGCCTGAGAATTGTTGTTTTTCCTGTTCAAGGACTTTAAAAAGTTGAAAGTCTAAAGTGAGGGGGCTGGAGAGATGGCTCGGAGGTTAAGAGCACTGGCTGCTCTTCCAAAGGCCCTGAGTTCAATTCCCAGCAACCACATGGTGGCTCACAACCATCCATAATGAGATCTGGTGTCCAGGCACACCAGGCAGAGTACTGTATACGTAATAAATCCATAAAGTCTAATGCGGGGTCTTTGCAGGGACATAACTTCTGTGTCTTCATCTTTGCTCCTGTTCTGCTGCAGCTGCTGTAATGAGACTTGTTTGCGCTGAAACGCTCCACTGGGCATGGCTGAGTTTCAGGGAGAGTGATGAACTGCCGACTAGTGTCCCTTCATGCGCCTCTTCCATTTTAAATTGTCTCTGTTCATGTCTGAGTATGCACACGTTGCTTCAGACAGTCTCACTGTGCAGCCATGCCTTACTTAACTCGCTACATAGACCAGGCTGGCGAAAAACCCAGACATCTGCCTGTCTCTATCTCCCAAGTACTGGGATTAAAAGCATGGGCCACCCCGCCCTGCAAGAAGCAAGTTGTCTTTTCTTTCTTTCTTTTTCTTTCTTTCTTTTTCTTTCTTTTTTTGGATTTATTTATTATGTATAAAATGTTCTTCCTGCATGTGTACATGGCTGCCAGAAGAGGGCACCAGATCTCATTACAGATGGTTGTGAGCCACTACGTGGTTGCTGGGAATTGAACTCAGGACCTCTGGAAGAGCAGCCAGTGCTTTTTAACCTTTGAGCCATCTCTCCAGCCCCAGGAAGCAGGTTTTAAATTTTTATTCTGATAGAGGAGTTTCTCCTTCCTCTCAGGAAATATTGACTTGGTCATGATGACTAATGACATTTCTGTATCACCTGGTAGGAGCCTAAATTGTATATAAAACTAGAAGGTAGGGTGGATTTATGGTTTATTCACATATATTGATCATGCCTAAGTCTCACTGACATTGTCATTCATACACACACATCACATTCACTGCCATTACCTTCTTGTCCCCTGCCACTCCTGCTGATCCCTTTCTCTTCCTTCCTTCCTTCCTTCCTTCCTTTATTTTTATTTATTTATTTATTTATTTTTGGTTTTTCGAGACACGGTTTCTCTGTGTAGCCTTGGCTGTCCTGGACTCCCTTTGTAGACCAGGCTGGCTTCGAATTCACAGTGATCCGCCTGCCTCTGCCTCCCGAGTGCTGGGATTAAAGGCGCACGCCACCACCGCCTGGCTTCTTTCTTTATTTTTGATTTTTTTTGAGACAGGGTTTCTCTGTGTAGCCTTGGCTGTCCTGGATTTACTTTGTAGACCAGGCTGGCCTCGATCGAACCCCTTCCTCTTTCTGATGAGTCTCCTTCCTGCCCTTCCCCTCACTCTGTTCGCAGTGACTCTCTTTAAGATTGCCTATAGATGCCTGAGTAAGATATTATTTACAGAAGCACAGCTGCACCACCAGTTGTTACAGCCCTGAAGAAAATGTCTCTCTGTCAGAGAGGGTTGGGACTTCATGAATCCTCGCCCACCTCCATGTCTAGGTGTTGATGGACTCCGTCTTGTGCAGCTAACAACAACTGCTGTGTGTTCAGGAGTATCATGGCCACAGCATGCTCGGCAGACAGTTTCACAGCACTTCACTCCACTCTCCAGCTTTTAACTTCTATCCTCTTTTCCACAACATTTGCTAACCCTTGAAGGGAGTGATACAGGCATGTAAGTCTAGAGAAGGCTGAGCACTCGAGCACTCCAGTTCCTGATTGTTGCATTTTGACCGGTTATATGAGTTGCCTCATTACGAGTGCCCACTGTAAAAAGGTGCTCCTTTGACCAAAGCCGACAGACATCTGCTCTTCCACTGAACTATACTGACAGACCCTTTTTCTCCCTCTTGAAGATTACTTACATTATTCTGAATCCCTTATAATTCATATTAATTTCATTTCACTTTATTGTGGTGCTGGAGACAGAACCCAGGGCCTTTGTGTGTGGTGAGCATGTGCTGAGCTCTACTTTGCCTATATAAATATCAGATTTTCAGCATCTACAAAGAAGTCAGCTGAGGAAATCTTAAGTGGCTTCCACTGAATTTGGGTATTAAATGGGGAAACACTGCTACTTGAACAATATTGTCATCCAGTATGCATGAGGTATTTTGTACTTATTTAAACCCTTTTCGGTTTCTTTCAACTATGTTTTATATTTCTGGTACTGGATAAAAGCTTGGCACTTTTGTTAAATGTGTTAGTCCCTTCTCATTTTTCTTTTTGGTTTTCAAGACAGGGTTCATCTCTGAAATAGCCCTGGCTGTCTTGAATTGACTTTGTAGACCAGGCTGGCCTTGAACTCACAGAGATCTGCTTGCCTCTGCCTCTGGAATGCTGGGATTAAGGGCATGCGCCACCACACCTGGCCTCTTCTTATTATTCTTAAACCCTCCAGAGGTATAGCATTACAGAGATTCTGGTCCGCTGGCCTTCCACAAGCAGGTTGCTCCAGAATTTGGCATACACTAGAGCTGGAGAGCTGCTCACTGGTGAAGAGCACAGGTTACTCTTAAAGACCTGAGTTTGGTTCCCAGTAAACGTATAATGGGACTCACAACCATCTGCAAACCCAGTTTCAGGGGATCTGATGCCTGCTTCTGTCTTCCAATGGTACCAGGCAGGTATGTGGTGCACAAACATATGCAACCATCTATAATGAGATCTGGTGCCCTCTTCTGGCCTGCAGGCATACATGCCGGCAGAATATTGTATAGATAAATAAATCTTTTTAAAAAGTTTTACTAATTACTAACAACCCCTCAAACAGAATTTCTGTGTAGCCTTGGAACTTGCTAAAATTTTTAGAGAACACTGGCCTCAAACTGAGATCACCCTGCCTCTGTCCCTGGAATTAAAGGCATACACCATCACATCTAGCAGGAATTATTAAAACATATCCAAACTGCACTAGCAGTATCAGTAAGAGTTCTAGTTTCATAGTTTGGAGTCCTGCATTTCTTTCCACTAGATGGGGAAATTCACGGTTAAGAAACTGTTAGCTATAGAAGCCATCGATGAACAGAGCACACATGGGCTTTTTAATTTTAATTTATTTATTTTTCCGAGACAAGGTTTCTCTGTGTAGCCTTGGCTGTCCTGGACTCGCTTTGTAGACCACACTGGTCTCGAACTCACAGTGATTCACCTGCCTCTGGTCTCCCGAGTGCTGGGATTAAAGGCATGCGCCTGGCTACGTGTCTTTTCTGTACTCAGCATTTCCACGGAGCCACATGGAGGTAGGTTCTGTGGTGTGGCGGTGCAGATGCAAAGTTGAAACAAGACAGAGCTTTTCCTTCAGTGAATAAACAGGATGTCTGCGTAATATGTTTAAAGACCAAAGAGAGGTCCTGATGAAATTACATACGGAATCTGGTTACTATTGGGCAAGAAATAGCAATCAAGCATAATCCACTGAAAACTGCCAGGGTAGCACTTTTGGATTTCCTGGAGTAATTGTAAAGCTTTCATCACTTCAGAAGGCACACTTTTTTTCCCCCCCACTTCAAACACTACAAAATGAGGGAAAGAACTCATTGGTATCACTAAGGTAAAAATCATTTATATTATATACACACCAGGTACCAAGACACTACTTGGCCTTAGGTGTGGACTTGGGGTTGGGTATGTAGCTCAGTGGTGGCAACATGTGCTCAGGGTAGTAGAGGCCTGGGCTGTAATCCTTAGAATGGGAACAATACTGTAGGCTTTTAGTGAAATATCAGCTCGGAGGCCGACTACCTAGTAGTTTCTGGCTAGTGGGAGATGTCCACTACAAGTTCCTTTCACCCTACTACATAGCAAGCCTTCATGGTTTGCTCCAACAAGAATCATCACCCCCAAGAGAGTGATAATCTCAAGAGCACAACCAAAGATTAACCCAGATTTCTTTAAAATAACTGATGACTTTATGAAGACAAGTGATGGGTCTGCCCTAGAATATCAAAGCAAGTGTCCCAAGAATCATTCTGCAAAGTTCTTGAGTTCTTGGTTCTTGAGTTCAGCTAGAGATGCTCTCTTGAAAATAAATAAATAAATAAGACACCATCATTAGTTGATACAGGATATTTTAGGTAACATTGGAGGCAGTATTGACTTTAGATCTTTCTTCTTTTCTCTATATAAACAAGGAAAGTTGACTAGGTTTGGTGCATACACTCAAGAGGCAGAGGCAGGTGGATCTCTGTGACTGGTTTACATAGGGCGTTCCAAGCAGCCAGGGACACATAGTGAAACCCATTCACAATCAAAACCAAGATACAACAGAAAACCATGACAGCTGTTAACCCCAACTATTAACAGCCACAATTTCTGACTCAGAAGCAGCTGTGCAGAGCTCTGACGCCAGCATTTAGGAGCCAGGACTGCTGCTAGCTTGGTCTAAATAGAGTTCTAAACCAGCTAGGGCCACACAGCTAGAGTCTGTCTCAAGATAAAAAGGGTGCTGGAGAGGGGAGCAATGGTTAAAAGCACTTGCTGCTCTTACAGATAGCCAGGATTCGATTCCCGGCACCCCCCTGCTGGCTCTCACAACACAACTTAGCTCCAGAGAATCTGACTTCTGCCCTCCCCAGGCACTGCAGACACATGTCACACATACATACACGCAGGCAAACACCCATACACTTAATATATAAATACATATTTTTAAAGATGGGGTTTATCTATGTAGTTCTGGAAATTTCTTTTTTATAGACCAGGATGATCTACAGAGCCTGACTCGCCCTGCCTCCATAGTGCTGGGGGTTAGCATGAATTGATCTTTTATAATTTATTATGTTCTAAAGTTTTCTTTTTCTGAGACAATGTTGCCTCAAACTTAGGATCCACCTGCTTCAACTTCCCAAATGCTAGGGTTAAAGGCGTGCACTACCACCCCCAGCATGCCCTAAAAGTTCCTACTGTTACTGAGGAGCACGGAGATAGGAGTACAAAGTGCTTGGCTAGATACTCCAAAGGTCATCCACAGTAGCGCCCTCTCTTGGGTATAAAATTTTACTCATTTGCAAATATAAATTAAGTTCTACTTTTCACTCTAAAAAAGTGAGGATTCACCGAGTGTGGTGGCACACGCCTTTAATCCCACAATTAGAAGGCAGAGGCAGGCGATCTCTGTGATTTGAGACCAGCCTGGTCTACAAAGAGAGTCCAGGACAGCCAGGGCTCTGTGTAACAGGGAAACCCTGTCATGAAAAACCAATTTAAAAAATAAAATAAAATAAAAATTAAAAGTTCGAGGCCAGCGTGGTCTACAAGGTGAGTCCAGGACAGCCAAGGCCACATTCTCATTTTCTTGAAAACAGCTTACTATATATCTAACAAAAAGACTCTAATACTTTGGGGTGGTGGTGGTGGTAATGGAAGCTGAAAATGAAATCTGCCCCACCCCACTCTACTACCAAGCTACATTCCGAGGCCCCACAATACTGCTTTAATAAGGTGCCACCTAATGGTCCTCGGGTGTTTATTTAGGTACCACCACCACTTACAATTTAAACTGGTATTCCAAAGGGCATATGTTTAAAAAAAGAAAGAAAGAAACATACAATTAATACAATTTCTCTTACTCTTCACTTTTCTTTTTATTATTCAAAAGTCAAGTATTACTTTTAAATCATCCATCCTCAATTTTGATTTAATGTACCGTCATTTCCCCAAGATATGAAATTTCTGAATCTCTTTGGAATACTAATTTCATGTTTCTAGGTTTAACAAAACTGTTGAAGTTTTAAATTCCACTCTATTTCCCTGAAATCTCAAGACAGCTGCTGATGCAAATTTTAATATAAAATATTTAGTCACAAAATAGTATTGCTTTTGTATGCACATAGTTGTAAGATTACTTTGCTTTTGTCAATAAAAACTATACCATCTTTCATAAAACTCTAAACAAATTAAGAACTGTGATGTAGAACACAAATTACACATGTAAAGCAGGTGCCAGCACATTAGGCTATATTACATCAAAAATGTTTTAATGGTCCCAAATATATATATTCAACAACTAATCATACACTCAGGGGGAGAGAAAAAACAGAACAAAAACAAAAACAGAAACAAACTGAAACAGAAAGAAAAATTATGACACAAATGACCACATCTAGAATTCCACTCAATCTTTAATCAAGTAGGAACAAATCCCCACTTTAAAAAAAAAAAAAAAAATCTGCAGTTTGAAGGGCAAAGGGAACAGATTAAAAAAAGAGGATACTTTATTTTGCCCCTCCCCCACAGAGGTTTTCCAAACCTGTTGTAGCTTGACAGAAATGTTCAGAATGTACGATTTTAAAGGCAGGTCTCTTTATACAAAGAAACTGCTGGCATTCTTTACTAGTGAGGAACTATGGCAGAAAGACCCATTCTTCTAAGTCTCAAACATGGTCCAAGAAAGCAGGTTCTGATTGTAGCAACTGACCAATCAACCCAGAGTTCCACTGACAAAACCCCTGCCCTGTTGGCTTTGTATTTCCATTTCCTTCCCTGAGAAAAGGGCAATGTGTGGTCCAAGCTGGAGAGCTCACAGGCTTCTGTCTTCCCCTAACTGCACGGTATCCCCCTCCTCCTGCTCCATTGAATTGGCACTTGATGAGCAGAAGTCCAGTGTGCTGCTGATTCTGTGTCAGTCATTCACAAGAGACCACTGCGCTTTGATGTGGATTTTTAGGGGGGAGGGGTAAAGAGCCAGTTTTGTCAACAGGTACTGATCACAGGCAGTTGCTATTATTAGGACTCAAATTTTGCTTTCTTTGACAGTGGTAACGTGTCTTCCTTGTCTTCATCCTCATCATCATCTTCATCATCATCAGGATAATCTACCAGACCCACGAGTCCTCCCTGTTCAAAAATAAGGATTATTTAAAGAACACAACAAAAACAGGTATTTAAAAATACCTTTGTTAAGTCTGGAAAAAGCATGCCACTGCTGAAAACTATTTTTATATACATTCTAAATTTTCCATATTTTTAAAAGTTTTTGTTTGTGTGATTTGAGACAGGGTTTCTCTGTGCAGCCTTAGCTGTCCTGGGCTCACTTTGTAAACAAGGCTGCCCTCAAACTAACAGACATCTGCCTGCCTCTCCCTCCCTAGAATGCTGGATTACAGGCATGTAATGTTAAGCTACTTACAATTAAAATAGCAGCAACAACAAAAAATTATAATACTAGAAAACCACCCAGGAAACAAAACACCACTTAAACCTGGCTTATGACTAACCATGTATAAAATTAATTTTTTTGATGGTGTATGGGGATTCATACCAAGGGTTCTACCACTGCTACATACCTGGCCCTCTTCTGCACTTTTTGAGCTAGAGTCTCAAGTTGCTTGAGCAGGTCTTGAACTAGCAAGCTTCCTTTCTCAGGCTCCAAAGTAGCTAGGATTAATGGCCTGCTCTATAATGACTGGCTCAAATTTATTTCAAAAGAAAGTCTAAAATGGTATCAAAATGAAAATGCAGAAGAAGCTGGGCATGGTGGCGCACGCCTTTAATTCCAACACTCAGGAGGCAGAGGCAGGTGGATCTCTGTGAGTTCAAGACCAGCCTGGTCTACAAATGGGAGTCTAGTGCACAGTACAGCCAGGGCCACACAAATACCCTGTCTTGAAAAAGCCAAAAAAGAAGAAGATAGGAAAGTAATCCTTCTTTTAGCTCTGCTTTTTCACCAGAAACTACTATAGTACAACTCGAATGGCTGTGAAAATTTGTATTGCTTTGCTCTCAGCCTTCAATTCAACATTTCTGACCCAATCTCAGCCCTGAGGGATTTATCTCTTGCTGACGTCAGATAAAATGGGGCCTTTGAGATGACACAGGGAAGGGCACTCTTTCTAAGTTCAATCTTTGGGACCTACACGGCAGGAGGAGAAGTGCTTCCTGCAAATTGTCCTCTGACCGCCACACACATGCTGTGTTGTGTCCACATACGTACAAAGAGGAAACTCCTGCTTCCCCTCCCAAGTTCTCACCTGGGTTCTGAGAAAGGTAATAAAGATTATGAACCCGTAGTTCATAAAAGCACACTATAGATTTGCACTGGACATATAAGTTCAGGCAATGGTTGTGATGAGGTCTCACCTTCAGTTAACAGCATTTAGCTAGTTCCAGAAGAGAGAACTAAAGAGAGAACCCAAGCATAGAGACCGCTGAGAATGCTTGAAGGACAGTAGGGAAGTGCCAGCACATGGGAAGTCAGAAGTGTACCTTTGTGGTAATAGCTGCCGTCTGAGATGTACTCTTAGGGACGGATCCAGGAGAGCCTGGAGAGCCTGGGGACCCAGGTGATCCTGGAGAACCAGGCAGGCTTGTTGTTGATGACTGGCTGGTGAGGTTAGTCTTTGTCCCACTGGACAGGGAAAGTTTGAAACTTGGGCTCTGTCGTCCAGAAAGATTAGTTTTCAGAAGCACCTCCTTTTCTTCACTTTCTTTCACTAAAAATAAGAATGTAAAATAGCTGTCACTCAGTTTAATTCCTCCAAATGAAGGACACTAAAACACAATTAACTAACCGGCTTATTTTTTTTGCCAAGGAGCAACTGTGAATGAAGTCCAACCAATGAACAAAGCCTATCCAAGTACCAAATGCCACTATCTAGCAAATTTTACAGTGTAGATGTATGATCTTCAGTATTATTTAGTATTTGTAACCTCCAAACTATCTTTCTTAAACTAGGAAAACTCAGCCTACACCGTCACACAGTCTGTGCTTCAGACTGTGAACTGTCATCTTATTCAGTGTTGCTACTAATTGTTTTCAAGAAATAAGACCACAACTGAGAGCCTCATTTTCCCTTCCCCGCCATTTCAACATACATTTCTTCCTTTCCATGAATTTACTTATTGGATCCATAATATCATCATCAGTCTTAGTTTTGTCAGATGGAGACACCACAGCTTCTCCATCTTCCATGTCATCTTCATCTGTGTTAAACCACATCTCTTCTTCATCTTCTAGTGTTCTGGCATCTCGTCGATATCGATGATTCCTCAAGATGGACCGCATGCTATGAGAGAAAATGGAAATCATAAGGGGTGAGGCATAGCTTAACAATGTCCTGTGCCAGATCCTTGGCACTACCAAAAAAAAAAAAAAAAAAATTACACTCAACACATGCACAATTAAAAGACAGACCCTAGGGCTGGAGAGATGGCTCAGTGGTTAAGAGCACTGACTGCTCTTCCAAGAGGACCTGGGTTCAATTCCCCAAACCCACATGGTGGTTCACAACTGTCTGTTACTCCAAGATCTGACAGAAAATACACCAATGCACATAAAATAACAATAAAATAATTTAAAAAAAGATAGAACCTATCAAATCTAATATAAACCAGTAGACTCAAACTTCCTATTTCTATAATGATCACTGTCATAGATCAATTATTAAGCTCTGTAACATTAGGAGTTAAGTAATTAATGTACAGTCTTTTAAACCATACTACAGGGGCTAGAGTTGGCACAGCAGTTAGGACCTGGGCACCCAGTACCCAACAGCAGCTCACAACTATTTGTATCTAAAAGTCCCAGGGAACCCAACACACTCTTCTGTCCTCTGTGGCTATTAGGACAACATCCTCAACCCTACACTCACCCACCCACAATAAATGGGGAAAACCCAAAAACAACTCAAACTGCAAGTGTGGCTCTAGTTATAATTTATCTACACTTTCAGGAACAAGTAAAGAAGACTAGCACACGGGTCACCAAGATGGTTTAGAGAGTAAAAGGTGTGTTCTGCCAAGTATAACAAACCTGAGTTTGAGACCCAGAACCCACGTAGTGAATGGAAAGAACCAACTCCTGCAAATTTTCCTGAAGATCTCCTCTCCAACCCCCACCACTGGTCACAGTGTACATGTGCATGAACACACACTGACAAACAGCAAGAAAGCCAGCACCACACTGTATATTGCTGAGCAAAGAACACGTTCAAATATGTAGTAACTTACCTGTCAAGTTTGGGATTGTCTTGCCTCTCTCTTTGTTGTTCAAACCTCAATTTTAATCCTTTAAAAGTCTGCACATAATCTACATCTTCTAGTGCTTTCCAGTAATTTTCAATTACATGGGCAGTTAATGATTTTATATCTTCCTACAGAAAAGAGTTGTAGTGAAATAAATCAGATATGAAAATATCACTTTAACAAGATAAGGCATTAATGTGGCAATTCCCAAGGCTCACCAAAATTTCATAGTTACAATTTTAAAAATAGTCAAACGATGAAAATGGGAATAGCATACACTATAGCGGCTCCTTCAATACCCTGAGTCTTCGGTGTACCTGGGAATTGTCCAGAAGAGTTCCCACACTGTACCTGTAAGTCCTACTCTATTGATTCTGGTTCCCCAAGACTGGACACTGTGGTATATATACCGCAATCCCTGCATTTACAGGGTTGAGGCAGGAAAACTGTCATGATAGATCAAGGCCAGCCTGATGCAGAGCAAGACTCTCCCTCATGACAAAACATAGTAAAGAGGAACAGAAGTCCACAGCAAAGTTCTGGAGCTGGACTTCTGGGGCAGTCCTGCAGTCACCTAAAACACCACCTTCAGAGGATCTCCTTCAGAACGCTAAGCTTTTCAAGTTCTGAGTGTCATTTTTGTTTTGTTTCTGAGACAGGGCTTCTCTGTGTAGCCCTGGCTCTGAGCACTCTGTAGTCTCAGAGATCCACCCGCCTCTGAGTGCTGGGATAAAAGGTGTGTGCCACCACTACCTGGCACTCAAGTTCTGTATGAATATCTTATCACAATTCTTTCTTTCTTTTTGTTTTTTTGAGACAGGGTTTCTCTGTGTAGCCTTGGCTGTCCTGGACTTGCTTTGTAGACCAGGCTGGCCTTGAACTCACAGCAATCCACTTGCCTCTGCCTCCCAAGTGCTGGGACACAATTCTTTCTTTTGTTTGAGACAGGGTATGAGGAGTACCAGGATTAGACTCAAGCCACCACTCCCAGCTCTATAAAGCATGCCAGATACTTTTCAGGTTCTTAAAATTAGTCTGTAGTGAATTACGTTTTTTTGTAGCATGGTTCTTAAATTATCCTCACAAATTCTGAAGACAAAATGCCAGTAGTAGATACTCAAGTTCATACATATTACAAACAAAATCTTAATGAAATAGATAGAACCTACCACTCTAATAAATTCAAACATTTCTATTATGGCGGAGTTCATCAGATTGTAACGCGATCCATTGTTGAGAAATGCTTTGACTACAGGTTCAAATAAAAAACTTTTCATTATGTAGCGGTTATAAAATTCATCTTTTAATCCAATGATTTTTCTCTTAAAACGGAGGGCACCTGAAACACAGAGGCATTGTTTAAACTTCTACAACTTAGAGTCAACAAACAACAGAATCTATTTAACAGACATCAGCACTCTCCCGCTCATTTGTATGCAGCATTTTATCCTAAGCACAAGGATCTTAAGAGTGCTGGAAGAAAAGGCATTCTAAAACAGTCTATGTCAGTAGGTTGGATAATTCATGCCTGCAACCCAACACTTAGGAGGCTGTGGAAGAGGTCTGTTTAAAGTTCAAGGCTAGAGGGTAAGGACAAGAGATCCCCCACCCCCCAAAGGTAGTGCATGTTATCATAGAACACAAGTCTTAGAAAGCCAGAAAAGTTCTGGGAATACTCCAATCACAATTGGCAAAAGTGTAATTTATAGCTGAGGCAAGGACTGTGCTATCATATTCCTTCATCATATCCCTTTAAATACATTTTAAAGCAACTTCAAAAAAAAAAAAAAAGCATTGTTTTATTAGGGCAATCCACTGTATTTTAATTTGACCTTCACACTTTTGGACACTCTTAATATTTTATAGGGTTCGTGTATTTACACTGGTTTATTTGTATATGTGGTTAAAAAAAGACAATAAGCCACAAAAATCTGCATGCCCCCAATATTGCCTTCCCACGGTTTAGATATCAATTTAGATTGTTTTAAAATGTGGTCCTCTGTTCTCATTGTAGCGAGTATGCTTTTTAATTTTCCCCTGGTTTTCCTTTTAATAATTAATTAGGCTTTAACTTACAGATCAGCAGATATATATTTGCATCTTGAGGTGTGGGCTGTTAAGTCACCATTCATCAAGATCCAAATATACTTAGACAGTAGACTTCAGCAAAGCCCTCTTTAACCTATATGGAATTATCAGTAAGTTAATGCCCCAATTACTGTAAACAGTTTAAAAAAGCATACTCACTTCATGTAGTCACATCGTCTTCGGTTGGCAAGATTAAATATTGTGTTTGTATTTTGGTTTCTTTGGAGATCATGGAAGTGGCTCGTTAAATTGCCAATTTGTTATTAATCAAGTCCTTCATGAGCAGGTAGCCAGGCAACCATGCTGACACGGTTTCTGGGTGGGAAGGCAGAGGAGTAAAGCAGCTCAATTTTTCTTTAGTTGGCACAAAGAGGTCCACAAGTGAATGCCCAATTAGGTACAGTTGGTTAGAAACTGCCCTAACAATCCAACTTATTTAAGAGTGTATCTTCATAAAGAAACACTCTGGGCAGGGAGTTTCAAAATAGTTTAGAGTAACAACTGCGGTTTCTTTTTAAACTACTGAAAAAATTTAAAAGCATAGGTGTGGCAAAGAGCTTTTAAGCAGTAAGAGGCATTGGTCCATGTGGTGAGTGACGGCCTAACAAGGGTTTATCTCTAACACAGTGACTTCTTTTGGTTTTGGTTCGCTGGCAAAGGAACTTAGTGAGACAGCTTTACTTTCTTAGATAAAAATCCACAGCTCGTGCTAACATGTAAATTTAAAACTTTTAATAATTAAAGCAACAGCTATTATTATTATTCTAAGATTTGGTAACCTATTGCTGCAGGCTTTGTGGAGACTTGTGCCCTATCAAAACATCATATTAGCCCCAATACTATTGAGATATACAGTTCCTAAGCATGTGCAAAAGTTTTCTACCTTCCCAGAATTCAGTGAGGCCAGGACATGCAGACAAGACCCTTAACCTGTTGAAAGCACATCTACCAAGGAAGTGCTAACGTGGATAGAATGTAGTTCTTGGTGGGCTTTTTGCCTCTCTCTTGTATTTCCATTAGTTCTAATTTACATCAATAGCATTTGTTTAAACTCACCACCCCCCAATACAAAATGTCCAAATACTGTTATTCTTTGCTATTGAATAGCAAGTTGTTTCCCACATTTTACCAGTCAATTCTTTCTCTCTTGGTTTCTCTGTGTAGCCTTGGCTGTCCTGGACTTGCTTTGTAGTCCAGGCTGACCCAGACCTCAGAGATCTGCCTGCCTCTGCCTCCCTGAGTCCTGGGACTAAAGGTACCACCACTTCTGGCTTACCAGTCAATTCTATAAAGTACAGTCATTCAAAGGAGATTAGAGAAAGCTCCCAGTTGTGCCAAATTGATATACGATAGCATTTTCAATGTAAACTACACTCTACTTTCCACTCATAACACCATCAATCTTCATTAGGCCAGGAATCTCTTATGTTCAGTTTTGATCACATTTTTTGTGTAGTACATGACATGAGATTTCATGGAGCAAGTAGGAGACTCATTACCACACATGGAACTAATACTAGAAGCTTTGTAGCAAGGCTCTGCTCCTCCTCCATTGATGCTGGGGACTGAAGGAAGCCAGGGCCTTATGATGTTAGCACTCTACCACTGAGCTGCTTCTGGCCCTACAACAAAGCTTGAAAAGAAATGTATTCTTTTTACAGAGCTCTGTTTCTGTTCTCCATTTAGTATTGTGGGAGTGGAAATGTGTGTGCCATGACTCATTTGTGGAGGTCAGAAGACAGCTTTTAGGAATTGGTCCTCTCCCACCATGTAGGTTCAAAAGACCAAACTCAGCAGGAAGCTGCTTTTACCCACCAATCCTCCTCTCCAGCCTGAATTCAATACTTTGTAACAACACTATCTAGTCAAGATAAAAGTGCCCAAAGTCTGGGGCTGGAGAGATGGCTGAGAGGTTCTGAGTTTAATTCCCAACAACCACATGGCGGCTCACAACCATCTATAATGAGATCTAGTATCTTCTTCCGGCATGGGGGCGGAATATTATATAAATAATAAAGAAATAGATCTTTAAAAAAAAAAAAAGCACCCAAAGCCTTTAAAAGGCACAGTAACTAGAGTTCTTGTTTAGCTATATTTAAAAAGTGACAAATACTAATTAAAGATCAACATAAAATTTAAAACTCCGTTAAGTCTCCAATCTGCATTTAACTATTCACTATCTTTCTACTTACAATGTGTATGTAACTTATAAATTTCTCTCTGAAATAGTATGTCTTTTATTTCAATGTATACTTTTCTTAGAAGAACCATGAGGCTTTTGTTTCCCCAAATTTACATAGTTCTCACTGCGTACTATAAACCCAGGCTTTATAATGGGCTCATTCCTGCAGACTGCTATTGTCTGAGATGTTCTCACCCTCAAGTCTGGGAAGAGAGGCCCACTGTGAAGGAGTTGGGTTTCCAAGTAACTTGTCCCAGTTATAAAATACGAATAGAATATACCTAAGAAGGAAGAATAGTTTTCAATAGGATTTCCGTCTTATAAAATGATACGTAGCCCTTACTGGATTATAATAAACTCTTTTTACACAAGAAAAGAGGACAAAGGAAGTGCCTGAACTAAAGGAAAGGCCTTCTCTTCAGCTTCCATGTCCTGACACTCTCCTGATGCACTCAAGTTTCCCACCTATAGCAAAACACACCACTTTCCTACACTTAACAACTTAACTTCACATTTTGTTAACAATGTCATTCTCTCTCATGAACAAGACAATTCAAGCTAACACTTTGTGAAAACTTCCTGATTTGATGCACTTAGAACAAGTTATTACTATAATTCTCTAAGTTCAGTTAAGTTAGATCTTGATTTTCACCTAGCACTCTAACAAACTATGAAAACAAAACTAATTATAAATGCCATGCCATCAACTGTAAGCCTTACCTTAGTTTGAGATGATAAATATATAAAAACATGCGTGAAATATAATAGTAACCTGTGTTTCATCTCCTCCTTACAGGGTCTCTCTAGGTAGCCCTGGCTAGCCATGAACTCACAGAGATAGGCCTACCTTTTGGAGTACTAGAACTTTAGGTGTCAAAGTATCTGGCTATTAAATAAAACTATTTTTTTTAAAGATTTATTTATTTATTATGTATACAGTGCTTTGCTTGCATGACAGAAGATGGCACTAGACCACATTATAGATGGTTGTGAGCTACCATGTGGTTGCTGGGAATTGAACTCAGAACCTCTGGAAGAGTAGTCAGTGTTCTTAACCTCTGCACCATCTCTCCAGCCCAATAAAACTATTTAAACTCAACCTTTGTATTCAGTTTTCCCTTTCTTTCTCCTTTCCCCAAATACAGACCTGAAAGAACTTGGCCTTGGTACTATATCACCTTTCGGGAAATGTTTTTATGTGTACAGTGTTTTGCCTGCATATATACCTGTGGAGGCCAGAAAAGGGCATCAGATTTGCCCTGAAACTGGAGTATAGTTGTTATGAATTGTAATATGGGTGCTGGGGATTGAATTCCGGTCCTCTGGAACACCATCCAGTGCTCTTGACCACTGAGTCATCTTTCTAACTCCTAAAGCCCTTCTCTACATGTGTTGAGCTCTCTGGTAGACGATTTTTTTTGTAGTCCTTGTCAATAATATAGATACTATAACCAAAGTTATTCCGTGGAAAGTAAATGAACCCAATACTTTCTTCAAGTTGTAAAAATGCACATTCCAAGCACATGTATTTTCACCAGCTGTGTCAAACAAAGAAAGCCGACCAGTGGAAACTTAAGTAAAACATGAAGCCTTTGGGGGGGGAAAAAATCAAACACACATACACAAAAACCCAACTTACCTTTATTTATTTATTGATTGGTTTTTTTGAGACAGGGTTTCTCTGTGTACCCTTGACTGTCCTGGACTCACTTTGCAGACCAGGCTGCCCTTGAACTCAAGAGATCCACCTACCTCCCAACTTACCTTTAAAAGCCAACTGGCAAAAGTTACTTGGCCGTATCTCAGCCTCCAGAGTACCCCTAAACTTCATCAATCAACTTACCAATAACCTCAGTCAGGAAATGCAAACTCATTACCTAAGAAGTCTGGCTATAGCATGACCAAAGCACTATTGATTAGCTTACTTCTGATTCACAAGTATGTTTTACTATAATAAACTAAGTTCTCAGCACTGTGAATGTCAGCTTTAAAAGAGCAGAACTAAGTCAGGTGGATCTTTGTGAGTTCGAGGCCAGTTGCTCTTGGGCTAGGGGTACAGTGTAGTGTGGTTAAGTGTATGCAAATGTTTTTGGTACTGGGCTCAATTCACAGCACCACACACAGAAACAAAAGTTACAATGTGTAAAGCTAAGAATGGCAGCTTATACCTGTAACCTCAGCAGTCAGGCAGCTGAAGCATGAAGATTTTTGTGAGCTTAAGTCTGGGCTGCAGAAAGACTGTTAATAAAATTTTAAAACAACAAAAACAAAAATGGACCCCACCCCACTCCCAGCAAAACCAAACTAAAGAAAACTATATATAGTATGAAACAGTTCACAAAACCTTCTCCAAAAGGTCCACAAGTACATATTTCAGGCTTTGTGGGCCATGCAGTCTCTGTCTTGTTATTATTATTATTATTATTAAATTAAGCTGCTCTTTTGACCTGGGAGATACCTCCCACTTCAGATGAAGTGTCTTCCTTAACCCCTGCCAAACTACGACATCAGGGCACAGAACTTGCAGTAAAATCCGAGGCCTGATGACCCTCAGTCAGTGATATTCTCAGCAATTAAAGCTAGTAACTGAACACTACATAAAGATAACAATTCTTTAAGAAGCACTTACATAATGCCAAAAAAGCATGCTTGGAGGCCATAAGAACCAGCACTCTGCGAAGGATGTCCTTGTTGATAATGTAGTTCTTTATGTGGTAGGTATGATGTTCCACACAGAATGTTAGCAATTCCAATACAAGTGCTAGTAATTGCGCAGTTTGAAAATCATCTAAAATAAGCAAAACACGATCATATATGTGGTGAACAGACAAGAAACAGTGTAAGAAGCCACACCAGACAGATAACCTTCATCTCTGGTGTAAATATGCTCTCTCTGCTTCCAGTGATTTCATTATACTCTGTGCTGTTTATTACTAATCACAGTGAGCTCACAACACAACACAAGATTAATTGATTAATCTTTAAAGCCAGCAAGTCTCTCCAGGTTCCACCCCCATTCCTACTGTTTAGCTTCCACAGATTATGGCATAGTACCTTCTGCAGGTTATTAGTAAATGCTGGGTGGTTTTTGTTTTTCTTCCCTCCCCCCTTCCCTCTCTCAACAGGGTTTCTCTGTGTCACCCTCGCTGTCCTGGACTCACTTTGTAGATAGACCAGGCTGGCCTCAAACTCATAGCCATCCACCTGCCTCTGCCTCCCAAGTGCTGGGATTAAAGGAGTGCACCACCACACTCACTCAGCTAAATATGTCTTGAATGTGTAAATTTGGAAACATCTCAAATTTTACCCAATATAAATAATTATAGACAGAAGCAAAATGATATTTCAAAGACTTGATTTCTAGAGTCATACAAGTGTTTATTTAATGTGTTAGGCATGAGCACATACATTACATCCTAGCACTTAGAAGGCAGAAGCCATTGGATATTTGTATGTTTGAGGCCAGCCAGGTCTACACCTGAGTTCTAGAACTCAGGGTTTCTCTAGAAACCCTGTCTTGTGCCCCCCTCACCAAAAAAAAAAAAAAAAAAAAAAAAAAAAAGTAAAAAAGAAAAGTTAAGCTACCTTTTTTTTTCTTTTAAAAAAATATTCATTTATTTATTTAGTATGCATACAATACTCTGCCTGCTTGTACCCCAGAAGAAGACATCAGATCACATTATAGATGGTTATGAGCCACCGTGTGGTTGCTGGGAATTGAACTCAGGACCTTCAGAGCAGCAGTCAGTGCTCTTAACTGCTGAGCCATCTCTCCAGCGCCACCCCCCTTTAAACAGAATTAGTTTCTATTAACACCATGAATAATACTATAGGAGTATGCTTTAAATTAAACATACTACATTATGAACTTATTAAGGGGAAATAATATATGGGTTCCTAGATAGAACTTCAACAGCATTTTCCCAATAACAACTATAAAAAACACACATAAATACAAGTCCTAAGATATAAACTGCAATAGTTTGCCATGTACCATGGCACATACCTGTGATCCCAGCACTAGGGAGGCTGAAACAGGAAGATTTGAGACCAACATAGATCCCGTAACAAGAGCTCTCAATCAATAAAACCAACCAACCAACCAACCTCTCACAAACAAAACAACATGAAAACAAACTACTTTCTTTTGTACATTTCTATTAACCTTGATTATGGTATTTTTAAACAAATTTTATCTTAAAGTCTCTTGAAAATCCATATTAACTCTCACTCAACCTATTTAAATAACTGTAAGGATCGCTACTTCCTTCTTAGGGTGCATCCTGCTGTCCCTGCCTTTGTCTCTTCTTTTACAGACTTAATTTATCTTTTATTTTAGTATTTTGCCTGCATATATTTCTCGGACCGTGTGTGTAGTGCCCATGGAAGCCAGAAGAGGGTATTGGATGACTTGGGCCTGGAGTTACAGACCGTTTGCTGTTAGCTGCTGTGTGGGTGCTGAAAATCAGCCAGGATTCTCTGAAGAGCAGCCAGGGCTCTTTAATCACTAAGTTATCTCTCTAGTCCCAAAGTCTTAAATCTAGACTTACTCACACCAGCTTTGAGTTTCACAGTTCAAGAAAGCTACGAACCTGTATCATCTTACCTTTACTAGGCTTGTCTTCTGTTGTATTTGCTAGTAAGGGAGCAGTGAGAACATGCATACAGTGCTTGTAGAAGAAACCCAGAAATTCAGTCTTTTCTGTTTTCTATGGAATCAAAAATACTTCGATGAACTTTAACTGTATTGGTTCCTACCAGCAATAAAAGCATCCTACTATGAAAAAGGAGAAATGGCTGTGGCTTACATTGGCAGTGGCTAGCATGTTCTCTGGGTCAACTAAAGTTCGAAGCAGGCCCATGAGTTGGACTGCTCCTCCAAGCTCAGGATCTGTATCACAAATCATATGTTCTATAATGAGGTTGATGAGCAAAATATCCTGGTGATAAAAATACACATAATACAGATTACTAAGACACATATTATAGCATTACAGCTAGATCTAGCCATCTTCAAATAAAATAGAATGACTGATTCATTTAATATGATAGATGGAAGTGTTCTTTCCCTTAATGGCTGGTACAAAGACATTAGAAAGTATCTGTAAGCTAAGACAATAAAGCTAATATAATGTCATGGCCTGTGCCAAACTGACTCATCAACTGCCTTTTTCTTTTACTTTTTAATGCACTGATGAGGAACGAGACCCTTGCCATATAGGTGGTAGGAAAGCACTGTACCACAGAGGGCCACCCACTGACTACCATGCTTTAAGATTCAGTTCTATTGTTTTTTAATAAATATTTTTAAATTAAAAAAAAAAAAAAAAAAAAGAAAGTATCTGTAAAAGTTTCTTTTTCTATTATCTTTTTTTTTCTCTCCCCTTTGAGACTGGGTCTCACTATGTAGCTTTGGCTGTCCTGGAACTCACAGGCTGGCCCCCAACGCATGGAGATCCGCCTGCCCCTGCGTCCTGAGTGCTGGGATTAAAGGCGTGTGCCACTACTTATGGCTTTTCATATTCTCTTTAAACTTGTCTGATCAAAGCGATGAAGGGCACAAAAAAACAAAAACCACTACAAAGGTCAGGCTTGATGTTAAGACAGGTTTTGCTTCTCTAATAACTCCATCTACCTTCTGCTGAAAGCTCACAGGCTTCAGAGTCATGGCGTCAAAGTAAGAATACTTAGTTACAATCTAAAAACCTGCTTTACTTGCATTGCATTTACTTTTGTAGTTTTCCATTTGTGGAAATATTATTCGAGTAAAGTAAGACTAGAATGTACAGAACACTAGTATATTATGTCGATTCCATGGAAACCAACTTCTGGCTTTCCTAAGAACCTTCTAAGTCTGGTGTTCTTGGCCCAAGAGATAAATAAAAACCAAGGAATATAGTGAGCAAACTCCATCTATGTATGCAGTGGTAAAACAGAGAAAGACAAAGAAAATTACAGACAGTATATGGAAATGATTGGTAAAGTAAAGCCCAGAGGCCTGATACATGTTCGTGAAATGTGAGGATGTACAGGCATGTATGTCTGCTCACCCACTGGCTACAGGGCCTACAACAACAGTCTTTAGTTTTAATTACTCAAGATATTCTGGTTCTCAAGATAGGACTATTTCACAGAAGAAAAAGGTGCTAAAAGATTCAATAGTTCATGGTGAGTTTCTGTATGTACTCTAGTGCTATAATTTTAAAAACAAACCATAAATATAGATATTATAGGCATTCAACTTCAAATTGGCACAGATTTTTTTAAAGGTAATAAAAGCTTTGTTTTTGTAAGAAACACTGTAAGCTCAAATTCTGTAGAAGCCCCTCACCGAGAAGAGATATCATTTCCCCTTTCTCAAGGCATTTAAGATAGCTTCATCTTTTTTTTTTTTTTTTTAAGTTTTTCAAAACAGGGTTTCTCTGTGTAGCTTTGGCTGTCCTGGATGGAATTTGTAGACTACGCTGGTCTTGAACTCAGAGATCTGCCTGTCTCTGTTCCCCGAGTGCAGGCGTGTGCGACCATGCCCAGCACTTTAATCTATTCTTAAGTAAATGTGTCTTCCAAAAATGTGGAAGGAGAAAAACTCAGAACCGCTGGTCTAATATATCACAAAATTCAACCTACACTACCTTGACAGTCTAAATTACTTTTAAAGTGAATTTACCTAGTCTAATTTCAGATTAAATGCCAACAGAGTACATGTGAATGTACAGCTTGTTCGTTCCTTTCTCTGTGTAGCCCAACTCTGTAGACCAGGCTGACTTTGAACCCAGTGATTTCCCTGCCTCTGCTTCCTGAGTGCTGGGATTAAAGGCGTGCACTACCACACCCAGCATGTACAGCTCCTTTTGCTCTTAACCACTGAGCCATCTCTCCAGCCCCTTTAGTTTTAGCTCTCTTTAGTTTTGATGAATTCTCAGAATCCACCTCTGCGAGTGCTTGCCAATAAAAGTTATTCACAGTTCCACATACAAAATGGTCAACTGATTTAAGGGTTTAAATTAGACATTATAGCCAAGTCAACTTCACAATTAAAAAAGGTGATGTCAAACACTAAATTAATAACTAAGGCAAATTAAGGGGAAGTCACCTGACATTATGGCTACATTTCCCAAAGAGCAGTAGTGAATCTTAAAAATATATAACCCAGCTATAACCTCCTACTCATAAATACTTACTATTAGTGTAAATAATATTTACCTTGCTGGTTATTTTTTGCTCTGTTAACTTCTTACTTACATCATCATTCTGTTGTGCCTCCTGCATGACAAACTCTCGTACCATGGATGGGTTATATTCAACCAAGTATGAGAATATATCAGTAGCAGCACTTCGCACCTGTGTATCATCCATGCCCTGCAAAGGGAAAGTATCAGTCTCATAAAAACACTGAACTTGTCGGGCGTGGTGGAGCATGTCTTTAATCCCAGCACTCTGGAGGCAGAGGCAGGAGGACTGCTGTGAGTTTGAGGCCAGCGTGGTCTACAAAGTAAGACCAGGACAGCCAAGATAACATAGAGAAAGCCTGTCTCAAAAAACCAAAACCAAACAAGCAACACACACACATAAACCCACTGAACTTTATCAATGAAATAATCTAAAATCTAACAAAAGATATGATCACAAAGCACTGCAACATAAGAAGAAACATCCAAATGGTTGCTGGGAAGGAACTATTTTTCTGGTGATGTAGCTACCGATAAAGTTGCTCAATGCTCCAGCAAACAATTCCCTATTCATGCTTATTTATGTAAGCAACCCTAACTAAAATCAGTGGTCACAAAAACAAGAAAGAAAGAAAGGAAAAGACATGAAAGTAAGATAGGGATGAGTTAGGCAGAAGAGGGGGTTCAGTAAGAGCGGGATGGGGGAACACGATCATAACACACTGAATGAAATGGTCAAAATTGTAAAAATTTATCTCAGGGCTGGGGAGAATCCTTAGCAGATACAGCACTAGCCAAAAAAGCCTAAAAGCCAGAGCTCAAATGCCCAAAATCCACGTAAAGCCGTGGATGAGTGTGCACAATTCTAAACCCAGTGCTCCTATAACAAGGATGGGGGGTAATGACAGAAGAATCCCTAAAAGCACCCAATCTAGCTAGTTAGCATGCAGTGCATAGCAACAAAAAGCAGGAGGCGCTCTCTCAAACAGGATGGAAAGCAAAGATTACTACCTAAGTAGTTACAACCTCCACACGCTCAGTGGCTATGTGACCATACTTACATTCACACACACATACTTTACTGGGGTGGGGGGCATACATGTTAAGGTAATAGGAGACCTCTTTCTTATGAGACAAGGCCTGCCTTGTGTCTGCTGCAGTGCTGTATAGTCAAGGCTAGCTAGTCTGCCTGTGAGCCTCTGGACAATCCTGTCTCAGATGCCACCTAAACCAGGAGTTCTGCTATTAGATGTACATACATAAATGTATAAAAATATATACGAATGAGATACCACATCCAGCTTTTGACGTGGTTCTAGGAATTGAACTTTAACCATTAGGCTTGCGTGGGCAGCATTTTTTACTAGCTGACTCAACCTCTCTACGATATACTTAAAACCATCCCCCAACCCCCAAAAGGCCAGGAGTGCTTTAATTAAAGGCATGACATGAATCACGATACCCAGGCCTGCCTTTTAACATTTCATTTGATAAATTACAAGGTTAATTATTAAAGATGTAATAAATTATTGTTTGTATTTATGTGTGACAAGGTCTCGCTACCAGCTCTCAGTAGCCGGGAATTCATTGTGCATAACAGGCCAGTCTCAAAGTCAAAGAAATTCTCCTGCCTCTACCAGGGATTAAAGGTGTGTACTACCACACCTAGCAGAAAATTATTATTTTAATGAAAGATTTATTTACTTTATGTATATAAGTGCTATTTTCATGCATACCAGAGGAGGAAATCAGATTCCATTACAGATGGTCATGAGACACCATGTGGTTGCTGGGAACTGAACTCAAGACTCAAGAAGAGTAGCCAGTGTTCTTAACCACTGAGCCATCTCTCCAGCCCCCAGAAAATTAGTATTATTATTATTGTTCTTTTTGGTCTTTTGAGACAGGGTTTCTCTGTGTAGCCTTTGTGTCCTGGACTCACTTTGTACAACAGGCTGGCCTCAAACTCAGTGATCTGTCTGCCTCTGCTGGGATTAAAGGCGTGTACCACATGAGGGGGACTTGTATTGTTTAACTTTATGTAATAGACAGTATTAAATATCAGCTATATCCAAATGCTTTGCTTATTACATAAAAAGGGTTTGCTGTTATTTAGGTATATGTGTATACATGTAATAAAGAAAAAGAGGCCATTTATTTGAGAATAAGAAGGTGTATGGGAAGGAGGAAAAAGAGGAAGTGATGCAATTTCAAACTATCAAATTGTGACATCACATTCAGCTTCTGATATGGGCTCCATAGGTAGTTCAGAATGAAGAGACACAAACTTACAAGGATGACTTCTAAAGCTGGCAATATGCCCATGTTTGACAAAGTCTTGAAAAAAGCATCTCTGTTTTGGGGTTGTAGCGTTTGAGAAAATGCACAAAATTCTTTTAAAAAGTTAACCTGCAATCAGGAAAAAGGACAAATGTTAAAAAGTTAATCTGAAATTAGAAAAGTATTGAGTGGGTATAAAGGTTTTACTTCTCTTCTCTCCCAGTATTTGTTTTCTTACCAATTCTTGTCTTTTTTCCTCATCTGTTGCTTCATCTGTTAGTTGTGCAAACAAATCTGTCAGAAATTTTTCATCTTCCTATGAAATAAATGACAAATTTAGTTATCTTACTAGTAGAACTGTATAAAGCACAATTTTGGCATGATAAAACAAAGATAACATTTTTTATTAAAGGGGTAAAAAAACCCAAACTACTAAAAGATACATATATATGCATATTGTGAAACATGGGAGCCCACACACCTTTATTCTCAGCAATAGAAAGGCAGAAGCAAGTGGATCTCTGAGTTTCATGCCAGGCTGCCTGGTCTACATAGTGAGTTCCAGGCCAGCCAAAGCTACATAGTGAGAGCCTGTCTCACACCAAAAGCCAAACAAACAAAAAGTTAAGCTGGGGATTTTCTATCAGAAAGATTACCTTTGTATTTTGACAAGACTCTTTTCCTAACCCTATCAGGAAGTCTCTCACTCTCTGCAGGCCAGTGATTTCTCATACTCTACTACTGTAGGAGACCAGTCAGGCAGTATGTAACTGAATTAGTATAGATGTATTACAATGAAACTCAGCCTAGTGGCAAATCTTTACTAAAAAAAAAAATAAATAAATAAATAAATAAACAAACAAATAAATAAAATATCACAGGGGAGGCAAAGGCAGAAGGATGGAGAGTTAAAGGCCAATATGGGCTGCAGTGAGGTCCTGTCTCAAACAGTCAAATAAAACAAACACGTACAATGCAGCCAGTGTTCGCCAAGATCATTTTTCCAAGCTTATACAAGCTAATAGTAGAAATTAGGTTCTACAATCTACAGTAGGAATGAAAACAACTTTCTTCAGGTTTCAAAGATACAAAAATTGATTCAAATTTTTAAAATGTTAAAATTGCCCAGCGCAGTGGCGCACGCCTTTAATCCCGGTACTTGGGAGGCAGAGGCAGGTGTATCCCTGTGAGTTTGAGGAAGCCTCATCTACAAATCAAGTCTAGGACAGCCAAGGCTACACCAAGAAACCCTGTCTGGGGGGGGGGGGGGCGAGTTAAAATTAGAGCTCTTAAATAAATATCGACTATTTGAAGATACCCATTACATATATATTCCTTAACATACTAAATTATTTTGAAATAATTATTTAACACATTGATTTTGAAAAGGCTCCAAAGGATTCTACTACAGGATACTATTCTAGGAAGTGAATGGCAATATACATCCTCCCTGGTCCCCAGTGAATTTTCCTCATTACAATTTCTCATCTAGAGATAGTTAATAATTTAAAGCTATTTTTTTTAGCTAGGAGTATATTTAATACTACTCCAGCTACAGTGTAAATTCATGTAGACTACTGTGTAGTTGTTTTTAAAGAAATTTATCTATATATTAGGAGTGAGGGGAATGGTGTGCTAGAGAGCACATACAGAGGCCACAGAGTAACTTCTGAAAGTTGGTTCTGTCCTTCTAGCATTGAACCATGTTGGTGGTCTTAGGTGTTAAGTATTATATTCACCGTTTTTAGGTGTTTAGGAAACATTTTCTGTATGACACTCAATTATAATGCTGGTTATTTCTTCTAAAAAAGTATAAATATACATAAACAATATTATTCTGACCATGTTTTCTTCTTTTTTAAAAAACTAATGAGATTCAATTTCAATATACATCCCAGATTAGCATCAGAATATTTAGTGCTATCACAGAAGAACTAGTCAGTGGTAAAGTGTGATTTTGAATGTGTACGTATAGAAGGTCGGTAGGAAAAAAATCATACTTTAGGGGCTGGAGAGAAAGCTCAGTGTTTAAGAGAGCATGCCGTGCAATCATAAGAACTTAAGTTCAACTCCCAGCACCTAGACAGAAAGTTGGGCATGGTCCCATATACACACACCATCAGCGTCCCCTGAGCATGGTTGGGAACAGGGACAAATAAGGACACATAACAATGAAAAAGTACAGAGAAAGGTTCTGCCTTAAAGGAATGAGTCAGCAAGTAACAGAGAACACCCTCTGGCCCCCATGTACAAAGGTATGTGTACCTGTAAACACATGTACAGACATTACCACACCCACACAAAATAGAAAAATTCTATTTCAACTAGAATAATGTTTTATCAAATACTATGTGACACAGATCACGTACAAACCGTTATCAATAGAGATCCTTTCTTAAACCTAAGTTTTGCAGAAACATTCCACACTTTACTGCATGGTTTTACTTGATCTTTAGACACTTCACAGTCTCCTATGGAACTAGTATGACTACTCCTCAGATGGGGAATTGAAGGGGTTAAACACTGTTCAAATCACATAGCAGCTATTAAGTAACAAGTAGAGTCCAAACTCCCAATATTCTCAACTATTCCAAAAACATTCTTTTGGGAGGAATATGTGCATATGTGGTTACAGGTCCCTGATGTAGGTAACAGGACCAAACTCCAGTTCTCTGGAAGAACCGCACATGTTCTTATGCCTCTAGCTCCATCAACTCTTATTAACGTTATTTCCCTGAAGTTGTTCCCTTTGTAATTTATGACACCCGACACTGTTTGGATCTGCAGTGCACACTAACTAAATGCTATCATGCTTGCCAGCCCTACCCACAACAACCACGAGGTCAGGAATATCATTCTTTATCATAATGTAAAGATTTAAGAAAACTATTTTTTAATGTACTTAGCATTTTAAATGTTAATCAATCAAAGCAAGTACCTTTTATAAGTAGGGAAGGGACAGAGAGGACAGGAAATGGACAGTGGCCCAACTTACCTGTAACATACCAACAATTTCTACTTTGTTGAAAAAGATAAAGGAGTGAAGTGTTGATAACATGTTTTCTTCAAAGACTGAAGGGGTAGGGAGAACCATATCTTGTATATACTGAACTCTGTATGTCTGATGAATTTTTTGTTTTAGCTCAGGATCTGATATGGGAATCACTTCTTTAAACTTGGCTGTTTTTGTTAAAAATTCCCTATGTTTTCGTGGTTGTGATAAAGTTGGGTCATATTCCAAGCATCCAATGACGTCCATTATACATTCCTCAGAGAACATAACCTCAAAAAGAGCAGTTCGATTCAAGAGGAAGATCCCTTTGATAATCTCATATAAGTGATGCAGTCCTTCAACATTTTCCAAATCCTCACACACATGAAAAAGCTCTAAAAGCTTTTTAATATAACCCTCATTTTCCAGTGCTAGTGCGAGTTTCTCACGTCGGAGGGGGGAGGGTAAAGATGATGCCACGAGCTCTGCAATTTCCTCAAGTCGACTTAATTCACAAGACGGCAACTCTAACCCAGGTGAGGACATATCATCAAATCGCTCCTCTTCAGATTCATCCACTAGGTCCTGAGTGATGTCCACTGAAGGGTCCTTTCCTTGAACCTATAAAAAAAGATTTTGTGGTAGCTAACAAAATTCAATCTGTAAATCTAAACAAAAGCCTGAGATGAAAAAGACATTAAAAAAAAGCTGTAATGACATTTCAAGTCTTAAGAACCTTTTATCAAACTTGATACAACTGTCTACTATGCTGTAACAACATGCTTTCATGTTTATGCAAACATTAAAAAGTTGAGAAACTGAATACATGGTCTCCTGAAGTACATGCGTCAGGAGCAGCCTCCTAGGACAGCCTAAACTGAGACTGTCAGAGTCACTTCAAGACCTACACACAGAGGGCTAATCAAAACATCCAGTCTTCTGTCCATGGCTATCTTTTCTAAGCAGAGAAAGTTCACAGAAATATTCCTAAGACTGTGCTGTACATTAGATAGTATCTCCCAAGTTCTTCAAAATTTAAGTAAAATTAGAAGGAGTTTTTGTCCGTTCTGCGGTAACCAACTGCACTCTGATTATATCTGATGCCCAATTCAATGAACAGAATTCACATCTGGTACTATAAATCTGGTCAAAAGCCCATGGCTAGGGAGGTCATAGGCCCTAATACTGAAGCTACTGCTGTTGTCTTGCTAAGGGGATATGATGCGTTTGCTGAATTTCCTTCTTAAAAACTGTTATTGTAAGCCTAGCACTTGGGAGGCAGAGGCAGGCAGATCACTGTGAGTTCGAGGCCAGCCTTGTCTACAAAACAAGTCCAGGACAGCCAAGGCTAACACAGAGAGACCCTGTCTGGAAAAACAAAAAAAAAAAACCCTTTTCTTTTAAACTGTTATTGTTCGTATATTAATGTTGCTGCCAGATCTGGTTAGAGAAGCTTCTTTTTGTGGTGGTTACAATGATGGTTGAATGTTCAGCCAAAAAATAGACATCTTTATCACCCTCTCCAAGGGTGATTCAGAAAACATCACTGAAGAATGAGTAGAAAGAATCTAAAAGCCAGAGAGGATGGGAAGGTATTATTGTAGACCACTGTCTTCTGGGAATGATGCTGCTACAGCATTCTTGAACTCACAGCAGCTAAGATTACTTGTAACAGTGGGCCCATCAACATCCTGTCATGGAAGTGGGAGGGGATCATGGGGCCCCATCTCCCGACCCTGGGCATTCATATACAACTAATGTTCAACGAGGGACGTAGAGAGAGGCATCTCCTTTAGTGGTGTAGGATATCCAATGCTCTTCCAACAAACAACCTTAGCGAAACTCACTGGGATGGAGGGACAGATGGATAAACTGAAAGAACACACACACACACACACCATTAAAGTAGAAGAAGTGCTCACTGGGAAGAGAAAAGGTATTAGTGGGGAGCGGGACAAAAGAGAGTAGAGGAATGTGGTGAATGATTAAAAATAATTGTGCATAAGCTGGGCATGGTGGTGCAAGCCTTTAGTCCCAGCTCTCAGGAGGCAAGATCTGTGAGTTCAAGGTCTCAGTTTGGTCTTCATATTGACTTCCAGGTTAGTCAAGGTTACAAAGCCAAGACCCTGGTGGTGCTGAACACGAGGATGAGGCATGACACACACACACACACACACACACACACACACACACACACACACACACAC
>OU015742.1:192289867-192314505 GCA_907169655.1 Acomys percivali
ACACACACACACACACACACACACACACACACACACACACACACACACAAATAAAACACCTAAGTGAACACATGCTTGTCAGCCTGCAAGAGACAGTTCTTTTATCAGCATCAGAAAGCAAAATACACCAAGGCTAGAGAAGGTTCAGTGGCTAAGAGCACTTGCTGTTGCAGAGGATCTAGGTTCAGTTCCCAGTACTCACACAGCAGTTTACAACTATTCCAAATTCCAAGTTCATGGGAGCTAATTCCCTCTTCTGATTGATACCTAACTCCTGAGGAAACCGGTCATGCACATGCTACCCAGACATACATGCAAGCAAAATATACATACACTTACTTAAAACAAACAAACATACATCACCTTTTAATCATATATAGACTGGTAGAAATCATACACCAGACATTCAAAATGGCTCAGGATATAAATGATGGTTGCCACCAAGTTTGATTCTCAGAATAGAGAAAATCAGCTCCCTCAAATTGTTCTCTGACCTCCACAGGTCCAAGATACACACAAACACAAAATACTTTTTAATTATCAGTCTGGCAAAATGCTGTAATCTGTTCTGATTTTCTTATTGTAAGGAATCAAGTTAGCCAGGTATGGTGGCACCTGTCTTTAATCCCAGCACTTGGGAGGCAGAGGCAGGCAGATGATGTGGGTTCGAGGCCAGCCTGGTCCACAATGTGAGTCCAAGACAGCCAAGGCTACATAGAGAAACCCTGTTTTGAAAAACCAAACGGAATCAAATGGTAAACTATTCAATTACCAAACTGAAAAGATAATGCACAATACACAACATTCTCACTTATTTACCTGTTGTTTCTGGTATGCAGTGTTAGGATTTATTTTGGACTCTAGAAGAAGAGAACCTATAAAACAGGAAAAAAAACTGTTATTGCAAAACAGAAAAATCAGATTTCCTTATATATACACATGCTTATTTTCTCAGTTAGTTGCATGTATACCTTCAGTTAAGAAACAAATGTTCAGTAAATGTCATTTGAGGTTGGCCAGATGATGGCTCAGCAGGTAAAGAGTTCTCTGCAAGAGCCTGATGACTTGGGTTTGATCCTGGAACCCTCCGTGGAAGAGAACCAACCACTTCTGAAAGCTATCCTCTGACCTCTACATGTGCACCTTGGCACAAAGAGTTATTCTCACATATACAAACAAAACAATGAATACAATAAAAAACTTAAATACACTAACTTGTAGCTTAAGAAACACACTTGCTTTTTGGGATTTTTGGTGGTAGTACAGGTTAAGACCAAGTCTCAAGCATTTGAAACAGATACACTAAACTACCTAGCAAATATACTTTCGATTTTTTTTTTTTTTTAAACAGGACAGGCATGATACTATGAGGAATGAAGATTGGGAAGCAATAAAAATCTAGTCATTTGGTGGGTGTGGTGGTACATGCCTATAACCCCAGCACTCTGGGAGGCAAAGGCTGGCAGATCTCTGTCAGTTCAAGGCCAGCTTGGTCTACAAAGTGAGTCCAAGACAGTCAAGGCTACACAGAAAAACCCTGTCTTGAAAAAAAATTTTTTTTAATCAACTGTACATATTTGCACAGCACAATATTTCAATAAATAACTTACTGACCTCAATCAAGTTAATAACATTTCTATGCCATTATTTTGTTTGGAACCTAAGATAACCTGGGGTTAATAATGTCTGATATGCTGTAGGATTTACAGAATACTTTAAAATAAGGATCTCAATACACTGTAACCAGTGTGGTGGAAAGAATTCACATCAAGCATTAAGTAGCTATCTAAGTTAACTCAAAACTACATAGGAAGGAGAGGTAGGTTTCCAGGTCACCTTCAGAAGCCTCGATTTTCTATTTCTTTCTTCTACTTTTTTTCTTCTATTTTTTCCGTCCTTCCCGTTGTGTTCTCACTATGTAACACAATAAAAATTATGATTCTCATACCTCAGTCTTTTGAATAGCTCAGACTATGAGCATCCACCCTTACGCTCATCCACCATTTCTACCTCACATCTCATCACCCAGGTCTAGTTGGAGACAGTATCTCTAAAAAGAAGTTTTGGCTTGAGAAGTAAGTTTTCTCTGCAGCTGTCCTTCTCTCATGTAGTACTTTCCTCCCTTCTCATATTACACTTTGCAGTTGCTTCACACATTCCAAACAGTGGCTAGACAGCTGACAAAGAGCCAATGCGTACTACTTCCAAATTCACTTTGTCCTTATGCTAAATGCACTTAGTAAATGTATAAGCACCCTTTCACTATTGGCTCAGAGTAGTGCAGAGTAACATCAGCCATACATTAGCATTCATCCGGCTCAGAAAGACTCCATTAAAGCCTCTTATCCTCTCAGAATTTAAGGTAACTAAAATTTGTTTACCCACCCACCAAATCCCAGTTCTTTAGTCTTCTTTCTTTTGTGTCCCTTCCTAATTTCTGGCATACTGGGGTGCAGACAAGAATTACCATAATTTTGGGGGGTATGTGTTAATTGCCTTTCTTTCCCCGAACTTTTGCCAAATTATAAAAAATTCCCAGGCATTTAATTCTATTCACAATTTTCAGATTTTTGTTTTACAGATTAAGACCCACATCAGTGATACACCACAGGAAAAATGCAGGCAAAATAACAGATATTTAGAACTTCTGAAAATGGTAAAGTCATAGGAAAAGACACAGCTTGGTGGCACTGTACATCCTTAGCATGTACAAGGCTCAGTTCAACCCCCAGTGCTAAGAAAATAAACAGATCCTGCCCCAGTTAACTATCTTTGTATTTTTCCAGTTCCTTTACTAGAACAAAAATTGAATTTTATTATTTTCCACTAAAATGATGTTCAGGCATATATGTAATTATACGTAAAATGGTTTCTATGGGAAAAAGAAGGGGGCTAGTAAGATGGCTCAGCAGATTCAAGCATGCATGTCTCTTCCAAAGGACACAAGTTCAAATCCTAACACCCACCTCTGGCTCCAGGACTCTGTCTATACCTGCACTCATGTGCTCACCACTCCCTCCCCTACACACACTAAAAATATTTGGGGGTGGGGAGGGGTTGAAACAGGGTTTCTTTAATAGTCCTGGCTGTCCTGGAACTCTGTAGACCAGTCTGGCCTCAAAACTCAGAAAGATCCACCTGTCTCAGCATCCTGAGTGCTGTGATTAAAGGCATTCGCTGCCACGCCGGCTTAAAATAAATCTGAAACATAATCTACCTCAACAAAATCCATTATGAATTACAACTTGAATCCTCAAAAGCAATCCATCTACATTTTGGGAGCTAGAAGTTAGCCAGAGATACACAGCAAGACTATCTGAAAACAAAACAAAACAAAACAAAACAACAATTTAAGTCTAGAAAAAGTACAGGAATTAAAACAAAAACATAACCAAAAAAGAAAACAAACAACAACAATAAAAAACAGCCAAAAGCCCAACCAAACAACCAACCATCCATCACCACTACAAGAACCCTAGGTATTTCTAAAAAAGAAACTTTTATTTTAAGGGTTAGGGATATAACTCACTGGCAATGCCTGCCTACTAGATGAGGCCCTAGGTTCAACCCTCAGCACCACAATTATATTTTAGAAGAGGTATTATATCTAAAGGTAGAGGGTTGAACAAAGAAAAATGTTCTAAAATTAGATCGAGGTAATGGCCACAACCTTGGGCTGCCTTAAAAATTAAACTATGGGGGCTGGAGAGATGGCTCAGAGGTTAAGAGCACCGTCCGCTCTTCCGAAGGTCCTGAGTTCAGTTCCCAGCAACCACGTGGTGGCTTACAACCTGTAATGAGATCTGGTGTCTTCTTGTGGTGGGCAGGCACACTTGTGGGCAGAATACTGTATAAATAATAAATAAATCTTTTAAAAAAATTAAACTATGGTTTTGGGTTTGGGTTGTTAAGCTATTTAACATGTTCAAACTGCTTTTAAAGTGGAAACTAGAGAGCAGTTAAGAACCCAGGTGTGGTGGCACACGCCTTTAATCCCAGCACTGGGGAGGCAGAGACAGGCGGATCACTGTGAGTTCGAGGCCAGCCTGGTGTACAAAGTGAGTCCAGGACAGCCAAGGCTACACAGAGAGACCCTGTCTCGAAAAACCAAACCAAGCCAACCCAAACCAAGTTCAATTGCCAGAACCTACATGGCAGTTCACAACCATCTACAACTCCAGTTCAGGGAATCTGACAAATCTCTTCTGGTCTCCAAGGACACTACGATCACATGGTACATAGACATATATTCATAATACATACACACATGCATACATACATACATATATAAAATCATACCCCAAAAGTGGAAAGATACTGGTGACATATCAAGAGAGAAACTGCCAAACTGTATGTAAGTGCTGTTATGACGTGAAGTAGATTTCCTACAGAGGAAAGATATCCAATATACCACAGTACCATTGTCTAATCTCAGAGGTCACAGATAAATGTTAGCGGGGATTAGGGGGCAGAAGCTACTGAAATGTGTTCTTCCTATAAAAAGACAAGTGCCTTTCCATAGGAGAATGGGATTCTAAATAAATCATGTGGTATGACTGATAAGCAAACCTCACCTAACGGTAAACTTAAGAAGTTAAAGCACTGGAGAGATGGCTCAGTGGTTAAGAGCACTCGCTGCTCTTTCAGAGGTCCTGAGTTCAAGTCCCATCAACATAAAATAAATAAATAAATCTTCTAAAAAAGAAAAAGAAAAGGTTACAACAGGACCTGTATTTTCACTCAAGGAAGTCCTAAGAATGTCCTGGATAAGCTTTAATATCTGTGTTTATACTGTGTCAACTGTCACCAATGAAGTTACTAAAGAAGTTGTCAAGTTGGTACTTATCTATAATCCAATGTCAAAGGCATGTCCAACTTCATGGACTTTAATGAAAATGGGATGCTCCAAAATAATTTGCCAGGTGTGGTGGTGCGCGCCCCTTTAATCAGAGCACTTGAGAGGCAAGGCAGGTGGATCTCTGTGAGCTCAAGGCCAGCCTGGCCTACAAAGTGAATCTAGGACAGCCAAGGCTACACAGAGAAACCTGTCTCGAAAAACAGAACAAAAAACAAACCAAAAAAAAAAAAAAAAAAAGGGAAATAATTCATATATTTTAACATATACTTCTATTTGATGCAGAATAACTGAATTTGTGGCTATCCTAGGCTACATAGTAAACACTTGCTCTAAAAACAACAAAAGGCATATGGACTTTGACACTGCTTTAGTAAAACATGAACCACTGGAATAAACTGTAGATTTTTGGTTGGCTCATTTCTTGAGTTAGGTTCTCATTAGGTGTGTGGTGGTTGGCTCTGAAATCATTTGTAGTGCAAGCCACCTACAAATTCCTGATTCTCCTGCCTTATCCTCCCAAATGCTGGTATTTCAGGTCTGTCACCATAATGGGTGTAAGGGGGAAAAAAAATCTATAAGCAAGTATTATGCTTATTTGCTTTTAGGCTGAAGGTATTCTGATTTTGGTTACATTCTTTCTCCTGAAATTCTCCTATTTTATAATTCAAGTAGTTTCAGACATGTCCAACCCATCAACTAGAAGCTCCTTTTTCTCCAATCTTCTCAAAACTCTCCACATGTCTAATCCATGCATCCACGCATCCATCCATCCAACTCTTTTATTCAAAAGCCAGGGCTCAGAAGATGGGTCAGTAAAGTAACTTTGCATGCAACCATGAAAATTTGAATTTTCCAAAAGCCTGGCATAGCAGCACACTTTTGTAATCCCAACATTGGAAGAGTAGACATGAATCCCTGGTGTTTGCTCGCCAGCCAGCCACTTTAGCCTAACCCACAAGCCCCAGACTGATGTAGAGAACCTGTCTCAAAAACGCTGGCACTTGACTGTTTGAAAGGTGTCTCTAGCTATTACTAAATGTCCTATGTTGAAGATTGGTAGTAAACAGGAAATGAAAGAAGAAAAGGCACGAAGTATTGTTCAGTGGTAGATTTAACTTAGCATGTGCAAGTCCCTGGTTGTGATACCCAGTACTGAAGGGGAGAAAAAAATTAAAGAACCATACACACCCGGCTTGGCAGCTCCTAAATGAGTGGAAGCAAACCAGCACATCCAACGCCAGCCGTTTAACCCTACTGACAATTATTTGTCAGATACCAGGCCCTTTTTCATTTTCTTTTCAACCTTCTCAGTAATGTTATAGAGCCAGGACAACAGAAAGGGGGGAAACTGCCCATTCAAAGTTGACGCATTTCATCACCATCCCCAAAAGCCTGAGTAAAATAAGACCATTTAGAACAGTGATTCTCAACCTGTGGGTTTCAACCTCTTTATAGCAAATCTGTCTCCAAAAATACTTACATTAAAATTCACAACAATAGCAAAATGATCTTAGCAGAAGGGTTCAAAGGCTCTCATCAAAAGCCACACAGGCTTCTGGCAAAAGTAACTTAAAAGTCTGCAGTAAGCTTTCGGGACAGTCCTTCCCCACTCCAACTCCCAAAACAACACAGACACGTGACACACATCTTTCCCAGCAGTTGGTTTTGGTTTTGGTTTGATTGATTGATTGATTGATTGATTGATTGATTTATGAGACAGGGTTTCTCTGTTTTAGCCTTGGCTGTCTAGGACTCACTTTGTAGACCAGGCTCGCCTCAAACTCACAGCAATCCTCCTGTCACTTGCCTTCCAAGTGCTGGGATTAAAGGTGTGCACCACCACACCTGGTTTATCCCAGCAGTTGGGAGGTGGAGGCAGGTAGATAGATGTCTTTGAGTTTGAGGAGTGTGTTTCAGGACAGGCAGATCTGCATAATAAGAGAGACCCTACCTCAAAAAACCAAAAGAACAACAACAACAAAAAAAAAAAAAACAAAATCAAAAACAAACAAACAAAAACAAAAAACAGAACAAAACCCAACAACACAACAAAAGAAAAGCACATCCAACCATTATTGTGTTAATAATCAAACATTATTTTCAACAGAATAAATATCTAAGTCTTTGTTTCTTTTTTTTCCGACAGGGTTTCTCTGTGTTTCCTTGGCTGGCCTGGACTCACTTTGTAGGCCAGGCTGGCCTCAAATTGGATATACCTGCTTCTGCCTTTGAGTACTGGAATTAAAGGAGTGTGCCATCATGCCTGGCTTCAGTTTTAGTTTCTAATATGTAAATATTAATGGATAAAACCCAAATGAATTGTGTGGTATCCTCAAAGTAAGAACAAAGGTATTCTAAGTGAAATTTTAAGAAATGCCACCGAAAGGGTACTGCACAAATACACAGAATGGAATATTGAGCCTCTTTTATGAAAGGTTTGTATAACTGACACAGACAGCCGAACTATACTAATATACCAATAACGGATGACCAACAAATGTGGTTCTCAGGAAAGCAACACAGAAAGTCTCAGAGAACTCTAAACTAATTGGTACACATAATTAAAAACCAAGCCAGGCACGGTGGTGCACGCCTTTAACCCCATCACTTGGGAGGCAGAAGCAGGAGGATCGCTGAGTTCAAGGCCAGCCTGGTCTACAAAGTGAGTCTAGGACAGCCAAGGATACACAGAGAAACCCTGTCTCAAAAAACCAAACCAAACCAAACCAAACCCTCACAAAAACAAACAAACAAAAACAAAAAAAACCCAACCAACCAAAAATAAATAAAATACAAGCAAACAATTTCTTTTTTCTTAAGGTCTAGCAAGCCCCAAGACTGACAGACTCACATGATGGAAAAACTGACTCCCATGGGTTACCCAATCTCTTCCTGAGCCTGTGTGCACAAACAAATAGCATGTAAAAAAAAAAAAAAAATTTTTTTTTAAATCTAGGAAAACCAGGCAGAGATGCTGCAGAACCTGCATAAGGATAAGGGAGCTGATGGTTTAACCACTGTGTTTCATGCCATCTCTTTGGTGCTATTTTCCTCACTTTTGTTCAGTATTTTTATAGTAGAGACTTGATAACAGAATTCAAGAAAATCTTTAATGGAGCCCAGGCTGGCGACAACAGGCTACTTGGAAGCTGAGGCAGAAAGAAGCTATGTGAGCAAGTGAGAGAAACTAATCTCAAAATAGAAACTAAAAAGAGCGGGCTGGAGAGAGGGCTCAGCAGTTAGAAGAACATACACTGCCCCTACAGAGGACCTAAGTCAGATTCCCAGCATACCCACCACCTGACTCACAACTACCTGCACTTGCAGCTCCACGGGATCGGACTCCTCTGGCCCTAGAACTCACTTGCACAGATCTGCACACATACACATGTTTAAAATAATCCTGGGCTGGGGGAAGGCAAGCAAAAAGAAGGCTACTATTGTGTGTAGCTCAACAGTATAGTGTGTCTGTTATGTAAGCCCCAAGTTCAACTCTCAGTGCCTCAAAAAGCTAGTACTGCAAAAACAAACACCCAAACAATCCCCCTCTTCCACACCCACATTTCTTGTTAAGTGTAGAGGGAAAAACTCTGAAAAACTATTCAAAGAATAAAAACACTAAAATTTATGGTTAGGAAAACAACGCTATGTGTATTCGCTGAAAATTTATGTGAAAGGCCTAAGCCAATCTCTAGTATACAACTAGCACTTAATAACAACTGTTTGCAATAGGAAGTGGAGCTTTGACAATGGTGACCCAGCAGCACATTACAAGCCTAAGAGTCATGACACTGCTTAGTCAGCATTCCATTCAAATGGTCACCACTTCTAAACTTCTAGTACATATACGTAACTGGAAAACTTTACATGGATCTCATATCCCTTCACCAAAGAAGCTGGATCAGTACAGAGTTTTTGGGCTAGGGATGGTGTAGCTCAGTAGAACATCTGCCTAACATGTACGGGCAATGTGCCCAACCCCTGTGCTGAGGGTTGGGACAAGCTGAAAATTTCAGAGTTCTCTATCACTAGCCTCAACCAATCCAACATCCTCTTCTAACCACCACGGGTGCCACAATTGTGAACATAACCTTCCTTCTCCATAATTAAAACCAAGGGCTGGAGAGATGGCTCAGCGGTTAAGAGCACTGAATGATCTCCCAGAGGTCCTGAGTTCAATTCCCAGCAACCACATGGTGGCTCACAACCATCTATACTGGAATCTGATGCCCTCTTCTAGCCTGCAGGTGTACATTCAAAGAGAGCACTCATACATAAAATAAAGTCTTCAAAAATTATTTTAAAAACACAAAAGTTAGGCCAGCCCCCATAATGCTCAGATCCCATGAACTACTCCCTTCGCTGTCTGATGGTCATTAAACTTGCATAACTTGTCACGTTTAGTTATTAAAGTTTTGGTTAATTTACCACTGTTAAGTCTTCTACAAAGCTGTTGTACACACATTTTAAAATGTACTTCTCTTCAAAGTACACTACTGACACTGGGCTCTTGACTCTGGATAACTAAATATACATCCCAAAGCTTACTATAGGCAAGATTCTATATGAATACTGACTTAAAAGAACAGTCATGAAAACACAGATGCTATGCTTCTTATCAGAGCAGCCAAAATAGAAAACAAAAAACAGAAGGAAAACCCTTTCCACCCAAAATACTTCTTTTTGGTTTTTCAAAACAGAGTTTCTCTGCGTAGCCCTAGCTGTCCTGTACTCGCTTTGTAGAACAGGCTGGCTTTGAACTCACAGAGATCTGCCTGTCTCTGCCTCTCAGAGTGCTGGGATAACAGGTGTGCACCACCATGCCCAGCACCTGCCTCTTTTTCTAATTATAGTGCAGGTAGTGACAGACTACATAACCAAAGAGTTCTAGAAAACCCCACTGGTTGAGCACAGAATCCAAGGCTCAGTAGTCAGTGAGCAGTGCTACCTTGACCATGTCCCCAGTTCTCCTCTCCCTCCCGTCTCAATGAACAGAATTCAATCTAGCTAATGGTTACACAAGTAACTCAGATGATAGATAAAATTATCTTGAAATGTAAAAACATTTTACAGAGCTTAAAGTAGGGTTGGTAAGATGCTATGCTTCTGCTAAGTCTAATGACTTGAGTGCAGTAGGGACCCACATATTAGGTGACCCTTCTGACCTCCTTGCGTGCGTGCCTCTGTGTACGTACACACACACACACACACACACACACCCTTCTCCTCATTAACAAATATAATAATAAATAACCTTAAGTAAAACCCAAACATAACACAGTTTTCGAAGCCAGGTAGTCCAGACACTTAAGAGGCTGAGGTAGGAGAACCAATCACTTGAGTCCAGGACTTTAAAAACCAGAGAGGAAGGGGGAAAACATTTTTGGTGGGTAAGGTGGAAGGGGTTGAAGATGGTTTTCAATACAGGACAGCAAAGCCTCAAATTGAGAACCATTCTCCTGCCTCAGCTTCTGGAGTGGGATTAGAGGTGCACCACCATGCCCACTCCAAACACTGTTCTTGGGTGTGTGTGTGCGTGTGAAGATTTATTTTATATGTTCTAGCTGTATGTACACTTGCATGCCAGAAATGGACATCAGGTTCCAGTGCAGACGGCTGCGAGCCACCATGTGGTTGCTGGGAAGTGAACTCATGACCTCTGGAAGAACAGACTGAGTGCTCTTAACCACAGAGCCATCTCTCCAGCCCCAAACACTATTCTTGATATTGTCCAAGCAACCCAGAGCGAAGAACATTGGTATGATTTTATGAGAAGAGGGCGTATTTTTAAGCTAAGGTATAGCTCAGTGTAAAACACTGCCTGGCAAGTATAAGAAAGCCCTCTTCTGTTTGGAGAAATTCCAACTTTTAACTTTTCTTTACCAATTCTAAAACTGTCTAGGTTTACATTATTATTCATAAGTTAAGAGGGAAATGAAACAGAACACTAAATCTCAGCTGGAACACAGAACTACCATAAAACCCAAGAGAGACAAAAAAGGAACTCACCTTTATTAAAGAAAAGGGTATGCTTGGGGCTAGAGAGATATTTGGCAGCAAGAGCATTTACTGCTTTCCACAGAGGACCTGGGTTCAATTCGCAGCACCCACAAGGTGGGCCACAACCATCTGTAATTCCAGTTCCAGGGGATCTGACACCCTCTTCTGGCAACAAATACACACATTGTGCATATCTATCTATCCAAATATCCACCCACCCAAAACATTCACCACATAAAATCTAACTTTAAAAGAGGGGTGTGTTGCGGGGCATGGTGGCATATGCCTATAATCCCAGCTGGGGAGGCAGAGGCGGGTGGATCTCTGAGTTCAAGGTCAGCCTGGTCTACAGAGTGAATTCTAGGCCAGCTGGGCTACACAGTGAAACCCTTACTTGAAAAAAATCAAAAAGAAAAATTAAGCATCTTATTTTTCAGTTGTATGATTTGTTTTTGAGACAAAGCCTTGCTATTTACTATTTAGACAATGATATCCCAAATTCAGTATGTAGCCCTAGTACTTGGATCACACATGTATGCCTCCAGACTCTGCTAAATTCTAAAAAAAAAAAAAAAAAAAAAAAAAAACACTGAAAAACTCAGATCCATGGAGAAAAAAGAATGTTACCATAAGTACAATCAATGTTTTTGAAAGATTTATTGGGGAGAACGCAATTACTAGCAGTCAAGCCCATCCTTGATAATTTTTTAAGTTTCCTTTTCTTTTTTGAGAAAGGGTCTCTCATGAAGCTTAAGCCAGAACTAGGGTTACTTCTGCTTTAGTCCCCCAAACATTCCAATCACAAGGAAGGGTTAGGATTATACATTTGTGCCACCACACCTATTTCTCTAATTTTAATTTCTACTGGAAAATAACCCACTTTATGGAAAACCAGGCATAGCGGCAGATGAGGGAGGAGGACAGGAGCTCAAGACCAGTCTTGGATGCGTGAGCCCCTGCTGCTCTGACAGTGGATGGGGTTCGGTTTTCAGGACACACATGGTAGCTCCTGACAGTGAGGCCTACGGGATCCAACACCCTCTTCTGACCTTCAAGGGACCCAAGCACACATGTGGAGCATATACATATACGCAGGCAAAACAATCATATAGACAAAATAAGTATTTTTTAAATGAAAAAACACAACAAAACCCCTTCATTGTTCATCATAATGAAACAGTTTTCTTAATGATACGTAACAGAATGGAGAACCATACAATAATGGGTGAGCCAAACTAGTAGTAGACACCATAACTGTACGCAGCCAGGGTAGGACCCTATCTAAACAAACCAAGGACCTCAGGGCTGAGGTAGGGCTCCTGAAAGCCTAGGGTCTGATCCCAGCACCACACAAGGCACGATGGCACAACAAAACTACTCTCAGCACAAGGAAATGGAGGCAGATCAGAAACTGAAGGTCATCCTCACCACATCGCAAATCCAAGAGCAGCCCAGGATACATGAAATTGTGTTTTCTTTGAACTAATCTTGGAGGTCAAGAATAAAATAGCATGTAAATAGACCGTATTTACCATCTCAGTCTCTCAAGTATCTATAAAACATGGCTAATTCTAGTCCCTACATTTGAAAATGGTTTTTAAGAATTATGTCTGTAACTACAAGTGAATTGCTTAAAGAGGCCCAGGCACATAGGAGGCCCTCAATAAACTTTGCTTATTACTCATCTTATTTAGACGTTACCTGTAAGAGGGAAATGCTTTAGTAATAAACCCTACAGTTTTTCTTTGTTTAGGCCTGAATTTGAGGCCCTCCTGCCTTTCTACCACACCCAGCTTAAATCCATTCTCTGGAATTAGCTTTCCTCACAACACAAATTTACAAGTAATTATGTTTAGATTCTTTCCCTCTTGTGTAAAAATAAAAGCCATTTTAACTGTTCTAATAAATTAGAACTTCAAAACTCCAAATGGGAGAAAGAATTAGAGGATATTTCCTAAGTGATTAAAAATATAAAGGGCATAAAAACACCAGACTTTTCAGCCTGGTGGTGGTGGCACACGCCTTTAATCCCAGCACTCAGGAGACAGAGGCAGGTGGATTGACTTGAGTTCAAAGCCAGCCTTGTCTACAAAGCAAGTCCAGGACTGCCAAGACTACACAGGGAAACTGTCTTGGGGAAAAACAAAAAACAAAAACCACCACCACCACCAACAACAAAACCCAAGCAGCAACAACAACAACAACAACAACAAAAACACCAGACTTTTACAACACTTTGTTAGGAGAAGAGGGTCTCCAAGACAGTAACAACTTATCCTTTCATGCTTATTCTTTCAAAAGGTCGTTGTAAAACTGGCTGGCTGTGGTAGCTCACTGCCAGTAATCCCAATACTTGAGAGGCTCAGGCAGGAGAATAGCTTTGAGCTGCAGCCCAGCCATAGCTATCGAATGGCTCTAAAACAAAGAACAGACAGGATGGATGAGGCAGTATACGAATAATTCCAGGACGTGGACAGGTAGAGACAGGAGTATCAGAACTTCCAGATTTTTGGCTACACGTCACGTTTGATTCCTGCTTGGTACTATAGGAGACTGTTCCTCCAACCCCCAAAAGCAACAAAAGGGTCTTTGCATAATCAAATAAGGCACACTGATATGAAATAAGGTCACATATATTATTTCTGAAAGTCAAGGAACTGATCTAAAGCCTATATATAGTTAAAATATCATAACTGAACCTTTTGTCGGAGGTAGTCGGGTGGTAGATCACTTGCCTAGCATGTTCCAGATCCTGCATTGCATTCCCAGTTACCCCATCCTCAAAATAAGCAGCTAACAACTCTGAAACCCACACTTCCAATTTACTATAAGAAAAGTTTTCCACACGTACAAACAGGTAGAGATAGAGGCTGTGTGACAGCTGCATACACATTCAACTTGAATAGTAACAGCCAAGTAAGAAATCAGCTCTAGGTCAGGCAGAGGTGGCAAAAGCCTTTAATCCCAGCACTTGGGGGACAGAGGCAGGTGGATCTCTGTGACTTCCAGGCCAGCCTAGACTACAAAGTGAGTCGTGGACAGTCAAAGCTACACAAGGAAACCCTGTCTCAAAAAACCAAAACAAAACTCAGAAAGAAAAAGAAAAAGAGAAGAACTCAGTTCTGAAAAGTGTACCTATTGTAATCAAAAAACTTTTCAGACCAAGTCTCACTAACTGCCTGCCTCTCATGTTAGAAGAAAAAAACACCTGTAGCTTAAAACAAAACAAAACAAAAACAAAACAATGTTAACTTATTTTGGGTCTCATTATAAAGATCACCTATGGGCACTATACACCAAATTACCATTTTTCAACTCAAATCAATGTTTCTACAATCCTCAATTACAGCCAAAAGACTCTTGCTTTTCATGGAATGAGTTCTGGGTACAGTCCCAAGAAGAAAAATCTTTGAAACAATTTGCAATATTTCAGACATAAAACAATTACAAACAGTTCCCAACTGTAAAACTGCAGATTAATGCAACAAGGTTACCCTACTTATACTCAAAAGAAACAATTTGAGAAGTTTTGCCCAACATGTATATTTTCTTTCATTAAGTGAAACCCACAGACTGTAACTGGAAAATGGAAAACTACGCAGAAATGTAAAATCGTTATTTTGAACAACTTGGTCTTTGGACCCTGAAGACTGTTTCACAAGCAGAAGGGCATACTCAAGTTTTAAAATTATTTCTCCCCACCTGCTCATTGAGCCAAATGAGGACTACATGCTGAAGCAATCAGAAAAGCTTGCAATAAAATGTTCCAAAGGTTCAGGAGTTCCCACCGTAGAACTACAAACAACAAAGTCTTCCTTTCTTAGCCAAGCGTGGTGGCGCACGCCTTTAATCCCAGCACTTGGGAGGCAGAGGCAGGTGGATCTCTCGAATTAGAGGCCAGCCTGGACTACAGAGCGAGTTCCAGGACAGCCAAGGCTACGAAGAAAAACCCTGTGTAGGGTTTCTCGAAACAAACAAACACACACCAGAACAATAGTAACAACAACCTGCCTTTCTTATGAAAAAAGACAACCAACCCCAAGGCAGCATTTTCTGTCGGGTGGAGTTGCCAGATTTCTATACCAGTACCGCCAACCCTTAAGATCTTTAAGGTATAGGCGGAAACCGTTTAAAAACAAAACCCGAAATCACCAGAGCAGCGAGCGCTCTCCCCACGTGTGCAACAGCTATTAAACTTCACGAGCTCCAAGCAAGGTTTCACGTCTGCTCCACGGATTGGCGAACTAAGGGGGGGGGGACGCAGACGGTATCCGTTCAAACGCCTTTCTCAAGGTCACGCTCCCGCAAACCCCCCACGCCGGGCCGGGGACCCCGGATCTCTGACCTTTCCGCCCCGAGGAGGCGGCACGGCGCAGCGTGCTCCGCTCTCTCCCATCCTCGGCTCGAACGCTCACCACCACAAGGTTCTCGGGCTAAGGAGACACCTCGGCTACCCCTCCGTAGAGCTCCGCGGGACTTGGGGACCCCGGGGCGGCGTTCCCGCCCGCACCCCGCACCCCCCCCCGGTGGTCCCAGGCCGAGCGCCACTGCTCCGCGGGACCCAGGGAGGTCCACTCACCGTCGCTCTCGGCCCTGACGAGCAGGGACATGCCCTTCAGCCGCTCCACGTAGCCGGAGGACACATGGCCGGTGCCCCGGTCGTCCCACTGCCGGTCCTCGTTGAGCGTGTAGACCTTCACCCGCCGCCGGGTGTCGGTCATCCTGCCGGCCGGGGGGGCCCCGCCCGAGTGGCCCTCGGGGACGGTGTCCGGGAAAGGCGGGCGGCCGCAGACGGGGGACTCCGGGACCTCAGTGCCGCCGCTGGCCGCCGCGGAGCTGCCCCGCCGCCGCCGCTCGCATGGCCCGCTCCCGGGGCCGAGCCCTGGGCCGCCGCCGCCGCCGCTTTCTCTCGCCGCCCGCTCCTCGGCGCTATTGTCCGGGCCGGATGAGCGCGGCCGCCCAGCAGCCCCGGGCAAGGGAGGCGCAGCGCTGCGCGGCCCTATCGGCCCGCCGTTCACACAAAGGGGCAGCTCGGCTCACAGCCCTGCTCCTGCCTCCGCCATGACCTCCGCAGAGCCGCTTCCCGCGCCGCCGCCGCCTCCGCCTCCTCAGGCCGCCGCCGCCGCCATGTTTTCCTTCCTTGTACCTGGCCCAGCCAACTGCAGCGGAGCCTTCGCTCCGCTCCTCCCGCTTAAAGCATCCGAAGCCGATGAGCTAGCACTGTCGGGGAGACTCTGAACGCCCCGGGGCCACCCGAGAGCCCCTGGCTCTTCTTACAAGTCGCCTTCTCTACTCCACCGCCTCTTCCGTCTTCCTCACAGAGCCAAAGCCGCCGCCATCTTGGCTCGCCCCTCAAAAGCGGCGCGCGGGGCCACCTAGGCAGTAGCGGCAGGGGCGGCCCGCAGGCCCCACCACTTAAAGAGACAGGACCGAAGCCAGCGGCCTCGCTGCGGCGGAGGCCTCGCACCGACCGAGGACGCGGAGCTGCGGGGGTGGCGGGAGCGGAGGAGGCGGGACGCGAGTCGCGCCGGTGACGGACCGGGACTCCCTCGCGATGCCCTGCACGTACTGTCGTGCAAGCGCGGGCTGCGTGTGCGTCCGTCGCAGCCTGTATTCGTCATCAGCTCTGCACTGGGTTGGGAAAAGGGGTGTGGAGTGGGATGGCGCCCTTGCGAGCCAGTCTGGCGTTCTGGACTCTGACCGCGGAGCTCGCCCTTCTCCGTGTGTGCCTTCCCCGACCGCTTTGCAGTCGACCCGGGCTTCCTCCTCCCTTGGGTTGAAATTGAGAAGCTTCTGGGAAAAGACAGTTCGGACTGCGAGGTCGGCGGGATGCGGTGAGGCACGCACTGAGCCGGGCAAGTCTATAAACACTCGGCGCGGTATTCATTGCGTGGCATAGCTCGCAGGGGTCAGTCATTCTGAGCGCTCACCTCACCATACAGAGGCTGCTTTCCTTTCTCTCTTGGTCATCAGAGCTGTTCTTTAGCCCCACCTCCACCCCACTCCTTTTTTAAACAAAACAATATACACCTTGAAGGGCTTGCGAAGATAAATGCAGTACTGTATGATCAAGATGAATTTTTATTTTATTTTATTTTATTTTGACACCCGGTCTCACTATGTTGCTCTGACTGCCCTAAGCAACCGATGTGAAAAGCTGGGCCCTTCTCACCTCCTTCAGATACAAGTGCTTGCACAGGCATATCTGAAAGCATTTGCAAACAAAATTAGGAAGTACGTAAAAAAGAAAAAAAAAAAAAAAAAAAAGCAGTTGCTGTTTCTAAAGACTGGAATGCAATCGTCTCAAGCATCAATTTGGAGCCCATGGGCTCCAAAAAGATCAGATTATCAATCAGTATGACCCACTGGTATGCTGAATTTTTTTTTTTTTTTTTAAAGCTGTGGTTCTCAATCTTCCTAATCCTGTGACCCTTTAATATAGTTCTTTATGTTGTGGTGACTCCTCCCCTCCCCCCACCACCACAAGATTATTTTGTTGCTACTTCCCAACTGTAACTTTGCTATTGTTATGAATCATAATGTAAATATATGCTATGCGGAGTATCTGATATGCAACTCCTACGAAGGGGTCACTTGATGACCAGGGCGTGTGAGAACTGCTGTTTTTTTGTTTTTGTTTGTTTGCTTTGGTTTTGGAGACAAGAGTTTCTCTGTGTAGCTTTGGCTGGTTTGGACTTGCTTTGTAGACCAGGCAGGCAGGCCTCAAGCTCACAACGATCCGCCTGCCTCTGCTTCCCAAGTGCGGAGATCAAGGGCATGTGCTGCACACTGAATAATTCCTTATCTGCCTTAATACTTTACGCATCAAATAGGAGACTGTTGTTTTCATCCCTCTGAAACTTTTGCTGGAGGAAAGAAACAAATAAAGCACACCTAGCCAGACTCACGGTGGTTGTCTCCTGTCTTAAAGGAAACCATTTATAAACTAATTTGTGTCTCCTGGAGCCATTCCCCTCTAGAATAACTTTATTCTAAATTGGTATACTCTGGGTCTTCCTAGTCCCTATAAAGTGTATTTTAGAGACTTTGAATCAGGCCAAACCAGAATATGTATGTCTCAGAATTTCTGAATAGCCAGTACTCAGCAGAGCTGGGGCTTAATGGATATTTTAATACAGATTTAAGCAGGAGTTAAGAGGAAGTGAGGAGCTCAGAGAGACATCCCCCAGTACATGAGTTTAGGCTTCTCAAAAACTTAGTGTTAGCCGGGCGTGGTGGCACACCTCTGTAATCCTAGCACTTGGGAGGCAGAGGCAGACGGATCGCTGTGAATTCGAGGCTAGCCTGGTCTACAAAGTGAGTCTAGGACAGTCAAGGCTACACAGAGAGACCCTGTCTCAGAAAACAAAACCAGAAACAAAACAAAAAAAAGATTGACAATCTAACAAAATTCCTAGAAAGTGACTGAGGAAAGGAATGAGACCCTACCTAAGGTGGTGTACATTCAGGCCTTAGGACTGGCTCATTGCTATTTTGAAAGAAGAAAAAATATATAAATATATATAAACACGTTGACATATTTTAAAAATCTGTTTTGCTGGGTTCTTATACCTCTACTTCCCAACCCCCCCACCCCCCAGCACTAGTAGGAGAGAAAGGAAGTTAGAGGGGAGAGGGGTTTAGACTACTTTCTGCTGATTAGGGACATAGTAGAGTTTTCCTTGAGGCAAGTCCAATTTTGTTGTCAAAATCCCCAGCAGTTCAGCAAACACAGCAGTAGGACCAACAGGGAGCAGCCGCCACCACAGGTCTTCTTGGGGCTCTTCCATTCATACCCTCTCCAGAGTCCCCAGAATTAAGCTGCTGGCTAAGAGCATGCCCCTGCTAGAGCACAAGGCAAATCACAATCACCTGCTGTGAAGCAGTCTCTTATCCCACACCTAGGATTAAAACAAAAACATTCATATACTGTAACTGGGTTTTTAAAGAAACCAAAACTCTCTCAACACACATACACAAAGGGACCATCTCTATGTTGGTAATATTCATAGCAAAAAAATATTTTTTTTTTGCAAAAATTTTTTTACAGTGCTCTGGGTGGTGGTAGCACACACTTATAATTACAGCACCCAGGAGGCAGAGGCAGGTGCATCTCTGAGTTCAAAGGCAATCTGGTCTACAGAGTGAATTCCAGGACAGCCAGGGCTACACAGAGAAACCCTGTCTCAAAAAACCAAAACCAGCCAACCAAACAAAATCCTCACGGTGAAATTCTTTGGGCTGCAGAAATGGCTCACATCTTGAGACAGGGTTTCTCTTGTAGCCCTGGCTGTCCTGGACTTACTTTGTAGATCAGGCTAGCCTCGAACTCACAGAGATCTGCCTGCTTCAGCCTCCTGAGTGCTGGGATTAAAGGCATGAGCCACCATGCCTGTCTGTGCTATGTTACTTTTTTTTTTTTTTTTTTTTTTTTTTTGGTTTTTCAAGACAGGGTTTCTCCGTGTAGCCTTGGCTGTCCTGGACTGACTCTGTAGACCAGGCTGGCCTTGAACTCACATTGATCCACCTGCCTCTGCCTCCCGAGTGCTGGGATTAAAGGTGTGCACCACCACACCTGGCTGTGCTATGTTACTTTTTAATTAATGGTGACAAAACACCATGACCTAGGCACAACACTGGAGCCATAGCTGAGAGCTTATATTTTCATACATTTACTGGGAGGAAGTTATTTACTTGGCTTCTGCTTTTAGGTCACAGTCCATTGTTGAGAGAATCAGGACAGGAACTCAAAGCAGGAACCGGAAGCAGAAGCCTTGGAGGCATGTGGTTTGTTGGTTGCTTTGGCCCCTCTTGCTTACTTTTCTTATAAAGCACAAGACAAAGTTCTCAGTGAATGGTACCATGTGCTGTGGACTGGGCACTCCTGCATCAGCTGAGAAGACAATCCCCAACAGACATGCTCATAGGGCGGTCTGGTAGAGGCAATTCCTCAAGGGCGTGTTTTCTCTCAGAGGACTCTAGGCTGTATCAAGTTGACAATTAAAACAAAGTCAGACACATAAGATCTGTTTAACCAGAGGAACGTGAAGCAATCTTTTGCCTTCTATTCTTGTGCACACAGCCAACTCTTTCACTTTTAGATTATTTACAGTACCAAAAGTTCATATGTGGGGTACAAAGCAAAGTTCCAGATACAGACTGCTATTTGTTGGCTTGCCACATTTTCATTTGTTTGTTTGTTTTTGAGACAGGGATCCTCTGTGTAAGAGTTCTGGCTGTCCTGGACTTGCTCTGTAGACCAGGCTAGGCTTGAACCCACAGATCGCCTGGCCTCTGCCTTTCAGGTGCTGGGATTAAAGGCCTGCACCACTACCACTGCCAGACTCAAACTTAACTCTTGATGACAAGAAATTTGTGAATAGAAGAACAAAATGTGGCAAGCCAAGCCAGGTAGCGGTGGTGCATGCCTTTAATCCCAGCACTTGGGAGGCAGAATCAGGCAGATCTCAGTGAGTTTGAGGCCAGCCTGGCTTACAGAGTGATTCTAGGACAGCCAAATCTACAGAGAAACCCAGCCTCAAAAAAAAAAAAAAAGGCTAAAGAGATGGCTCAGTGGTTAAGAGCACTGCTTGCTCTTCCAGAGGTCCTGAGTTCAATTCCCAGCAATGCATGGTGTACATGCAGGCAGAACATTGTATAAATAATAATAAAGAAATAAATCTTAAAAAAAAAAAAAGACAGGGTTTATTTTCTGGGTGGTGGTTGGCACACTCCTTTAATCCCAGCACTTAGGAGGCAGAGGTAGGTGGATCTCCATGAGTTCCAGGATAGCCAGAGCTGTTACACAGAGAAACCCTGTCTCGAAAAACCATAAAAAAAGCCAGGCGGTGGTGGCGCACGCCTTTAATCCCAGCACTGGGGGAGGGGCAGAGGCAGGTGGATCAATGTGAGTTCGAGGTCAGCCTGATCTACAAAGAGTCCAGGACAGCCAAGGCTACACAGAGAAACCCTGTCTCGGGGAAAAAAAAAATCACACACACACACACATTAAGTTTGTCAGTGTAGTCTAAAGCCTATCTGCTAATGTATTAGTTATACACAACATGGCTAGAACATGGGCTAGAGAGATGGCTCAGAAGAGCCCTGTCTAGTCTTCCACAGGTCCTAAATTCATTTCCCAGCAACCACATGGTGGCTCATAACCATCTATAATGAGATCTGGTGTCCTCTTCTAGCAGGCAGACACACATGCAGGCAGACCATTGTATATATAATGAATAAATAAATAAATAAATTGTGACTGTCTAGACAGTCAGCTCTCTGTCCTGTCAATACTTTTGGAAGTTGCTTGCCTACACTTCCTTCATATTAGATAGATTTTCCTTCTGGGGTCTCTAATGGGGTTGAATACTAGATAGCCACAGTATTAATATAAGTTTAGTTTAAAAAATTTAGACATTAGGATAAGAATCAGTAGCATAGGATAGTGGAATAATTTCTTAAAAATAGTTAACTACAAATGGACTGGTCCTTGCAAATATTGACTTAACGGATAATTCTTATTTTGTTGTATATAGCTTATTTTATTAAATAGAAAGGGGGAGATGAAGGAGAGATAAACCTATCTTTTATGATCCCAAGTGTGGGATCGGAACGGTCTTGTGAGAGAACAGGGTGGTTAATCCACTAGAAGACCAACCACCTCGTGCAGGAGCTTGATTGTTGCCAGCTGAAAAGATCCCATGACCAGACTCTAGGAGAAGATATATAAATGAGCCCAAAACTGAAGGTGGAGCTTTTGGAGACTTGGGATAGTTTTTGGCTGTTCAGCACTCCTCTTTGAGATGTTCCTAGAGAGAACTGCTCAAGTGAAGGGTTCAGGGCTCCGGCTCCTGCTGAGGTTCCCGGGTCTGGTTACTCCAGGTTCCAGTAGAAGAAATTCTGCTGAGTATGCCAGGAAAATCATTCCTCAGAACTGATATCATTATGGTTTTGTTATTGTATTCTTTAATCCTCTTTTCCAATTTTTTTTGGTTAGTCGGGTTATAAGTGACATATGCTCTGTTAATAAGTTGTTAATAAAATATATTTGTTAAGAAAATCGAGCCTACAATAAATAAATAAATCTTTTTTTCAAATAAATCTTTTTTAAAAGAATGTGGGAACATATTGTCCAGTTTATTGAAGAATAATAACACAAACAACTGTGAATTGACACAATAGGCCATTATCTGTATTTTTTTTTTTTTTTGAGTAATATCATGTATTTGTCTTTTTCTCTGTCTTCATTTTGTTGTTGTTGTTTTTTTTTTTTTTTTTCCGAGACAGGGTCTCTCTGTGTAGCCTTGGCTGTCCTGGACTCGCTCTGTAGACCAGGCTGGCCTCAAACTCACAGCGATCCACCTGCCTCTGCCTCCCGGGGGCTGGGATTAAAGGCGTGCGCCACCACCAACATGCCCGGCCGTTCTCTGTCTTCATTTTTTAAAAAATCATGATGCTGGGGTTCCAGTGCAGGGCTCGTGCATGCTAGAGAAGAAAGAACTCCACCCCTGACCTATATCCCCAGCCCTCTGCTACTCATATTTTTAAATCCTCTTGTTCCCTTTCTCCTTTCTTTCTGCTCCCTCCCCTTTTCTGAGAGGTCGTATGATACACCGCAGGCTAGTGACCTAACTCTGAACTCACTCAGGCAATAGAGAAACTTCTAAACAATTCAGTCTTTAGATTTGAAAAACTTAGTATCTAATCCCAGCATTTCAGAGGTGGAGGGAGGAAGATCAGAAGTGCAAGGTCATCTATGGTTACATAGTAACCTTGGTCCCTGGGGGGGGGGGAGAGTAAACATAAAAGTTTGCATCTACTCAAGTTTTGAGAAGGCCTCCATCTGCAAAAATACTCACATATCTTCCTCCCTTCCATTTGGGAGTACTGGATCCCTTCTGAATCATGTCAAATCCCTGCTTCCTTTTATATCTCGTACTTTACTAATCCCCCCTCCCCAATCCTGTTATACACAATTTAACATCTTTGGTGTCCAGATGACAAAGAACTTTTTATTTGGAAGTATTATTTTTGTGGTGAGATAATGATGATGATGATGATGATGATGATGATGATGATGATGATAATGATGATTATATTGACAAAGAGAAAATGACTTGTCATTTTTGAGTATACAAGTGCCCGTGCACTCATTTCTCTTCACCGCTTTAAGACAGAATTGTATATATCCCAGGATGGATTCAAACTCTGCAGTCAAGAATGTTCTTGAATTTTCCTGCTCCTTCTCTCTGTACTTCCAGAGTACGAGTAATACAAGTCTACCATTATACCTGGCTTCTTTTCCACCTTTCATAATCCAAAGTGGCAAGGATGGTAGATATAAAAAGTATCAATTTTAAAAAATGGCATGGTCTTGCTATGTAGACCAGATCATCCTCAAATCTCTGTTTCCTGCCTCTGCCTCCCAAGGGCAGGTATGCAGCATCCTACACTATAGACACTTTTAAAGCTGTCTCTAATGGCCTACAGATTGTGCCTTGGTTTTTGTAATTCCAAACACTCTTGCTAACTTTTTTTAAAGGGGCCAATATGATGTTCCTTAAACAGTGAAACAATTCAGTCTCTCACTATCTAGTCACAGTAACTAGGGTTTGTTGTACTTGACAGAAGTCAGTCCAATAGGGAGTTTGCATTTTTCAGACTGTTACCAAGTGAGAGGGACAGGCATGTGTATATTGTGTGTACCCACAATTCCATCCTCCATGTAAAGAAATGTCTGCACCACTGAGAAGAAAGCAGAACGTTCTGGAGGCGGGGCTCAAGCTATCTCCCATGGCAGAGCAGTTCCTTCCTGAGGTCTGTTAATGAGATGGCTTTGTCCTTCCTATCTGGTCCCTCTCTACCTCTGGAATTTATCCTGCTTTGCTGGATGCAGAAGCAACTTTTCTCTTAACAACTGCATGAGAAAACACCTGAGATGACTTTTTTTGGGAAAAAAAGATTTATTTTTTTGTGTATCAGTGTTTGTCCGTGTGTGTGTGTGTGTGTGTGTGTGTGTGTGTGTGTGCGCGCGCGCGCCTGGTGCTCTTGGAGGCCAGAAGAGGGTGTTAAATTTCCTGTGACTGAAATTACAGGCATCTGTGAGGCCGCCCTGTGAGTAGTGGGAAACAAAACTGGGTTCTTTACAAGAGAAGCATGTGTTCTTCATTGCTGAGCTATCTTCTAGTTCCAAAAACCTACGATGATTCTAAAGCTACTCTCAGAGTGCCTTGAGATGCCTTGGTGTGTGAGTAAAGGCACTTGCTGCTAAGCCTGATGACCTGAGTTTGATCCTTGAAACCCACATGCTGGAAGGAGAGAACCAATTCCCCTAAATTGTCCTCCGACAGCCACACACCTCTTTCTCTCCCACAGAAATAAAATAAATGTTAAAAAAGTTACTTTCAAGTTCTTTGGCATTTTTCTTTCTTTCTTTTTAAACTTTGTTTTTGTCTATGAGTGCTTTATCTGCTAAAGAGGGCATCAGATCACATTATAGATGGTTGTGAGCCACCATGTGGTTGCTGGGAATTGAACTCAGGACCTCTATGAAGAGCAGGCGGTGCTCTTAACCACTGAGCCATTTCTCCAGCCCCTCAAAGACAGTTTTCAAAGACTCCAAAAATGGAGTCTTTGCTGGTTGTGATGGTACATGCCTCCATTTCAAACCCTTGCAGGGACAGAGGTAGATGATCTCTGTGGGTTTGAGATCCTGCCTCTTCAGAGAGAGGGAGAGAGAGAGAGAGAGAGAGAGAGAGAGAGAGAGAGAGAGAGAGAG
>OU015742.1:192316563-192336308 GCA_907169655.1 Acomys percivali
ACACACACACACACACACACACACACACACACACACACACACACACACACACACCAGGCTAAGGTAGAGAGTGGTTGAGGAAGATACCCAACGTTGACTTCTGGCATCCACGTGTATGCTACTCACTTGTATATATTCATGCACATACACACACGGGAAAAAAAAAAAACCTGCTGGTAATAGATACAGTGTTTCAGGCAATAGGTTTTCTTTCTTTGTTAGTAATAGGGATTGAAGTGAGGATCTTTCACATTCTAGGTAGGCAATTTACCACTAAGCCATGCTTGCAACCTTTTATTGGCTTGTTTATTATTTAATAACGTGTGCATGATGTGCACACAGGAATGTGGCATATTCAAGGCATGCCTGTGGAGTTTAGAGGATAACTTTGAGGAGATGGTTCTCTTTCTCCATCATGGGTTCCAACTGAGATAACCTATAAGCATCAAATTGGCATTCAGTCTAATAACCCAGCGCCAGTCTGTGTCAGACCACCATTTTTCTTTTTGCTAACTAACAACATTACTAATAACTCATCTCTCAATTGTCAATCTCAATCTCAGCTTTGTTATTTGGCTGAGTGCTGGAATGGCACAGCAAAACTGGCACTAATAGTCAGGCTGCCAACCTTTGTGCCCATCCCAGTGGAGGCAAATCCTGATACCTTCCCCATCATTAACCTCCTCCGTCAGAAACGTGACTTTGGCATTACGGCAGCCATCATCACGGCTATCACTATCTCCGCTGCTGCAGCAGTCACCGCCGCAGTGGCTATGTCATCACAGGTACAGACTGCAGATACTATTAATGAGGTGGTGGATCAAACATCCGCTGCGTTGGCTATACAACAAAGGACCTATCAACATTTGGTCTCTGGCTTGAGGATAGCTAATCAGAGGATGGATTTATTACAGGAACAACTAATTCAGCTCTACGAGCTCATTCAGACCACTTGTATTTCCCACCACAGACATGTGTGCGTTACCCCGATCCATTATGATTTCAATACATCCTTTGCCCAAAGTAAGCTTCTATCAGATTACCTTGCAGGAAATTGGACCTTGGAGGCTGAAGAGCTTTCCCGCCAACTTTTGTACCAGATTGCGAAGTTGAATGGCACCCGTATTCAGTCCCTTACCCTTGGGGACTTTACTTCCTGGCTGCACTCTGCATTTTCTTATAAAAAGGGATGGGTTATGCTAATTAGGGTCAAGCCAAGCGATGAGGATTGACCTGTCATGCTCCGTATGCAAAAAAGGTATTTGCACAAGCACCTATGAGACTCAGACACGCCACATTTAGATCAGATATAAGCAGCAGCTTCTGAGGGCTCGGGGTCTTTCGCTTCAGCTTCAAAGGGCACTCCCAATAAAGTGTTATCGAGAAGGATCCTGGTGTCAGCGTCTTTCCTGCTGGCGGGGAGGTCACGACATGTGTGTGTGTGTGTGTGTGTGTGTGTGGTGTGCCTTCAGGGACCAGAAGATGTTTTCAGATCCTTTGGAGTTGAAGTTATAGGTGGTGGTGAGCATTTCAATGTCGCTGTTGTGAACTGAACTCCAGCCTTCCACAAGAGCAACAAATGCTGTTAACTATTGAGTCATCTCATGACTTCTAGACACTGCTCTTTAAAAAAACCAAAACCAAAACCAAAACAAAAAACCACCCCCCCCAAAAAAAAAACTAAACGGAAAACAAAAACAAAAACAAAAACACCTCCCCCAAAAATACCAAACCAAAACCTCAAACAATACAAATTTAAAAAGAGCGGTATAGGCTCTTCCTTTTTAACTGTGAATAAACAGGAGCACTGTTTTCCCAGCACACTAGTCAAAGGTCAGTGCCATTTCCCATCTCTGCAGGGCTAATTAAATGAGAGATTAGTGTGGAAAGAGAGAGGTCATGGTCTAAGCATCTGCCTTGCAGCCGAGCCTCCTCTTAGGAGGTCCTGAAGAATGCCCGAGCGGAGCAAGCACTGGAGCAGCTGAGCCCAGAGAAGAGCCAGGCAGTCAGAGGAAAGGAAAAGCACAGCTTTGCAATGTCATAATCCAAGGCCAGGGGCCAGCTTTTGTATCAACTGTGTCCTTTACAGGATGGCTCTCCTTCTCTCCCTTGATTTCATCCAGTCATCATAGTGAGACAGATGTGACACAGGATTCCAGAGCCATCTGTGAACCACCTTATCCGCTTGTCCTTAGTTATCGATGGGAACTTGGTACTGTCCAAATGGCAGTTTTAGTTTTCTCAGCTGTGAGCAGGTGTAAGATATAAGGATGAGGGGCTGGAGAGGTGGCTCAGAGGTTAAGATTACTGTCTGTTCTTCCAAAGGTCATGAGTTCGATTCCCAGCAAACACATGGTGGCTCACAACCATCTACAGTGAGATCTGGTGTCCTCTTCTGGTGGACAGACACACATGGGGGCAGAATACTGTATAAATAATAAATAATTCTTAAAAAAAGAAAAAAGAAAAAAAAGAAGATACAAGGGTGATAAGAAGGCATGAAGGGGTGGCATGGAGTACAGCTGGAGAGATGGTTTAGTGGTAAAGAGCACTAATTCCTAGTTCAGAGGACCCAGGTTCAATTCCCAGGGTGTCTGATGCCCTCCTTAGTTTTCCACAGTGGTCAGGTATGCATGCTGTATATGCACATTCATACATGCAAAATATTCATAAAAATAAATAAATATTTTTTTTAAAGACAAAGAAAGCACAGGCTTTCTTCTGGCCCTCAGAAACCCCACCCAGATATGATGCATGGCTCTGATCCCCATGATTGGGAGGCTGAGGCAGAAAGATCTGTCAGTGGAAGGTCATTCTACTCTTTCCTTGAGTATCTAATTTTTTTCTGTATCCAGATGACGGTGAAACCACTGAAGTTTGTCACCAATAAGATTGAGACACAAGGTCCTCTCAGTCTTCAGTCCTCATGGATGACTCAGTTTGTTTTTGTATACCACCCAGGACCATCAGCCCAGGGGTGGTACCATCTATAGAGAGCCAGGCCTCCCCTCATCAGTCATCAATTAAGACAGTACCTCCTCAGAAACTTGCCTATCGGCCAGACTTGTGGGAGCATTTTCTCTATTACTATTTCCTCTTTCCAGATGTGATCCCATCCCTCCAGGAGAGGATGCCTTAATTTAGAGGGAATGTTTCAATCGGAGGAAATTGCTGTACAAGAGCTGCCAGTCTGGTTTATTACTTTGGTGCTGGGTATGGGAACTCCAGTCTTTGTGCTCAGAGAGCAAGCCTTTGAGTGAGTTCAGCTCCCCAGTTCCTCCACCTTTGTGTTTGTTTGTTGATTCAGTTTTGTTGTCATTATTTTGAGACAGTCCCACTAAGTACCCATAACTAGCCTTGAAATCAAGAGCTGTCTGCGTCAGACCGATACATGTTAAGATTCCAGATGTGGCCAGCCACTCCTGGCTTGAGTTCTTTAAAGAAAAACCCTGTCTTTAAACACAGGGTTGGCAAGATGGCTCAGAGGGTCAAGTGCTTGCTATGCACTTTGAGCCCTAAAACCTATGAAAAGGTAGAAATAAAGAAGCAATTCCACAAAGTTGTACTTGGATGTACACACACACACACACACACACACACACACACACACACTGTACACATATACCAATAATAATTTAAACAATTTAAAATTTAAACAAACAAAAAATTTTTTTTTAAATGTACAGGGGCTAGAGAGATGGCCCCGTGGTTAAGAGAATATACTGCTTTTCCAAAGGACCTAAGTTCAAGTCCCAGAAACCATGTCAGGCAACTCAGAAGCCCCTGTAACTCCAGCTCCTGGAGGGTCAGGCTCCTCTGGCCCCTGTGGGCACCGACACTCACACCCACATACCTCCTCATGGGCGTATACACATAACTAAAAATAATAAAAATAAATCTTACAAGAACCCTGTATAGAAACAGTATATTATGTATTAAGTTTTACTGGTGGTGGCTTTAGGGAGAATTGGGTAACTCATTCAGAATGCATTGAGCACAATCCTTATTGCAGATCAGGTTAGGACCTTTTAAGCTACAGGGTTTCACGACGTAGTCCTGGCTGGCCTAGAACTTAGTATGTAGACCAAGCTGGCCTTGAACTCATGGATATCTGTCAACCTCTGCCTCCTGAATGCTGGGATTAAAGCAAGTGACCCTAGCAGCCTCATGACACTTTATTTGATCAGTTATTCTGAATGTGTACTTTACTGAAATTCCAAGTTTATATGTATTTCCAAGGATCCTCCAGTCTTGAATGCTTTGACCATCAGATGGCTCTCCAAAGGTTTGTTGTTACACTAGTTATATGGACCAGGAGGTGGGGATGCATCTCATCCTGAGCCAAGAAACTGAGGATTTTTCTTTTCAGGTGGGTCAACTTTTTTTTTTTTTTAAACTACTGGGGCTTTTCCCCCATCACTGCAAATCATTTATTATATTGGTTTCCATGGTGACTGGGGGTCATGGAACTGCTTTGGCTACAGAGCTAAGGATCTGGTCTGGGCAGGGCTGCTCTGTTGCCTTTGGGCCTCAGGAGCAACAAGGCACAAGGTGAGACCTGCATCAGGTAAGCACCAGAGAGGAGGGAAGGGGATGTGCCTGCTGTGCCAGGGGTGCAGGGGCCTCTGTGTGGACAGCAGGTGCAGTGTACTGAGGGAGGAGACTGACTTTTTTTTTTCTTTTTCTTTTTCTTTTTTTTTTTTTGGTTTTTCGAGACAGGGTTTCCCTGTGTGTCCCTGACTGTCCTGGACTCACTTTGTAGACCAGGCTAGCCTTGAACTCACAGGGATTCGCCTGCCTCTGCCTCCCAAGTGCTGGGATTAAAGGCATGTGCCACCACCGACTGGCTCCAGCCCCGGTTCTTATCTGTCCTAAAATTTTAATGGACAGTAGAGGTCCAGTGTTGCACTAGACCACAAGCTGTATTGTTTAACTCTCCTCACTCAGAAGCAAAAAAGACATCTCCAATTTCACATGTGTGTTTAAATCTTTTTGTCTGTCTGTTAAGACCTGGTTTCTCTATGTAGTCCTGGCTGTCCTGAAATTCCCTCTGTAGACCAGAGATCTACCTGCCTCTGCCTCTGGAGTGCTGGGTTTAAAGGTGTGAGCCACAACACCTAGGCCAGATGTATTTTTAAAAAGTGGGTATCAGATGTATTAGTTACTATCCTATTGCTGTGATAAATACCATGACCAAGGCAATTTATAGAAGGAAGGGTTGATTTGGCTTATGGTTCCAAAGGCATAAGAGTCCACCATGGCAGGGAAACAGCAGGCCCACAGCTGGAGTAACACGCTGAAAGCTCACATCTTGAGCCACTCAGGAAGCAGAGAAAGCAAACTCGAAATGACGTGAGCCTTTAAACTCTCAAAGCCTGCTTCTAGTGACACACTTTTTTTCTAGGAATACTGCTCCTCCTAAATCTGCCAAACAGAGCCATCAGCTGGGGATCAAGGATTCAGACGCTCACACGATGGGGGAATTTCTCATCCAAACTATCATCAAACCCAAATGGCTTTCTTTTAATTTCCCACAGGGCTCTGAAAACATGGCCACTGGTGAGCTTCTCCCATAGTGTAAAGGCACCCTTGTTGTACCCCTAGCCTCTGCAGAGCTTGGATCTACAGAACGGGTTCTAGATCATAAGAACTGACCAAGGCAGAAAAACACAATCTGTATAGGATTTGTTACATTTTTATATTCTCCAGAACAATATAAACAAAACAAAACAAACCCATTTAAGTGATAAAATATTTTCCATGTATTCAAAATAAGAAATGGAATGTGGAACTATTGACCAACAGCAACTAGGATTATAATAGTACATTAGTTCTATAGCATTGTATCAAATGAGTATTTTAAAAATGTAGATAAATCCTGTGGACGTGTTTCATGGAACGAGGAATTAAAGATAATTGATCATTATTGTTTGTTCACTATTCAGACTTTCACTTATGAGCTGATGCTTATATTTGATGTGTCCTCTGATATGTCTCTGTAGTGCTCTCAATGGATGGATGTTATGCAATTGAAATACAAATCATATAAAAATTAATCCCCTAGCACTACAGATGTTGCAACAACAATTAGTGCATGTCCTGGAAAAGGCAATGGTACTTCTGAAAAGTAAATCTGAAAAGAAAAAACAGGTACAAATTGCTCCTGAAAAAATACAAAGAAGAGATTCTATCTAGCATATAAGACAGGTTTACAGAAAATTCCACTACAGAAAGTTCAATCAGGAGAGATCAATTACAAACTCTTAATGATTTTCAAAAATCATTGCTGGGAGATATTAACTGGCTACAGGCCAAAATTGGATTAACTCACAAGAGCTGAGTAATTTATTTCAAACCTTACAAGGTGATAAGAAAATTATCAGCTGAGGCTGAGGCTGAGGCTGAGAGAGAATCAGCTTTGGTAGAAAAGATTCAGGATGCACATGTGGATTGCTTGGAACCAAAGCTAGATTTTATTTTGGTTATTTTGCCTTCTACCCATTCTCCCATGGGAATTCTTATTCAGAGAGAAGTTTGTATCTTAGAATGAATATTTTTAGCACATAAAGACTAAAAAAATTTTTTAAAAACCTATGTAGAAAATATTTCTGAATTGATTCTGAAAGAAAAAAAATTAGACTTTGTTAATTAGTAGGACTAGACCCAGTAGAAATTGTGGTACCCTTTACTAATGCTGAAATTGCTTCACTATGGGCAAAAAAAATGTACATAGGCAAAGAACTCACATATTTTTTCCTTGGGAGAGATTAAGAACAAATATCCCCCCAAAAAAGAGACTTCAATTTATAAAATTGATATAAAATTTATATAATTGGATTTTCCCTTGTATTATGATGAAAAGGGACACCAATTTCTGGAGCACCTACATTCTATACTGATGCAAGTAAATCAGGAAAAGCAGGTTATAAGTCAGGAAAAATAAGTAAAGTGGGTCAGAGCCGTTATGATTCAGTTCAAATACCAGAGTTGTGTGCTATTCTTATGGTATCATGTGACTTTTGTGAATCTTTTAATATAGCTGCTGACTCTCAATATGCAGAAAGAGTAGTCTTACATATTGAAGCTGTTGAACTTACTCTGGATGATTCAAAGCTAACTTCACTATTTATTCAACTGCAACAAGTAATTAGAAATAGAAATCATCCTGTATGTATAACACATATCAGATTCCATAAAGGCCTACCAGAGCCTTTACCACAAGGTAATGATGAAATTGATCAGCTGTTAACAGGAAAGGTGCTAGAAGCCTCAGAATTTCACAGGAAGCCATGCTAACAGAAAAGGTTTGAAGAAAATTTTTCTATCACTTGGCAACAAGCAAAGGAAGTTGTAAGGCAATGTTCTTCTACTTGTTCTTTGTATAACCAAACTCCATTACCTGCAGGAAGAAACCCAAAAGGTTCCCAGAGAAATGAAATTTGTCAGATGGATGTATTTTGTTTTGCAGAGTTTGGAAAATTAAAGTATATGCACCCATACTGTAGACATATATGCAGAATTCCAATGGCTTTAAGTTCTAATAAAGCTGATTCTGTACTTACACGTTTATTAGGAGTTATGGATATAGTGGGAATACCTGTACAGATTAAGACTGACAACACTCCAGAATATGTCTCTAGTAAAACGAAGCAGTTTTTTTTTTTTTGCATATTATAACATAAAGCATATTACAGATAAACCGCACAATCCTACAGGACAAGCAGTTATAGAAAGATCTAATCCCACTTTAAAAGATATACTTAATAAACAGAATGGGGGTAATAAAGAGGCCAAAGATAGACTACACAGTGCTTTATTGACTGTGAGTATTTATTTATTTATTTATTTATTTATTTATTTATTTATTGGTTCTTCGAGACAGGATTTCTCTGTTTAGTCTTGGCTGCCCTGGACTTACTTTGTAGACCAGGCTGGCTTCAAACTCACATTGATCCACCAGCCTCTGCCTCCCCAGTGCTGGGATTAAAGACATGCGCCACTATGCTCAGTTTGACTTTGAATTTTTTAAATGCTAATGAGAAAGGAACAACAGCTGCAGAGAGCATTGGGTAGTTGGAAAAAAAAAACCTGCTGAGTTAAATAAGCCTGCATATTTTAAAGATGCACTGACCTCAGAATGGGAGTCAGGGTATGAATTTTAACCTCCCGTTTCCACAGGAGAAGAAGCTATGGATACCATCAAAATTGTTAAAGATTGGATTTGAAGAGGAGAGGTCTCCTTAATAAAGAGAGGTGCTAGTTCATCAGATAGCTTTATCATTCAGTTCAAATTAACTATAAAGGCTATTGTTTGGTATTAAAAACACATTTAAGAGATTTAAAATATGTTAAGTAAGTTTAAAGGATTACTACAGTTAAAATTTGTTTTCTGTATCTCTAAGAGTTGGAGTAATTTGGAGATAAGATAAAAAATTTGAGCAGGGTAGTCGTAGCCCAGGCCTTTAATCTCAGCAGAGACGGGGAGATCTCTATAAATTAGTAGTTTTCTAAATTCTAGAGTTACAACGAACAGGGTGGTGACGGTTCACACCTCTAATCCCAACACTCAGGAGACAGAAGTGTGTAGATCTCTGAATTCAAGGCCAGCCCGACACAGAGCAAGTTCCAAGTAGAGAAAAACTTAGGTCCAGGTGTGGTGGTTCACACCTTTAGTCCCAGCACTTGGGAGGCAGATGCAGGCACATAGGAATTGCAGTGATTTAAATGTAAAAGCCACCTGCAAAAGGCAAGCTGAAACATATACATTTAAAGGTTTCAATTTTTCAAAATACTTTTTAAAATTTCTTTTTTAAAAAATTTTTTTAAATTAATTTATTCATATTACATCTCAATTGTTAGCCCATCCCTGGTATCCTCCCTTTCTTTCCTCCCTCCCACTTCCCCCTCTACTCCCTTCCCCTATGTCTGTGACTGAGGGGTTCCTCCTCCCCCTGTATATGCTCATAGGGTATCGAGTCTCTTCTTTGTGACCTATTATCTTTCCTCTGAGTGCCACCAGGCCTCCCCATCCAAGGGACATGGTCCAATATGGGGCACCAGAGTTTGTGTGAAAGTCAGATCCCCTTCTCCACTTAACGGTGGAGAATGTCCTGTCCATCGGCTAGACTGGGTAGGGATTCGAAGTTTACTGCTATATTTTCCTTATAATGAGTGAGTTCACCCAGAAGCAAAAAGAGTCAAATGGTATATACTCACTTATATCAAGACACTAGTGCAAGGGGTACGCCCCCATGAAAAACTTTACCTACCAGGAAAGTGGGTCAGAGGGGAGAAAATCCTATTGAGACTTTAGGGGTGAGAAGCCTGGGAGAATGAGGAAATAGAAGGATCCAGAGGGTCCTGGAAAACTACAGGTGGGTCTGGGCCCTGGGGTCCTCCTCAAACTACTTTTAAAAATTTCAGTTGTAAACAGTACCTTTCCTATTGCCAAAAATTATATATATATATGCTCTAGGAAAGATATGCCAAAAATAATTTTTTTTTCTAGGAAAGATATAACCTACCAAAAAAGGAACTCCGCAGAGTTAGAGGTGGGGCAGGTTTGTTTGTTTGTTTGTTTGTGTAGCCTTGGGTGTCCTGGACAGGGTTTTGTTTTTATCTTCCCAGGAGAACAAAAGCATCCAACTAAGGCACCCAGAGACCACTGAACAAGTGAAACATTTGAAGAAAAAGTACCAGATACCAAAGAAAAGAAGACAAGTATCCCAGATGATCCAGCTTCACAGCTGCCTCAATAGCTGTTTCCTCAAGAATCTGCTTCCAGAACAACTTCAAAATGGCTGAGACAGTCCAGATTCCCAGACTGGTTCAGTCAGGACTTCATTTAAGGCTGTATTTTCACAGCATATAGAGAGTGTGCTTCAGCTAGCTTTCTTTTTTTTTTTTTTTTTTTTTTTTAAAAAAAATTTATTTATTTATTATGTATATAATGTTTTGCCTGCATGTACAACTGTAGGCCAGAAGGGGGCACCAGATCACCCTATAGATGGTTGTGAGCCACCATGTGGTTGCTGGGAATTGAACTCTGAACCTTTGGAAAAGCAAGCAGTGCTCTTAACCTCTGACCCCTCTCCCCAGCCTATAGCTAGCTTTCTCAAGACTTGACCATTTTCCCAATTTCTTGGGCCCCCAAAAGGAAACTATATCCCCAATCAGCAGGAAGCAGTTTTAAGAGAGGGACGAGCCGTATTCCCAAAAGGGGGGGTGGGTGGTTTTTGATCTTTCAGTGGGTGATGGATGTTTATTAATGGTCTTGGTCAGGGAGGAAACAGATATAGGAGGTTAGACTTTGGTATTTTTCTTTCTTTCTTTCTTTTCTTTTTTAAAAAGATTTTATTTATTTATTATTTATACAGTACTCTGCCCCCATGTGTGCCTGCAGGCCAGCAGAGGGCACCAGATCTCATTATAGATGGTTGTGAGCCACCATGTGGTTGCTGGGAATTGAACTCAGGACCTTTGGAAGAACAGACAGTGCTCTTAACCTCCGAGCCATCTATCTCTCCAGCTCCAACTTTGGCATTTTTCTTTTCTCTATTCTTTCTTTTTAGTTTTTGTTTTTTGTTTTTGAGACAGGGTTTCTCTGTGTAGCCTTGGCTATCTGGATTCACTTTGTAGACCAGGCTGACCTTGAACTCACATCAATCCTCCTGCCTCTGCCTCCCAGAGTGCTGGGATTACAGGCATGTCCCACCAAGCCCAGCTTCCTTCTTTCTTATGTAGGGGGAGAAGGGTTGAAAAGAAAAGAAAAGAAAAAAAAAAAGGATGATATAGAAATAATATAGGAACAATAAGAAAAAGGGTAGATTATTGAATCTACTCTTACAGATCTTTGTATCTTAGTGCCTGCACTATCTAAGTTCTGTTCAGAAAGTTGTCTCCTGTGCTAATGCATTCAAAGCTATTCCCCACTTTCTGTTCTATAGGGTCAGTGCATCTGGTTTTATGTTGAGGCTTTTATGCACTTGGACTTGAGTCTTGCACAAGGTGATAAATATGGATCTGTTTGCATTCCTCTACATGCAGACATCCAGTTAGACAAACAATTTGTTGCCGCTCCTTCCTTTGTTCCGATTGTGTGTTTCTGGCTTCTTTATCAACATTCAGACGTCTTTGTTGGATGGCTGTTTTGTTCCTTGGTTTCTGTTTCTTCTTTGGTCTTCTGGACTTTGTGGTCTGTATTTCTGGCAGCCTGTGTGACCTCGGATCCAGCAGGGAGCCTCTGTCAGAGTTGCAGGCTGGACTTCTGGCAGCTAGTGTGGCCTTTGATCCAGCAGTGTGTCTCTGTTCTTTGCAGGTTTTCACACACCTAAGCAGAAGATACTCAGCTGAGGTATGGGTGGAGGAGGGAGGTGAAGTCAGAGGGTGGCCAGGAAGTGGTGTCAGTGGCTTGGGAAGGGTCTGAGGGCAGGTGTGCCTTTAACCTGTTCTTGCCTATAAAGATTTTTAAATGTCAGAGTTCAGCAGAGGTGATACTTTAATGGAACTAGACACACATTCAGTACTGGATGATTATAAATTATGACAAGTTTTTCAGAAAGCAATTGACATTTCACACTAAGAACTCACATTATTATCTCTTTTCCCATGCCTTGATTCCCTTGGTCTACCAATATGTATCTATCTTTTTTCTTTTCTTTTCTTTTCTTTCTTTCTTTCTTTCTTTCTTTCTTTCTTTCTTTCTTTCTTTGGTTTTTTGAGACAGGGTTTCTCTGTGTAGCCTTGACTGTCCTGGACTTGCTTTGTAGACCAGGCTGGCCTTGAACTCACATTGATCTGCCTGCCTCTGCCTCCTAAGTGCTGGGACTAAAGGTGTGCCCCACCACCTGCCTTTGATATATTTCTTATCAGCTATATTTTTTCAGTTGACTTACTTGCAGTGTTCACATGTGATTTGAGTGTGGTAGAATTGAATGCGTAGTTTAGAAAATAGCTCCTCAGACCAGGAATTCAGTGTTCCTGGTGAAAATTTTATGTTTTTCCCTGAATAAAGTATTGATGTGTTAGGTATTACCACTATGAGAGTGTTTTAAGAGACATTACCAGTGGCTCTTTTGACTTCAGTAATTGTTGAAATATAAACAACAAAAGATAGTAAGGAGTATTGTCAGATTTCTGTTCATAAGATTAAGGAGCGGAAGCTGATGAGGTGACCCAGGGAACAGAGTTGTTTACCATCAAGCCTGACAGTTTTGAGTTACATCCGTGAGACCCAAGCAGTAGGAGGAAAGAACTGAATTTGCAGTTATCCTCTGACCTTCATATGTGTACCATGGCATGCACATACCTACATACATATACACACAAGCAAGTGAATAAATGTAATAATTATTTTTCTAGAACGCAATAGAAATAGGGTGGGTAGGAATAAAGATTAAGGATTAGATAGATTTTGAAAAGAGAAAAATCAAGGTGGGGGTACATTAGCAAGGATGGGAATTTATTTTTCAAGACAGGGTTTCTCTGTGTAGCCCCAGGACTGGCTGTCCTGGACAAACTCTGTAGATAAGGCTGGCCTCAAACTCACAGAGATCCACCTGCCTCTGCCACCCCGAGTGCTGGGATTAAAGGGGTGCGCCACCATGCCTGGCAAGGGTGGGGAAATTTAAGGCTATGGGTTTAGAGATTTTGTCAAAATCGTGGAATGTTTCAATTAGGAGTAAAAGGAAGGGGGACAGGCTGGAAGTAAGAAGGAAATACAGGGATAAAAGGGAAGATATGGTTGAAGAGTAAAGGATGCCTATAGTATACTGGGTAGAAAAACACAAACAATCCTAGTATCTAAAAGAATGATACACAACCGTGTGCAAGAGATGAAAGAAACAGCAAAGTACTTTTGGAGTGAATTGATGGTCCTGCTGTGCTCAGTTGGAAGGTGAAATTGTTAGACCCCTGTGCTTTAGCAGTCTCCCTGTGGTGCTCTGTGGGAGGGCTGAGGTGGAGCCATTGAAATCTGCAGTCTTGGGGTTTTTTGCATTCTGGCCTGTGGAGGAGGGGAGGAAGGCTTTTCCTGGTGAGTCCCTTGGACTCCTGTACTCCACTGTGGCCTCTTCTGGTCTTGCAGGTCCAGCATATGTATTGATCAGCACGTGCCTTAAAGTTTCTGCTGCTCTGTTCTGGGCAGTTTCATTCTGGGGTTGTTGTGGTCTTCTTATGAGAATGGACTGTCAGTCATCTGATAGCATGACATTATTCATGTATAAGACCAACACTGGAGGGAGAGGGAGGCAGGGAGGGAGAGAGAGAGAGAGAGAGAGAGAGAGAGAGAGAGAGACACAGAGAGAGACAGACAGAGACAGAGACAGAGAGACAGAGAGACAGAGAGACAGAGACAGAGAGAGACAGAGACAGAGACAGAGAGACAGAGACAGAGAGAGACAGAGACAGAGACAGAGAGAGACAGAGACAGAGAGACAGAGACAGACAGAGACAGAGACAGAGAGACAGAGACAGAGACAGAGAGACAGAGACAGAGACAGAGAGACAGAGAGACAGGGAGACAGAGACAGAGACAGAGAGACACAGAGACACAGAGAGACAGAGACAGAGAGAGACAGAGACAGAGACAGAGACAGACAGAGACAGAGACAGAGCCAGACAGAGAGACAGAGAGACAGAGACAGAGACAGAGACAGAGAGAGACAGAGAAGAAAGAGAGACGAGGAGGAGAGGAGGGGAGAGGAGAGGAGAGAGAGAATCCTTTCTGACTTGCGCTAGAGTTAAAGCCAATGATGTATCAGGGTTAGAAAGAAATTATATATTTTTCTTACTGTCCATTGAGTTTTTTTAAAATACAAAGCGTTGCTGATATAGTGTCATTTTGCATTGGTAATCACATGTTTCATATTTTAGATATTTGGAAATTAAGAAGTTTTATAATTGATGTGTCTTATGATCATTGTCCACGAGGTGGCAGTCATACCATAGACATTATCTTTGTGGCCCATAGAGCCTTCAAGGCCCCTCAGAAAATGGAAGGATATTCACCAGGAAGAGACTTGATACCCTATGAGCCTAAACAGGGGAAGGCGGTCCCCCTTAGTCACAGTCATAGAAGAGGGGAGTAAGGGGAAAATGGGAGGGAGGGAGGAATGGGAGGATACAAGGGATGAGATAACAATTGAGATGTAATATGAATAAATTAATAAAATATATTAAAAAAAATAGTAACAGGGATACCAAATGAACACAACCAACCCTGTCGTCAAGCATTGTACCCAATAACCTCAAAACAAATGTTCTATTTTATTTTAAGGTGATTTTAGTTATGGTTTTGTTGCTGCTTATGAGTTATTCTCCTTTATCAAACAGTAATGTTGAGCAGTTAAAATTCTAGCCATTGGAACAGTGACACAATCTTTCAGTATTTTGTAGAGCTTGAATGAATTGCTGCCTCTGTTCTCATAAGTATTAAACACATGTTCTAGCTTCCCAACCTCAGACAAGGTTGAGAACTATAGATGTGAAATTAGACTCAGAATGTTGACTAGATTTTCAGCTTGAGGTTCTAAATTTGTGTTGGGACAAGATGCACCTGCAAGGGCCAGGCTAGTGGCTCCAGCTGTGATACAGATGACAATGTCTGGTTATGAAAGAGATCTGGACACCCTTCCTGCCACATAGAAATCATCCAATTTTGATCTTAATGGACCTCCTCAAAGAGTCAATGAGCCATAACTGATCTCTCCTTTCAGTAGACGAGTGCTTTCTGTCCTCAAATTTAGAATATCAGCACACCAACTTCTGGCACCTAGTATGTCAAAAGCACATGGGCTCAGGTGCATGTAGGAATGTTAGATCATAAGGAAAAAAGATGTACATGATGAAAATGCTGCTTGAACACTTTCTAAGAAATAATCATTTTGTACATGTATTACTATCCATCCAGGGTTTTAAAAAAATGTATTTTCTGGTAGAGAAATAAAGAGCTACCTTGGAAGATAATTCACAAGGAAATTCAGAAGGAAAATTTTCCTAATTCACAAGAAAAAAATTTTTTCAGCTTGTGACTTTGTACTTTTAAATATAAGTAAAAATGAAAAATATCTATGCATTTAAAGATGGAGAGGCAACTACAGGCTTGTGTGTATAATAAGCATGTACATATAATTTTATATATGTATGTATGTATGTATGTATGTATGTATGTATGTATGTATGTATATCTGGGCCCAATTAAAAATATAAAAATATATACATTCATTTCACTCTGTAGCACAGGTTGAGACTTCAGAAAAGAGTAAATTATAATAATGAAAATAGATGAATCATAATGTGGAAAAAAAAACCCCTAAGGATATTCAAGTCCTTTACCCTTAAAATAGTTTAGCATTAGGGATGGAGAGATGGTTCTGTGGTTAAGAGTACTAACAGCTCTTTCAGAGGACCCAGGTTGACTCCTGTCACTTAGATAGTGATTAACAACAGTCCATAACTCCAGTTCCAGGAGATTTGTTCCCTTTTCTGGCCTCTTCAGACACTGAAAACACATGGTGCATAGACATACACGCAAGCAGGACACCCATACACATATAATAATAAATAAATAGTATATCTTAAAAATAATTAATATCTTCATGTGACCTAAGTACATCCTCTTATATATTTTTACATTACATATTACCAGAATATATAAAATACCTAATACAATTTCAACACTATGTAAATAATAGTTACAGTTTACTGTTAGAAAATAATGACAGAAAGGAAAAAGTCCTACATGTATGCAGGTATAAGTTTTTCTGAATATTTTTAAATTCTTTGTAGAATCTAGAATTATGAAATATGTGCATACCAAGGGACAACTGTTTCTTGCATCCACTATAATACTGTTATCTATTTTCCTACCTTCCTATCTTTCTGTCTGTCTGTCTGTCTGTCTGTCTATCTATCTATCTCTACATCCAATGGTGGCAAGGGTTTCACAACTGCTAACATTTAGACTGGTAAAAGAGTAGGGTACAGTATCTGTGGAGAATAAGACTTGTCATCTAATGGCATGACTATATTTGATTACAAAAACAATCATGGTTATTTCAAAAACAGTACGATGATGTGCTATTTATGGATATGTTAGGACACTTGCTAGAAGGGTAGAAAATAGAATATCTTAGACCCTTAAACATCTAACATGAAGTCAGGGCAGCTTTGAGAGAAAAACTGATATCACTCCACAACACATACACAATTAGAGATTCTTGAGAGACTCATGCATTAAATCTGAAATATTCTACCTGCTAGAAGAGAAGAAAACATCTTCATAATGTTGGGATAAGAAAATAATTATTATATGGACTGCAAGATTTAAAAGGGACTATTGATAAAGGAAAAGATAGATAATTTGAACTTCTAAAAATTAATAGTTTGTATTCATATGGAATAATGAAGAGAATAAAGAGAGAAACATCTGGTTAGGAGAAGACATTAATATTTTCACATCAAAATTCTCACTGGAAATTTGTACCTATAATGGAAATTGATAAAATAGTCAATCCAATACAAATTGACAAAGCAGGGCTGGAGAGATGGCTCAGAGGTTAAGAGGCTGCTCTTCCAAAGGTCCTGAGCTCAGTTCCCAGCAACCACATGGTGGGTCACAATCACCTATAATGAGATCTTCTGATGTGCAGGTGTACATGTAGGCAAAACACTGTATACATAATAAATAAGTAAACATTTAAAAAACATTGACAAAGCAAGTCCAGGACAGCCAAGACTACAAGAGAAACTATCTCAAACAAACAAACAAACAAACAAACAATTGGCTCAGTGAGACAAACAAAATAGAATAAAAAGTCCAACTAACATTTGAAAAAAAATTGAAAACATTATTATGCTGTAGGCATAAGGTTATTGCGTAACTCAAATGCTGGTTTATGTATCCTCCATAACTGTTTGTAATCCTTGTTTTGAGAATCTCTTGTTTCAATGTTGTGTAAACACTGCTCTCCAATTGCCCCTGAAATACCAACAAAGAACCTTAAATCCAATTGCTGAGCAGGGGAGAGAATAGGGCTGGACTTACTGCCAGCCAGGGAAAGAGGAGTTAGAGGAGGAAGTTAGGGGATTCAGCCACGGGTAGAGGTCCCGGATACCTCAGGAGAGAAGAGCTGGAGCAGAGAATGCAACAAACTGCAAGTATCTCTGGGATTTATGCTGGGAGGAAACCAGAGGGTTAAGAATAGGTTAGAACTGCTCAGGTTTGTGCTATAAAGCTTGATAAACAAATAATATAATAATCAATTATTTGTCTGTTAGCCCTGTTAAGAGAAAAACTGAAAAATAAACACATATTTTACAAAAATAACTAACATCTTGGCATACCAAGTGGAGCAGAACTTATACTAATTTAACAAGAATTTATATAGAATCTAAATCGAGACAGAGCAGTTATTTAATTCTGTTCATCAAAACAGCAACCACAGTTTCTAAGACAGGAGGAGCTCATAGCTTCCTGATCAGACCCCCAACAGTGCAGCAAGGTTTCTCACTGGTTGCAGAAAAACCAAAACTGAAACGAACCCCAGTGAGGCAAAGCAGAGGCAGTTCTTTTAAAAAGTCTCTGATGAAGGGAAAAAAAAAAAAGTGACTCTTTAACACCAGCTCGCTCCTCACAGCCAGACTTTGATAGGCCAGGCAGGAAGCTAATTCCCTTTGAGGTGGTTCTTGCTGTTTGACTTATGTTGGCTGGAGGAGCAAACATCTGTGGACCCAGTAACTTCTCAGAGTTGGGGAGGAATGAGGATCCAGTGAGGGAGGCAGAAAAGCCCCTCTCTGGAAGCAGGAGCCAGAGACAGGCTGGGAAGCTTCAATCATCTATCTGAACTGGTAAAGTCTTGAAGGGAAGCTGGGCCTCAGAAAGTAAAGTCCTTATGGAGAGGTTTTGAGATTAAAAAAAAAAAAAAAAAGATGGTTTTCTGTGTTAAAAATGGAGGAAGACACAAAGACACCAAGTGTTTGGATTTTATATAATGCTATTTTTGATGACCTAATGATAGAGGTTACAAATATTGGTATTAATTATATTGATTCTAATAATGATTTCCACTCCTTTTTAAAACAATGGGCCTTAGCTGGGTATGGTGGCACACACCTTTAATCCTAGCACTTGGGAGGCAGAGGCAGGAGGATCTCTGTGAGTTTGAGGCCAGCCTGGTCACAAAGAGAGTTCCAGGACAGCCAGGGCTACACAGAAAAACCCTGTCTCAAAAAAACCAAAACCAAATAGCCAACCAATCAACCAACCAAACCAAAAAACCAAAAACCAAACCAAACCAAACCAAAAGAACCCCCCCAAACCCAAAAAACCAAAAACCAAACCAACCAACCAACCAACCAACCAAACAAACAAACAAAAAACAAAGAATCACCAAACAAACAAACAACCCCCCCCCAAATAAAAACATAAGGCCTTAAGAAAAGGCTTATAAAAATTTATAATTAAAAATATAGAGGAAAAGGGAGACTATGGAAAAATGAGACAGGCCATGGAAGAAAAATTAGAGAGGTTGATAGATCAAAATGACCAATAAAAGGAAAAATTAAAAGGTGGAAACCAGTTTTAGAACAAAAGATGCAAATTTTCATAGACTGAAATGAACAACAGAGAAAGAAAAACAAACCCTGGAGGAAAAATTACAGGAATTTATAGATCATACTGAGGAAAATGCTAAGGTATCAGAAATAAAGCAAAATAAAAAAGATGAAATTTGGAAAGAAACTTTAGAAGACAAATTGGTGAGATTCATAATGAAGAGTGAAAATGAGGGGCTGGAGAGATGGCTCAGAGGTTAAGAACACTGGCTGCTCTTGCAGAGGTCCTGAGTTCAATTCCCAGCAACCACATGGTGGTTCACAATCATCTATACTGGCATCTGATGTCCTCTTCTGGCATGCAGGCAGAATACTGTATACATAATAAATAAATACATCTTAAAAAAAAAAGAATAAAATGATACTAAGACAGAGACAGAAGATAAAAGGCCAGAACATATAACAACACTTTGTAATAAGACCGCAGGATGGTCTATATCTGTTTAAAAAAAAAAAACTAAGGCTGGAGAGATGGCTCAGAGGTTAAGAGCACCACCTGCTCTTCCAAAGGTCCTGAGTTCAATTCCTAGCAACTACATGGTGGCTCACAACCATCTATAATGAGATCTGGTGCCCTTTTCTGGTGTACATGCAGGCAAAACACTGTATACATAATAAATAAATAAATATTAAAAAAAAACTAAAATGATTTTCCTAGCTTTGATAAGGGGAAGAGGAAAATCTACAGGGTTATCAAGAATTCAAGTGGCAATCTACAGAGGGACAAGATTTAAAAAGGTTTAAGGACACAATAACGAATAGAGCACTATCAGATCCAAATGCTAGAGAAATTCTGCTTGGGTCTCTAGCTTTTGAGAATGCTAATGATGAGGGCAAAAGGGCTGTTAGACCCTTGAGGTCAAGATCCCAGTCTGCTAGAGAGCAGCTCTAGCACACAGAGTGAACCGAGGTGCATTGCGGAGTTGGAGAGTGACTAGCTAGAGGCTGGTGTTTCTCTATATACTTTAACTCTTCATCTTTCAGGTTCGTAGCCTTGGTATTTACACTTTAACTCTTAGAATTCAGCTGGTGGCATTGCTGTTTACACCTTGGCAAACAAAGCAAGCAGATTTTTACGAAACACATACACACACACACACACACACACACACACACACACACACACACACACA